>JARWLC010000002.1:165065765-165624914 GCA_033318265.1 Phyllotis vaccarum | reverse complement strand
CAAAACAGGCTCATGCTGGGGACCTGGCTCAGTGGTTGAGTGAGTGTTTGTTGTGCAAGCATGAGGTCAAGCATGAGGTCCTGCATGAGGATCACTAGAATCCTTATAAGAAAACAGTCCTGGTGGCTTGTTCCTGTTAACCAAGTGCTACTGGGATGAAGACAGATCATAGGAGCATATTTGGCCAACATGGTAGCCACTATGTGAGCTTCAGTAAGAGAACCCTGTCTTAAAACAATAAGATAGAAAAAAAAAGGTAGAGAGTGTTAGAGACAGACACTAGTCACTAACTTGTGGTGATCTTTACTCCCATTCCTACAGATGTTCACACAACACACACACACACACACACACACACACACACACACACACACACACGAGAGAGAGAGAGAGAGAGAGAGAGAGAGAGAGAGAGAGAGAGAGAGAGAGATGCAAATTTCAAGTATCACTTTTGAAAAAAATGAATCTAGTTCTTTGAGAATCAGTAAAGAAATACTTTCATCTATGGTCAGCTTAGAACAACTTCAGGAGAGGAGTTGGCATGGCAGGGCTAGAGTCCTGAAGGCATTTGAAAGGACCAAGCATTTCTCTTTAGTAGCTAGATTGAGGAGGTATCTCAGCAAGTCTTGCTTGACAGTATGGGTCAACTAGATCAACTAGATGGTATTCAGATGGTTTAGGATGGTGGGGATATCATCAACGATCATTAAATATTAGCTTTAGCAACAAATTTTGTATGAACTTGTACAGTATGAAGTGATCTGTACTGACTTAATATCAGATATGGGAGCAGAGAACTAAAATCCTGTAGAAGCCAAGATATCAGTATACCCAAGATATGGACACAGTTAATTTTGTGATTGACTGAGATGTGTAATAAATAACATAACTAGATATATAAATAATATAACTAGAACATAAATAAATAACAAGAGATGTGTAATAAAAATGCTATAAATTTTGTTATAATTTGAATATGAAGTTCCCTGCATTAAGACCTGGTCCCAGAAAATGGATCCAGTCACTGAGATATTGATCATGAGTGTTATGAATGAATGAATTCATGCCATGATGGAGTCATAATTGTTAGGGGTGGGATTGCAACTTTTGAATGTGGGGCGGGGCTCAGTGGAAGGAAGGCTATTACTGGGTGTAACCGTAGCTGCTGCGTCTTGGTGTGCAGCCCTTCTCTTCTCTGCTTCTCTGGTCCCTGGTTGCTGTAAACTGATGAGATCCCTCTACATTTCCTACTAGTATGCTAAGATGAATGCCCAAAATAGATGGAGCCAGCCAACCAGAGAAGTGATTGGAAGTGTGTTATTGAGTTTCATCAACAGAGGAAGCAGTCACCTGCAGTAGTCTGGTACAGGAACTGAATCCAGGCAGATCACTCGCTTTGCTGTAGCGATCATTTTTATGTAATTAACCTACAGTCCTTCAGGGGAAGATCCTCTATAGATATACTTAATAAACATACATGAATTCATTTTTAATGAATACAAAATACTTATTTTCCATACACTGTACTTACTTTTTAAACCTTTCTATTGACTCTGTATGGAATTCACAACATGCGTTCCAATCCAAGTCATTTTCCTGTCCCCTTGATTCCGCCCTCTGTGCTTGTAGTTTCCCTCCCCCCCCCCCCCGAACAAAATTTAAAAGTAAACCTCCCCACACCAAAAAAAACCAAACAAAAACTAACAAGTAAGAAAAAATTCTGGACGTGGAAGTTGTAGTGTGGCCATTAGTGCGTGTATCTTTGCTTGTAAGCATTCATGAGTCACTGGTCTGGTTCAAGACTTTGGCTTCTGCTACTCCCTCGATGCTGGGCCCTCACTGGGACTCTTGGATATTTTATTGTTGTCTTGTGTCATGGATATTGTGTTCCTTTCTGGCCCCTTTATGTTTTCCAAAAATTCATAGATGAGGTGGATGTTGGGACTGGCTGCTTTGTAGTCCTCGTTCTGGGCCTAGGTGTTAGCTGGGTTGGTTAGCCTGCCAGCTTTCCTTCATTGTCTTATGTGGGTCAGCTCTCCAGCACTGCTCTGGATAGCTCACTCTCTCCATCAGGCAGCAAGAAGTGAGGCCGGTTCTTCTGCTTTCATATCCTTGGGTCTAGTTCACCTGCACTTACACTGCTAGGGCTAGATTTACTGTTTGCCCAAGCGAGGTGCAGGGCCCACTCTCTGGATTGCTGCCCCTCATGAGGGGCAGAACCAGCTATTCTGTTTTCATGCCAATAAGGTCTGCTCTCTAATCTGTAGCAGGTGGCAATGGGGGGGGTTGGTGGGGAGGGGAGAGGGTATATTTCCCTTACTCTGCCATCCCATGGCGTATGAAGGAGGGGCCAGGGACAGCTTTCCTGCTCTCGTGCCCACAGATCCGGCTCACCTATGCCCCCACCAACAGGGTCAGCTTTACTGTGTGGCCCAGGTGAGGTACAGGGCCTGCTCTCCTGAGTGCTGTTGTGGCAGCGCCACATGAGGGGAGCCTCGTGACCTCAGGGCAGCTCTTCAGCCTGCCATAGGTGATGAGGGGCAGGGAAGGGGAAGGTCATCTCTCCCTACCTACTCTACTGTATGGCAGATGAATGGTGAGGCCAGATCTCCCAAGCGTATTCATGGAGCCAACTCATCTGCACATATCTAAACAGGGTCGGCTCTATTGTGCTGGCCGGGCTAGGTGCTGGGTCCTGCAGTCAGTGAGGAGCAGAGTCAGCTCTACTATTCTCCTGAGCCAAGACCAGCTTTTCCTACCTGTAGTAAAAAGGAGAAAGAACTCTGTCTCTCTCATGCATGGCAGACATAATATTGGGACTAGCTCTCCTATATTCAGGGCCTATATTCACCTACACCCCCACTCTCAGGAAGAGCTCTACTGTGGTGCCCCTCTGGAGGTTCAGGGCCTGATCTCCAGGGTGGTACATGTGGGGAGGGGCAGGGCCGGTACTGCAGTCAGTGAAGAGGACCAACTCTGTGCAGCTCTATCCTCACTGCTTTCAGTGGTAATAGGATTCACAGACATCAGCACAGACTGTGTCTGTGGCAGGGAGAAGAACCCAGACATGGCCTCTGGCAACAATGCAGGCCCAGGCCACACCATGGCCCTGGGTGGTCGTACAGGTTACTCAGATCTGCATGACCATGGCAGTGGCAGAGGCTCAACCGTGGGATACTAACTTGACCCTAGGTGGCAGGCCAGATCTTATGCCCACCTTTAGTGGTGCTATAGACCAAGGATATCAATACAGATCACAGCCGTGATTGAGACATGGACCCAGACATGGTCCTTTGCAGCTGATACCACAGTCACAGTTGCCAGTGCATGTCACTTAGATTGGCATGGACCCAATGGCAGCATGGAACTCGAATCCTCACTTGACCCCAGGTGTGGGGCCAGATGCCAGGCATTTGCACTTCATGATGAAAGGAGCCTCAGACATTAGTGCAGGTCCTATCTGTAGCAGGGCCACAAACCCAGACATGATCCTGGTCTGTAGGATGCCCTGGCTGCAACACAGTATATATTTTTAAGAACCAGAGAGAGAGATACACACAAAAATCATAAAATCTCATGGGAAAAGCAAAAAACTATTTTAAAAAGAACATATTTTTTGATATTCCTTCAGATGATTTAAAATTTTTACTTTGAGCTCATATTGTAGAAAATACATATGAATTCGGAGAACAATGAGATACTAGCATTTAGAAATTGGTAATACAGGGGTCTGGAGAGATGGCTCAGTAATTCAAGTCTTTGCCGCAAGTCTGAGAATTAGGCTTCAGATCCTCAGAACCCCATGGAAAGGAAGACCAAGTGCTCATTGCAGCCTTCATGTATTCCTGAAGACAGAGAAATAAAATCCCCAGAGCAACCTCAGTAGCAAGATTAGCCGTATCAGTGAGTTCTGGGTTTGATTGAGAGACCCTGCCTAACTGAATAAAGGCGAAGAACAACCACCCATGGCTGCTGACTTCAACCTCAGGCCTCCAAATCAAAATGTGCACACACAGAGTTGCATTTGCACACACATGGAAAAGAGAAAAAAGAAATTAATTGGTGGTACATTGTTCAAAAAATCAAAATGATTATACAATATCTATAAACTGTACTGGTTGAACACTAAGTGGTAAACTGATTTGCTACTCCAAACTCAGAGGGTGCACCAAGTGTTATTCTTTAATGTCAAGATGTCCTGTACAGATCCCCATGTGGCTGCTCGTGACTGAATAAGCATGACTCTTGAAAAGCCAATGGAACATTTCTTAGTGTGTATAAACCAGCTGCTCCCTAATTTTGGCCAGCTTTTCTGAACTCTTAACCTTTTCCTTTCTTCCCCCAATGGCCCAATTTTAATATATACTTAGTGGATTACAGTGTTAATATTGTGAGACAAAATTAGCCAGGCTTTAAATTGCACGAAATGAGGTTGTTTCTATTTATAAGTTAAAGTCTTGTTATGTGCAGATTTTTGAGGAATGTAACTTATCACCTGTATTTAGAAGTAATTGACCAAGTACTTTAATAAAGGATTGTTTGGATACTGGGATATCCAGACTCATACTGTTTCAGAATGAGACAGAAGAAGATGATACACTTCTGCACATTGAGTAAAATAGCCAGATACTAGGATCTGTTTTTTTTTTTTTTTCCAGACCTGTGTAAAAGGCTTTTGAGGAAAAAGAGAAAAGAACCCAAATAATTTATATGAGGCAAAATTACAGAATCTGTGTAGGCCTTAGAGTTTGGCAAAATCAGGACCTCAAGATAATTTAAGAGTAAGACCTGTGGATCAGACACCTACATCATATATGGAAGTTGCAATAGAGTGTGAGTGTTAAGTGTTCACAAATAGAACACTTATAGGATGGAGACAGCAAAGAGGAGAACTTTGTTGGATCATTCTAAAGTATATTCACCTCTTCCCAGGAAAGGATTTTAGTAAAATTATATGTAAGTAGGGAGAGGAAATTCCTCTGTATGAACACCCAAGAGGAGAAAGCTAGAGTCTGAGAGAGGATGGATTTAAAAAGTTTTTTTTTTTTTTTTAGTCCTATCCCAGCAGTGGGAAAGTTTGAGTCATCATCAGACATTATTCTTGTTGTACAAACATAGGTAACATTTCCCCAGTCAATTCTGAAGCAGAGAGTAATGTAAGCCTATATTATTCTTTGCAGTCTGGTATTCCTGTATTGGAGCCTGGAATTAGAGCTCAGTTGTGGGGTTTTGGTGTACCTTTTTACCCATGAAGATTCTGCAATTCATGACTATTTGGGGTCAGCTTCTGATTTACTGGAATCCAACTCCTGATCAGATTTGAGGCCTCTCAAGACTCCCTGGCTAACCTGTGAGGTGCTCCAGAGAGACATTTAGTTAGTTAGGACCCTCCCTGTCTTTGTAAACCTTACTGTAGAGCTTCGGTTTATGGTGCTCTTTCTGCTCTTTCACTGACTCATTCTAGTTCTTAAGGCTGATGCTCAGCTTCAGACTTTGGTTTAGGCTAATAGCTTCAGGAATCACTACAAGAAGGGGCACAGTCAGGAAGATGAACAGTCTTTCTGATGTGCCTTGGACTTAAGGGCTCCAGTGATGGGAATTTTCAATGTTAAAAATGGGAAAGCCCCAGGCAAACCTAGACAAGTTAAGTCATGTTAGAAAGGGAAGAAAGAGGAAATACAGGATTCCAAAGGCAGTGTGGAATATTTACACAAAACCAGCCCCTTTACACTAAAAAGATTAACCTACTCTTAGCATATTTCCTATGACCTTAAAAGAAATGCTGCCTCTTTGTTTGCCTTGAGAAATATGTGTCTTAAACCCTGTAATAAATCCTTTGTGCTTAAACTAGCTTGAGCAGACTTTCTTGTCTGCAACTGAACTCTACCTGACTCAGTCCCACATGTTCTATTTACACTGAGGAGATTTCTCTAATGAGCTAAAAATCATTTTAAGAGAACTTGCATCTGGGAGTTCTGCGGATTGTTTTTTTAGGCCAGCCATTTTCTTCCCTTCTTTGGATAGCAATAGCTAACCTGATTTTCCTTTGGAGAAGATCACAACCCCAGTCTTAATCTGGGGAGGGATGCCTTTATACCCAGGTCCAGATGATAAATCATTTGCCCTTTTAGGCCAGTGTGATGGTTCAGACACAGGCACACGACCCAACAGGGCTAATGAGGATTACCACTTGGAAATTTCACTTCAGCTACTGAGAAGGAACTCTTGTTTTTGCAACTCATAACGTGATAGAGACAATGTAAATTTCCTTGACAGTGGGTGTAGAGCTGCTTGAGGAGAAATCAGGAGAGAATGTCATCTCTGACTGGTCACGTTGTTGGAAGTTCTGGGTCTGATCATGGGGAAGTGGCTTTGCAGTTATATGGTGCGGTATTACCTGCTGCTTGCTTAAATGAAGCTTGAATTGTGTTTCTGTTGCTAGATAATTAAAGTGTACGAAAGAGTTTAACATCATAAAATGAAACTCAAGTTATATATGCTAGTGTATTTCCGTAAACCCATCACTTAGGAGGCTGAGGCAAAGGATCATGAGTTCAAGGCCAACCTGAGACATAAAGTGAGACACTCATAAATAAATTTATAAATGCAGAAACTTAGGTACTTATTACCATAAAATGATTCACTTATTTAAATATATATTCATTTAGTATATGAGTTTTAAGTAACTGGCACATACATGTTTAGTATAGTATTTAAAAGGAGAGAAGTTTGGTAATGCTCCTTTTAGCTGGGCTCTATCACTTACTGCTATGATGCTTTAGGCAAGTTGCTTAAACTCTGCATTTCATATTTCTCAGTTGATAAATGAAGATAGCAATGGTCATTGGCTACTTCATTTCGTTATTGTGTACAGCGTCGAAACAGATGGGAAAGCAGTCTAGCACTTTAGTGCTGCTCTTATTGGTAAGTAACAAAGTCTTCTTAATCTCTTTCTATTTTGTTCTGAATTATTTTAATAGAATAGGTTTTGGACAGTTTAAGAACTTGTAGCATCACAAATATGTAAGCAAATGTGTATAAAACCCTTGATTATGAAAAATACTTTAAGTAGTTACATCCATAATAGACACAAGGCTAAAGAGTTGTAATATGCAATAAACACTTCCATGTGTTGTCTAGGTCATGCTTCATTTTTGTTCATTTAAGCGTTATTTATTATATTGTTTCTCAAAAAGGAGACATTTATAATCATCAGTTATATATTAATAATTTAGTACATATACACAAACAGAAGTACATTTGAGAGAGTAGGTTTTTAAGATCATCTTTGTTAGAGTAAATACTGTAATTGATAATAAATAACATCATTAACAGCATGGTTCTCCACTGACTTTTCTCTCAAAAAGGAAACAAAAGATTAGAATTGAGTCATATATCCAGTGTGAAATATAGGGTATTTCAATTAAGATTCAAGTTGACTTTTTAAAGTGTTGTTCAAGTCAAATGCTACCCCATGTCAATTGCTTCCAGCTGTTGAATGAGTTTGTAGAGTTATAGGGCATTGTAACAACATTGTCTGAAACACTTCTTAATTTTACTTTTAGAACCCAGAAAATAAATCACAAAATGCATCACGGTCTATGAAATAAATAAGCAATAAATGAAAAATAAAAGTAATAAGCAAATAACCCTTTTTCCCCTTCCAGCAATAAGTACAGAAAACAATTAAAGTGTACATGCAAACTTCACAGGCAATATACCAATTCCTCTCACTGTTAATATTCGACCTTTCTGTCTCTTTGAGTAGAGATTGCATTACTTAGTAAAAATGTTGAATTATTTTTATCTGTAGCTATTTCCTTTTAGAAATGCATTTGAACCCCATGAAACATCAAGTCAATGTAAATAGTACTTCTGTCATTTTAACAGAATCTCACCGAGTCTCCTCCGTAATGAGTGAGCAGGAAAACAGAGGCCCTTTCAGCTGTCACGTACAGCTCACGCTGCCCGACTTTCTAAATTCCTGTGTCCAAAAGAAAACTAAATGATATTTTGAAACAAGTGTTCACATATAAAAATTTCTTCCAGAATCCAGTGGTCTCAGGTTGAATTGAAAAAAAAAAAAAAAAAAAAAAAGCCTCATTGCTGGCCAAGGGGCTTATTCACTATTTTTCATTTCTGTTTGTAATTCCTGTCATCTTTGTTTCTTATGCTTTGGCTAAAAAGGGCGACTCGTATTTATTGGAACTGGGTTTCAATAAACATTATGCATTATGGTGAACCAGAGAGTGATTTATTGATAATTTGTCACTTATATTTATGAAAATGTAGACCTCAGAGCTCCAGAGCTGGTAAATCATATTCTACAGCTCCAATGTGTTAGAAGCTACCCACTCTGCTGTGTTAATGCCAAAAGCACCCCCTTCATGCTGGCCCTGCAGCTCAGGCCCCAGTAATCTGCGTAGTTGCTAATACAAAACGAGAAAAAAGAGCAACTGTTGGTGATTTAGTTTTTTTTTTCTTTTTCAATATGTTTTTAATTTAATTCTCAAGTTGCAGAAATAATAAACTGATAAAATATAATTAGATGTGAGATTACGACATAATGAGGCCAGAGAAGGGGCAAGAAAGTAAAGGGAACAGCAGATTGTGTGGAATTCATTTCGTGAAAGTTTGTTTATTATGATACAGCCGGCTAAAGTTTTCACACAGTTTCCAGATGGAGGCAGCTGTTAGTTCTTTGCTATCAGAGAAACAAAGGTTCAGAGTTCACGTTCATCCACTTGTTCTGTATCAGTGATGGCTAAGATGACACTTGACTGAGCGGTGGCCTCCAGTCACAGATGAGGTTGTCAAGATGGACATGGTGTTCACTTATCTCTTCTGGCCACCACTCTAGCAGCAAAGCTTCCCCACTCTTCCTAATATGTTTATCTCCCATGGTGAGGTCAGCAGAACTCAGCAAATCTAATATTCATGCCCAAGCAGATTTGTTGGTGCCCTTTGTTTGTAAGAATAGGCCCTGTATCACTCTCACAGCTGCTTCCTCTAGATATGTAGGCAGGACTCTATGTTTCAAGTTCCTCTCAGACAGGACTTGGGCAATGAACAAAGTATCTACCTATCTAACTTCAGTCTACTTTTTTCTTTTTCAAAAGACCTAAGCCCACTGTGTTCTTTTTCCGCAGATGTGACACATCTTTTTTTTTGTTGTTGTTGTTCCCATTTAGCCAATTATTTGGATGTATAAATGTTTATATCAATAAAAAAAAATGCATTTTTTTTCTTTTTTCAAAGAAGCAATTAAGGGGAAAGTAGGATTTAGAAAATACAGTTGAGAAAAAAAATTATTTAAAGGTAAAGCGTGAAGACTTAGTCTTAAAAAATTAAGCTGTTGAAAATTGTATGCATGTTCCATGTAGACTTTAATAAAAATCACAGGAAATACTCTATAATATCTTATTTTAATTGTATAGCAGTTAGTTACTGTGTTTCAGATTTTAAATATTGCTTATGATTCAGTGGTATGATGGAGAGATAGGAAAACTGTCATTATTTTGGGTTTCTTTCACAGTTTCTTTATCTTTTATATGATACAATAAAGATTGTGAATGTTAAAACACCAAGTATGTGAATCAAGATCATTGTTTATTAAATCAAAAACATCAGACTGAGGGTATAGCTTAATGGTTGAGCACTTACCTCATATACACAAGGATCTAGATTCAAACTCTAGTCAAATCCATAGTAACCCTCCCAACAATTATTTACATGGATTTAATATAATTTCCACACTTCCTTATTTGTCTATAAGTGTCACATGTCAAAATTGTTTCTAAATGAGTCTTGGTATTGTTTTTATGTATGATGTCATAGCAGTTTTAGTGGCCCTGATTAATAGTTCTGCTATACATAATATCATATAACTTTCCAATTTGGGTTAGTGGAATACCATTCCAGTATTGAAGATTTTTGAAAATTTGTGCTGTGGCTGATCCATAAGCACAAGGCAGAAAGGCAACTAACTGTGAATGGTGTGCGCTTTTGGAACCTCACTGCTCACCTCTAGTGACACACCTCCTCCAACAAGGAAACACCTCCTAATCCTTCCCAACAGTTTCATCACCTGGGAACCAAGTATTCAAACATATATATGAGTGCTAAGGGGGCCAATATCATTTAAACCACAATAGAGCATAAGATTTGCTTTGGGCACAGCTTCTAGCATGAGAGTGCTTGTGCTTTGAGAATAATTTATGAAATAGACTTCTCAGCATTCTATGTGTCTCTTAGGGAAATATTATGATTACATCAGTTGTTTTTCACCCTGTCTGTAGCCTATTCCAAGAACTCTATATTTATGACCCAGTAGAATTTGTGTCAATAAAATTACAAATGTTTTGCCAAGGCAATAGGTTGCTTTCTACAAACCGATGGCAAAGCTGGACATAACACCTGCACAAGCCATTGAATATAGAGATATTGAGCTGGTGGCTACATAGAGCCTTCACCCCTATATGTTAGTGTCTGTGGTGCACTTGTACCAAGTGCAATACCGAAGAAGAAATATAAACACCAATTCAGCCACAAATTCTTTGATGTTTAATGGTGTTCTGCCTGTAAGATATGCTAGGGTAATGGTGCCACAAAAATATGGGAGTAATCAATCCATATCTAATTTGACAGAAGGTCCACCCGATGAGACGGAACCCATACCTAACACTGCTTGTGTGACTTAGAACCTGAGAGTTGATACCTCAGGAAACTAGAATAAAACCAAATATTACTGTTCTTTTCAAAATAAAAAGTAACAATAAAATGACTCCTGATGACATTGTTCCAGACTCATAGATCAGTGACTTGCTCAGACACTATGAGAAAATATTCCTCCCGAGATAAGAAAAAATACAGAGAGTAGAGACCCTGGAACACTCAGTCCTAAAAGAGATCCCTCCATCAAATCCCTCCCATCAGAGCTCAAGGCACCCTGAGGAAGAGAAGGCACAAAAAGTGTAAAAACGAGATGGGGTAGATGATGCTAAGGAAAGAGGGTCCTTTAAATTGACAGGATCTTTGCACGTGTGAACTCACAGACATTAAGGTGGCATGCACAGGTCCTGTATGGGTCTGCACCAGATGGTGCCCTACAGCTGAAAGGAGAATTGGACAGTGCCTGCACTATAATTGATAAACTCTTGTGCATAAAAAAAATTAGCTTTCTCTAAGGGAATCTCACTGGGAAACGTATTACTCTTAAGTTCTGGCTGCATGCACAGCATGCAATGGCCAACAGAAAAAGGAACTCATGAAATTATTGGAAGTTTCTTGTCTCAAAATGTGTCAAGCCTTTTCCTTTAAAATTTTTTTTAGCTCATATGTATATATACATCTCATACACGTATGATATATATACATATGTATGCATATTTGTATTTCTTTTTTATTGGTCTTTTGTATATATATTATGAATTATATATATAATATATATATTATGAATTCCAGCTTAATGTTCTGAGTGTGCAAATTAGTGGGCCTCTGAGTCTATAACTGTTTCTTGTGCCCTTTCTTTTATTTCTGTTTGTTTTTGTCTAATTCCAATATGTTGATTTCGGTCTATTATATTTTATTGTTACCCTTTAGAAGCCTGATTGTTTTTTGCTGAGAGGCAGAAAGGAGGTGGATCTGGATGAGAGAGGCAGTCGGTAGGAACTGAGAGGAGGGGAGGAGAGGAAATGGTAATCAGAGTAGAATCTATTTTCAATAAAAGGAAAAATATAGAAAGAAATGATACCGTGGAACAATCTTTTTGCACAATATGAATATTTGCTGCTCTCATTGGCCTAATAAGGAGCTGAATGGCCAATAGCTGGGCAGGTAGAGGTTAGGTAGGACTTGCTGATAAAAGTAGATGTGGGGAAGAAGGAGGGCCATCTGTGCAGAGAAGCAAGATGATTATGCCGTGTTGAAAAAGGTATCCCCAGGTGGTAGAGCATAGATAAGAAATATGGGTTAACTTAAGTTTTAAGAGCTAGTTAGTAACAAACAAAATTTTTGGCTGAACATTTATAATTCATATTAAATCTTTGTGTGGTTATTTGAGAACTAGTTGGTGGTCCTGACAAACTCAAGTGCAAAATAACAAAAGTTTTGTTTTTTTGCTGATTTAGTAGCTTTAATAATAAGAATACTGTAATAAGAAACATTTGTTGTATTTATTTTATCCAAAGGCAACAGGCTTGGCAATACATATTTAAGACATCTCATAGTCTTTCTTTCAAGTACGCATTATTTTGTTCTAAAGACTTATTTTTATTTGTGTGTTCTCTACCAGTATTATATTTGTGCATCTGGCATTGGAGGCAAGAAAAATCTCTTTAATCCCCTGGACCTGGAGTTGCAGTCAGTTTTGAGCCCCTGATATAGGTGCTGGAAATTGATCTCAGATCTCTTAGTTGCTGAGCCATGCCTCTAGCCTGCTTGCATAGGCACTATTAATACTCACATTTTATACATGACGTAGACAGCAGCAGGGGTTAAGAAAATTGAATCAAGTTCATGTGATACTGTAGTTTAGATCCCAAGTAGTGTTCTCCCTTCTCATATGAACAGTAGTCATATTGAGTGTGATGGGCTAATCATTCTTACAATTATTGTTAGTTGCATGGATAAAAGTTTTTTGAAAATATGTTAAAATCATTAGTCAGTGACTTTAAATAAAGCATAAAGCAAGTTATATTATTCGGTCAGTGTGTTTTTAGAAAGAGATTGAGCCTTTCATACAGAAAGGGCTAGTCCTGTGAAACGTGAAAGGGCTCATGGATGAGGCCATATGCTAAGAATTCCAGATGTTGAGATCATTACTAACAGCTATCAAATAAACCAACCAACAATAAGACAGATGTTGACACCCCAATGACTTGAGTTTAACAAGCTGCAATGAACAGACTATAACAAATGAAATATTTATAGAAGAAGATCCTGACTTCCACGTAAGAATCTAACTAAGGCTGATAACTTGATTTCAGCCATGTAAGACCCTGAGCCCAAAGCCTAGACATATCTTACATGAGATATTAATCTAACACATAGGCATAATAAGAGACTATTGCAATCTGCATAACTTGAAGCACAGCAATTGAAAATGAGCATGGTTATTAACTTATAAAGGGTAAAATATTATAAATCTGTCTGACTCTAACCATTGTCCCCCCAACACACAGAGCATTTTATTATTTACTTGTTCTTTATACAGTCATTCTAAATCTTTTGTGACTCAAAATCTTTTAAGACTCAAGATCAAAGTTAGGCAAATGTGGTAGTATGAATATAATTTGGTCCTCATAAGCTCATAGGAAATAGCAGTATTAGGAGGTGACTTTGTTGGAGTAGGAATGTCCTTGTTAGAGGAAGTATGTCACCATGGAGGTGTCCTTTGAGGTCCCATACATGCTCAATCTGTTTCCAGTATTACAATTAACTTCCTGTTGCTTTTGGACCAGAAAGTTGTAGAATTCTGAGCTTCTTCACAGGCACCATGTCTGCCTACATACTCCCAACCACCAGACTCCCTGCCATGATGATAATGGACTGAATCTCTGAAACTGTAACCTGCCTGTAGTAGTGCAGTTTCTTGGTCCCAGGTAGCCAGAGGCCCAGACCCACAGACCTGCAGTCAGCCCCAGACCCCTTAGCCACCTGCTGCTGCTGCTCAGGCCCCCAGAAGTGACTCAGACACTTATATTAACTTCATGCTGTTTGGCCTATGGCTCAGGCACGTTGCTAGCTTGCTCTTACATCTTAACTCAACTCATTTCCATTAATTTGTCTGCCAAGTGGCCCATGGCTCACCTCTGTTCCTTACATGTTGCTCCTTTGGGCTTCTGGCTCGATCTGTCTGACTCTGCCCTGCTTCTCCTACCTATGCTGTGATTTCCCTTCCTACTTTTTCTCTGGTGTCTGTCATGGGCCAAAACAGCTCCTTTATTTAAAGATTGATATTCACAGCATATAGAAAGGCATTCTCACAGCACCCTGCCACTTCAATTAAATGTTTTTCTTTACATGAGTTGCGGTAGTCATGTTGTCTCTTCATAGGAAAAGAAACCCTAAAACAGCAAATTATGACTCAAAGTCTATTTATTAGTTTTTGAATTTGTGCTAGTGTCGTAGAAAGACATGTATAGGCATCAAGACTAAGCTGATCTAGGCATATTTTCTGTGAAAGAGCAGGGCTTTAGACACACTTATGTTTGGTGTCAACACTATGATGTTAATACCAAGTGTTAGCATTTTATTCTCAGGCTTATATGGTAGCAGAATCTTATGCATGTGGTAGCTATATAACTATTATTTGGTTTTCCATTAACAAACATGTTGATATATTAAGTAATGTGTTTTCTCCTGATACATGTTTGTTACCTTGTTTTCCTATATAAAATATGTGATTCATCAGATCCAACTTAACCTCTTTCTAAGTAAAGATTATGTGAAAGAAAAAAATAAATAATTGGAATATATACAAGAAATTTGAGAATACAAATTGTGTGAGATTATAACATAAACTCCAGCTCAAATTGAGAGGCTCTTTGGCAAAAGGAATGTTTTCATTGCCCAATTAGTGGGGCAAGGCAAGTTTTTTGTTCCACAATGAAGGCAGTAGGGTAGGTACAGCTGTGTCGTCATAGTGACTAGAAGAAGACATAACAAGTCATATGCAGAATTCCCTAAATCCCACTAAGCTGATCAGATGAGCACCACAAGCCCAAGAGAATCCTAAGTTCCCTTGGACTGGATATTTGGATAGTAGTTTGTTTTTTTTTTGTTGTTGTTGTTGTTTTTGTTTGTTTGTTTTGTTTTGTTTTTGTCAATCAGCAAATGAGAGTGAGATATCCCAGAGTATAGATGAGGCAGAAGCACTTGACACTCTATATCCTTCCCGCAAACCTACTTTACTCTTTGGTGTTCTGGAAGCTCTTAGGCCACAGATGTAATTCTTAAATTGGATGTCAGGCAAAGATCTTACAATATGCCCAAGGCTTCTGCATATATATTACACTTGTGTGGCCTGGTCTCGTGGGACTCCTAAATGTGGGAGCCAAGGCTATCTCTGATCCCATTTTCTGCTTTTGGGCTCTTTCTTCCTATTAGGTTGCCATGTCTATCCTTAATAGGAGAGAAGGTGCTCAGTCTCAGTGCCAGGGCTGGTTGATATTCATGGAAGGCCTGCACTTTTCTGAAGAGAAATGGAAGAGGAGGAGTGAGTTGGGGGAGGGGAGGAAATGGAAGAAAAAGAGGCAGGGGAAACTTTACTTTGGCTGGGATAAAAAAAAAAAGCAAACAAAATAAATGAATGCATTAAAAACAGCATCAGTGTCCATATGTAGATATATAGTTCTCCACATTCAGTGGGACAGGAACTCGATAGAAATGCCTTATGTCATAACAATAAGGAAATGTTGGAAGGCAGGGAAGTTAGTTCATTTGGTAAAGTGCATGCTGCCTAAGCATGACAACTCAAGGTCTGTCTATCCACAGATAGAAGACGTAACAAAGTCAGGCATGCTGACATACATTTGTCATCGCAGTGCTGAAAAGGTAGAGATGGAAAGATCTTTGAAGCCAGCTGGCCAGTCTTTTGAGCTTTACTTTGTGATCTTCAGGAACAAAAGAGTCCCTGCCTCAAAAGTTAACACAGATAACTCCTGAGGATTGACACCTAAGGATATTTTCTCACCTGTAGAAACACACACATATACCCCCCCCACACACACACATGCACACACGCAAGTACGTACGCATGCACGCATGCATGCACATGCACATGCTCCTGCCTGAGAGAGAGGGGGAGAGAGAGTCTGTGTAGGTGATGTTGTGTAAAGGTCCGATTTCATTAACAAATAATAAAAAACAAATTGATCCTATTATTATATTGATTACCATCAATACAATGCAACAAACTGATATCCACAGAGATCAGAGATCACGTCTTGTCCCAATGTTACATGATGAGTTACTGCTTTTTATAGCCTAGTTTCCACTCTGTCTTTGCCTAACATGTGTTGGAATAGTATTTACTTCTAACACCAAAAACTGGAAACATATTCTCACTCTCTTCTCGCTCATACTGCCTCTCCTTTCTTTCTTTACTCCCCTCTTCCTTCTTACTGTACAATAAAACTGAGAAGGAGGATCTCAGAGTCAGATGAATTTAATGGACAGAAAGACATGGGTTGGATCTTCAAAATTTGCATTTAGAAAGATAATGGAGAAGGGAAGGGAGGATACATAGAAAGAGTAGACACAGAAGTGGCCTAAAAGTGGTTCTTTAGCAAGGTTGACTGATGGTGAAGAAGGCTTTGTGTCCTGGACTAGGTTATAGCAAAGCAGGGGCTTGGGGGGGGGGTCTGCATGAGAGCATGAGCAGTCTGAATCATGTAGGTCTGAAATGATGATTGGATCAGGCAATTTTGAAGAACTCTGGCTAATGATAAAAAGACTGGATTAGCGGTGATGTGAAGATACAGAATTTAGTCTTGCATCAGCATAGGCACAAGGACAACATTTTTAATGCATTCATTTATTTTGTTTGCATACTTTTTCCCCCTAAAATTTAAGATGTTGCTGCTAGGACTCTACACCTGGCCAATGGCAATTAACCTGGCCCTGCTGTGAGTTCTGATGTCAAGCATCATTTAAGCAAGATTCACACTTTTAACCCCTCCTCTTTCTTTCTCCCACCTTGCCAGAGGGCATGCTCCTCAATCCCCTCCCTCTCTCCTTCTCTCTCTCTCTCTCTCTCTCTCTCTCTCTCTCTCTCTCTCTCTCTCTGTGTGTGTGTGTGTGTGTGTGTCTGTCTCCATCTATCTCTTCTCCCTCTCTCCATAATAATAAAGTGTTCCCACATGGGCCCAGTCTATGTGCCTCCCATGCTGCCTTTCACCGCCCACATGGGGAATGAGGCTTCCATCCATCACCATTCATCACCCACATGGGTACACATGCTATCATAATATAACAGTTACCTTCACTTATTTTTGTTTCTCTGCAACAAAAATGTAAGTCCTCTGAGATCAGTCAGTTCTTCAGTCCCAGGACTTGTGCATAATAGGTCCTCTATAAATATTGTTAAGTTAGTAGATGAATAAAAACACCTAAGAATTTATCAAGTGAAGATCAAATTAAGCACTTCAAAGAATGAATTTAATTTGCAAATGTTTGGAGAAGAAAAGGGAATCTTTCTTCTAGAGTTTCAAGTTTGGTAAGTTGCAAAAATTTATTAAATTGTAAGTGTCTGTCTGTCAGACTTATAGTCATTCAGACTATCAGAGGTCTGTCCCTTCCTGTACTGGGTTGAATAGGTGAGGACTTCCTTTCTGGCTCTACCCATCTCTACATGAAATGCTGTGGTCAAGAGTACCAGAGCAACATTTTTATATGTTACGTAGGAAAAGAAAGGGATTTAGAAAGTCTTCTTGTCTTTAGAAGGCCTGGTTTCATTTGTATTCACCATCTTAGAATGTAGCATTTCACCTAGCAGAAACCCTTCTGGTTCAAGAGTCACAGATAAGTTAGAGTCATAAAGCCTGGAGCAGCATTGCTAAATGATGTACGTCCAAGATCTTGATGCTAATAAAGGATCTGTGAACTGCATGCAAGTGGTCTCTGGAAGTATCTTGAAGAAAGATGGCTGAAATATGTTTGTCTTTAGTTGAAAAGCCAATCATAAAATCGTAAGAGTTCCTAAAATCTTAAGCATTTCACGACTGGCTAGGAACAGACGCTCAGCATCCTTGTGTCAGAGACTGGATGTTAAAATACCATCAAGGTCCTTGAGTAAACTGATATTTTCACCTCATAAAAATACCTTTGCATGTTCACCTGAGAAGGAAAAAGTGACATTTTTTTTCCTGGTGGCTCTCATGAAGGATCCCAGTACCCTTTTCAAAACAGAAGAAATGGAAAAAAAAAAAAATCTTCATTTCCAGATGCTTGCAGATGGAAGGGAGGAAATTAGCCTTGATTCCTTCAGCAATGCATCTTTTTCAAAAAGTATAAAATTCTATATACAACCATGTGTACGTATGGACGGAGATGTCCACATTCTTGACTAACTCTCAAGCCCCACTTTCCTTCCATTCTTCTATCGGATTACACGGATTACACGACTGCAAAAATTTCAACCAGAGTTCCACAGTTTTTGGATATTAGGAACCTATTCTGAGCTTCCTATATTTCACTTCTCTTTGATTCCCAAATACTGAGAAAGCTGTCCAGTTTTTAAGAGTGTCTATGGGACACGCCTATTTTGTCTCTATGATGATTCTAAAAGCTTTCCCATTTGAGTTGCTGATTTTTCCGTTACACTGAAATTAATATTTGGAATCCTAAATTCCGAGGTTAGCACTGAATATTTTAAGCATTAATAGTCCCTCAGCTGTCTAGTATTGTCAGCTTGTTCTCGGTTGCTCTTGACATCTCAGATGCTAAGTGCCCAGTGACAGCCCATAGAGGTTGCTCCATAATCCACCTTTATCCATTAACAGACACTCAATCACTAAAGTGCTTACTAGACTAAACATATTTATCCAACCAAATCACACTTTACAATGCTAATCTGCCAATCAGACTTCTGGCTCTTAACAAGGACCTGCTTTAAGGGGATTTTGGTGTTTGTGTTGTGAAGAGCCTGCTTACCTCCAACAAACCACTAAACCAAATTAACATAGCTGTATCCCCATAAAAGAAACCAGATATCCTGTTGTGAAAATAGAGAGCTTGGTGGGACAGGCCTCCTTTGATGGCTAACAGTGTGGCAGACAAGGCTTCAGACTTCAAATCTGGCTACCACAAAGTCATTAGGAACCTCCAGCATCAGGCTTTTGATAACTTTAAAAGCAAAATAAAAATGTAGTGTTGGGTAACTCAGTAAGTCGTCAACTTACTCAGTTACTATTATAACTGCAATAAGTACTGTAATTGTTGGATAAGACTCCTTAATTCTAATTGCTCCTTCAACCGAGATCATGTTGTAAAAATGCTTGCATTAGCCAAAACTCAAATCCAAGACACACAAATGTGGTAGTAATAATAATTCTTTTTATTGGCCTGGCAGAGAGGAAGAGAACAAAGCTTTAAAAACTTCAAAGTTCTGACCAGAAGAAAAAAAAAATCAGAATTGGAGAAACTCATATACTCTTTGCCTCCTTATTAGACTGGTATTTACTGAGTGCCATCACCTCTAGTTAGAACACTGGTATGTTTTTCTCGTCACCTGTGAGAAAGTTACCCATCCATGCTATAGGACTAATTTAAGATTTCTGTCACAAAGTACACAAGCCAGTTCTGTATGTCTTCACTGTGAATGTCTAAACGCTTCAGACTTACTGGTATTATACCTCCTTTAAATAACAAGATTTTAAGGCAGCTTTGACACTTGGTAGGGTTGGACAGAATTTTCCTTCCACTTAGCTAGCAAAAGAAGAAAAGTAGAATTTACCCAGGGTTAAGCTACAGACACAAAGTAAATAGTAATTCATAAAATAATAGGCCATTATGCTGTGCAGAAAAAGCCTGCTACTGTATCTCAGCTCCACACTTGTGGTACTAAAATGAAATATGAATTTCCAGTCTTCACTGTTTATCAAAAATAATGAGCACTTTCTTATTTTAGCAGACTTTATAGGCACTTCTGGGGAAAATATTATGTGCAGCTCAAATGGGTTTGTTTTGGAGGTCACTTTTCACTCTGAAATAATTTCCAAAGTGAATAAACCATGGCATGTGCATTTTCCCAAGGATTAGCTGAAGAACAATGTCAAGCTGAACTCGAAAGTTGTCATGCAACAAAATGACATAGTTTGCTAGAAATATTTTAGGAACATGGGTCTATTACTGAAGCAGGAATAATAAATTAAGGTTCTTGTTGTAGTTATATTTAAGCTTAATTTACTATCGCCAACTCTTAATGTAATGAGTTGGGAAAGAGTCACAAGATGAAGCAGGGCATATTTGGAGGCTAGATGTTCATTCTGGAAAATGTGTGTGAAACAGTCTTAATGGCCTACTCAATGAAAGAACAAAGTAGAAGCAAATATGAGTGGTCTGTACATTTGATGATATTACAGGTTTTCACAGTTTGCATTAGTAATAGAAATAAGTCTGTACATATGTGCTATTTATGTCAATGGACAACAAAAAATGATCTAAAATTATCTACATTGTCTATGAAAAAAGGTACTGAAATTGAGATATGAAAAATGACAAAAATTTTGTTTTACAGACAAGCAAGAAATAGTAAAAATATTTAGCACAATCATAGGTGATAACAATATTATAAAGTTTTAACTTTGCTCTAAGACTAAATTTAGAACTATTTCTTCCAATTAACCTATTACATAGAACAAAATTTATAATTACACACCACACACACACACACACACACACACACACACACACACACATACACATACACACACTCTACTGGCCACTCACTTTTGCATGCTAAATTTTGAAACTGCAGTTTCTAGCAATAGTGTGTATCATCTAGTGGAAGCCTGGATAATATAGTTAGCAAATAATATTTATTAATGTGAGGAAATATGTTTCACCTTAGAAGTGTGCATGGTATGAAATTATAAGATTTTATAATCTCTTCCCAAGAAATAGATAAATATGGTATGCAGAGGAGTAAAAGAAACAGAGGAGACAGGCAGAGAAAGTTTCCAACACTGGATTATAAATTGCCATCGACAAAGCCTGTCATCCATTTCTGAACACCTTAGTGCCTAGTATTCTTCCAAAAGGAGACCTGCAAATGCTTGTTGACAAAATGGAAAGGAAGGAAGTTAACAATAGCTTCAGAGTGAAGGAGACCATGGATTGTGAAGGTAGACTTCTCTTCCAAGCCAGTGAAGAATAAACACCCCAGGGCACTAAGATGGTTAGGGCTCTGATCCTGACACAGCTTGCCTTTCTAAGCTTTAACTCAGGGAAAGGCAGACAAAAAGGTACACACACACACACACACAAAAAACCCCAAAATGCTAAATTTAGTATATAACAATAAAAAGACCTGAACAGATTGTAGTTTATGTATTTAAACATATGTACGTGTGTGAAAGCATGCAAGTATGCACTCACGTGGGCATGCGTAGTCACCCACCCACACATTTTACAATTAAAGAGAAAAGAAGGCATGATATGGAGAGGCCACAATCAGGTTATATGGGAGAGATTTAAGGGAGGAGAAGGAAGAAATAATGATGTAATGTTTAATTAAAGAAAAAGTTAACTTTAAATAGGCTTAAAAATAAAAAGCCCCCCCCCCCCCCCCCCGTATTTCTTTGTAGTATAGAAAGCAAGGTTACTTGCCATCAGCCTGGATTTACCTTACTCCCTTGCTGGAGTAGGAGTTTCCTCTGCATCATCCTTGACATGGATCTAATGAGAAAATGATTTGTGATTGAGGAGGAAGGTTCAGATGTAAGACCTTGTTTTAGCATCTCACACTCCAGATAGATAAGTACCTTAGAAGATGCTCAGGACCAAGATGCATGTCAGCTGTGGAAATGGAGACCATTGTGGGTTTACATTGGCTTCATCTATTGCACATATCCAGGCACAGCATTATCTGCTGCTCAAACCCTCCTTTCTACCTTGCAGGTGGAAATATCTGTACTTTAAAAATGCAGTAAGTATTTTTTTTTTCATCTTCATCTCTGATACTACTTCAAGCCCAAATTCTTATAGTTACAACACTTGTTGCTTCTCGTTCCTGAGATATCACAGTATCAAAAATGGTTTTGACCTTGATTTTCAAACTCTGAATGTAGGAGACTTGGCGAGTTGTCAAAAGACATAAGATCTGAAGAACAAGGGTGTGATGGCTAAGCATGACTGTCAGCTTGATGGAAGTTAGAAATGAATCTCTGGACACATCTGGCAGGGATTGTCTAAATTACATTAGCTGAATTGGGAAGATTCAGTCCGAATGTGGGCAGCCTCACTCCTTAGGCTGAAGTCCTTAACCAAATACACAAAAGAGAACTAGCCAAGAAGCGGTCACCATGCTCTGCTTCCTGACTGGAGGCAAAGTGACCTTCTCCACCTGTTGCCATGCTTCCCTTGCCTAAACAGAACCAATTCCCTTCTATTGGAAACCAGAGTAATGCTTCCTCCCTGAAGATGCTGCTTTTCAGTTATTTGCCACAAGGAAAAAAAAAAAAAGTAACCAATAGAATGCGTTTCTCTAGACTGGAGAATGGGAGGAAAGAAAGAAGTGTTTTCAGAACAGACCTTGGTAGATCTTGGGAAGGGATGCCTTAGACGTAACTAGATCCAAATGGGGATTTGGCAAAATAGAAGCTATATTTATAGACTTTGAACACAAGGAATTCATTGTAGGGACCCTAGAGGAAGGCAGGCTGTGGAGTGGGCATGCTAGAAGCACATAGAGCCATAGACATTAGGAAAGACTAGCCAAGGATATGCTGGATATGGTGAAGCAATCCAGCTTATGCTGAAGGGACCACATAAACAGGAATAAGTGTCACATTAGTATCTGGATGATGACTGAGGACCAGTTAGAACAATGGGCATTATACACAATGCCTCCCTCAGGGGATAATTGATAACAAAGAGCAGATGGCCTCTGCTTTCCAGGTCTTGGCAGGATGTACTCAGTAATCTCTATCCCTAGAACACAACGGGTGTTCCTAACTGACTGAGACATTTGGTTTGTGATTCACAGCTAGAGTAAGAAAGCAAAATCCAAGTCGAGCTGAATTATTGAAGGAAACATTCAGATTATTATACTGCTTGTCAACTGCGGATTTGTAGAGTACAGTTTATGCCATCTATAGTGCCCTAGTGTATTTAAAGTCATTGAAATAGTACTTTTGAACAAGCAAAGAAAAAATTCACCCCACAGCCCTCCCAGTCTTAGACATATGATAGCAAATACGTGGCACTGTGGCTGTTTTCTGCTGTACACAAATCTGACCTATAGATGAGTCGTTTTCACTGGTTCAGAGGCCATTAGATAACAATGGGCCTCATCTGAGGTTGAAAACACAGAAAAAAAGGAAGCGATTTTACTTTTACCCACTTAATTTTTGTATTAAAATTTTATTTTAAACAAACCACAAGACCAACCAAGTTTCCCCCATTGTAACTTGGTCCTCAACAATAAAATGTGTTTTCAGAACTCTGGTCCGGGGGCGACGACTCGTTTTCTTTCTTCTTTTATGGGTTGGTTTTATTTTACCGTCACCCAAGCTGCTTCAATGACGCACACAGTTACAGAAATCTTGGATAGGGAGAAAACCCTAGTAACTCACAAATTCTGTTAATCCAACAACTGGCCATTCAGTGTCATTCAGTGACTGGGAAATTATGTTCTGGTCAAATAAACTGTGGGCTTTGGTTCAAAAGGCATTCTTAGGCAGCAGTAGTACCTTCCCATTACCTAGATATTATCTTTTCCTGGAAGAACCTACTATACCTTTACTCCTCAAATTGTGGTGTTGTTTGAAAGAAGAAAAATGTGTTCTACATCTATCAGTTGCTTTGACTTGCAGTCACAGCAAGTAAAGAATTTTTAAATTTTTGTTAGTGTAGAGATACTAAGAAGAGACGCTGCTAATGCATGCTAGAAAAATTACCTGCATTTATTAAAATATCTTGTTCATTTTCCAAGACAGGGTCTTATACAGCACAGGCTGGCCTTCAAGTTCTTATGTGCGCAAGGATGATTTTTGAACCTGATACTCCTGCCTTTACCTCCTAAGTGGTGGGGTTACCAGATCTACCCTCTTTTTCAATTATTACCAGTGACATTTGAGTCTATAAAGTAGAATATTTGAGAATGCCTGAGACATTTACAAAAGATTCACTGGCTTCATACTTATGATCTTTTATCGTGAAATGAATTAAAATTAATAAAATCTAAAATAGTGTTTCTTAGATTAACCATGCTTTAAGCTTGTGTTTGAATAACAAAGATACTCATTCCAGCTCCACAAAGTCCAGTTGAACATCATCAATGCACAAATTTGATAATTTATTACGAGAGGCAAAAACCTAAATTATTCTGGCATGATTCCATCTTTCTATTATAGAAGATTTTTTTTATAACAAATTTGTGTCAGCAACATTTTAATTATTTTAAAAAGATGATATTAATGCATTTAATGTGTTTAAGGTATCATATACTTAAAAATTAATGCCATGCTCTGTCTATACACTTCTGATTTCAGAATCACTGAGACCTTATTGATTTTATAGGAAGCGATATATTTTCAAAATTTTTATCTGTCATGTATAAAATTTGTGAAGCTGTGCTCTCATAAACAATTTGGGGATTCAAACTTCTTTGACATTTTCATATTGAGTCAAAGAAGAGAACCAGTTCGTTAAAAAAAAAAAAAACCCATCTTTATGAGTGTTATCTCTAGTTTTTCCTGGGCTTATTTTTGAAATCTAGCCTTACTGCCAGTTTGTGGAATGACTACTCCCACTAAGGAAGTGAGTCAGTGCATCTAAGGAATGAAGGGATCACAGTCAAAGCCCAGCTCTGTCTGCCATGTTCTAAGTTACAAGACTGTGTGACAAGACAGTGAATAACTAGGTTGTTATGAGAGAACCATGTATGGCTCCTGCAAACCAAAATGACTTTTTGAAGTTGGGCTAATCAAAAAATGATAAATATTTGCTGGATATGGCAAATAACTTTACCCGATTTCTATTCATTATATATGTGCTTTGCATATCACACTGTAAGTTATGATATGTCAATTGTGACATTAGAAGACTTCTTAGTGACTTAAGATTTAACTTTAGAGCATTTATACTTAAGATTATCAATGTTATTTCTCCATTTATCAGTAGAAGCTTTTTTTTTTTTTTTTTTTTTCTCTCACAGACTTGTTTGGTAGGTTTCAGTTCTCAGTCAGACTTTTTTAAGAGGAAATATTTTATCGTTATATAGCCTGAATAATGACATTTGTTCCTTGTTTTTAAAAGTTAAATGAATTTTCATGATTTTGAAATGTAGAATCATGAATTTTTACAGTTAGGGGTTTGTAGGTTGCTATCATGGTTTGAACAGTTTCTCCATGCGGGTAGGAGTCTTATCCCCATTTATACTGTCTTTAAACCATGTTTTCCAGGGCCAAAAGTTAAGTGAGGATTTGGCCAAATAGAGTCAAGCTCTCTCTGAAATACAGAATTTATGTTAGCAAAGAAAAACAAGATTCACAGTATTTATGCTCTTGGCTTAATGATGTATGGTGAGATGCTTCTAATTTAGATTTTTAATAGTGGTATTAATATTTTTACTCCTCTTATGATATGTATTACAGTTAGTAACTATTACATTTAAGTTTTAAAGTTCTGTATTGATGACTGGAAAACACTACAAGCTGGGTTTATTGTGAATGGCAATATTTCCACAGCTCAAAGAGACTGCTGCAGAAGGATTGCTGATAGTTTGAGGCTAAGCCAGGGTTACATGGTGAGTCACTGTCTCAGCACACACAAAACAAAAAACAAACAAAAGCATTAGAAGTAATTAATTTAGACTTAGCTTTGAAAATTAGATGTTCTGATAATAAATTTAAAATCTCTTAAGTATTAGCATATAATATAGTCTATTCTTTTGAAGTTTGTAGTGGTATTTTCACACTGAAAAATATGTACTCTTATTAAAGGTACAGTTCACGATATTTTTCCTAAACTAATGCTCTCATGCATAGTGATTTTAATGTTTAAAGCATTGAAGCCAGACATTTGTGGAAGATACAATGTAAAATTTGTTTCTTTGGATTTTCGCTGATCTCAGAAATTGCTATCACTCGTTTCTTCATTTCTATTAACTTGTTTTATTCTTAAGGATGGAATAAAATGCACATTTACCAACTACACAACCCTGTGTACTGATTGTCCAGTCTCTTCACACACATTATCTTATTTAACTCTCACATGAATGTCACTGTCACTAAGGTACTTAAAAAACAAAGAGACTGAGATAAAGTGAAAATTTACTCAGGGAAACCCAGTGGCGAGACATGAATCCAGAGAGCCTGATTCTATAGCCCTTTGTACTAAACTCTTCATAACTGATGTCACAAGGAAGGATATAAACTCAACAATAATTTGTTCAAAACAGGGTAAAAGGACCATGAATTTCAACTCAGTCTAACTTAAAATAACAGCTTTTTTTTGGCTTTTATTATTGTTATTAAAACAGACTTAGCAAAGGAATAACTGTAGGCTACCTGAAGTAAGTAAGAAAGAGAAGAAGGTAGGAGCAGGTCTGATTGAAGTTACCTATATATAACTGTTAGATGACTATTAATTTGTCACACGGGCCCAGGAATCACTTTGTATCCATGGTGCCTTTTGTTTTATAGTGAAAACATTCCAAAAGCAATAATATCTTATACTGCTGCATAAAGCTTATATTTCCAGGAGACCAGTGATATCTGGAAGGCCACAATTACTGTTCATGTGATTTATTTGAATGATTCGAGAGAGTATTCTTTGCAGGAGATTTCAGAGGTTGGCTTCACTGAGAGATATTAAAGTTTTTGTGGTGTCCTCATGGTACACACTGCCATCCTCAGCTAAGGGCTGTTGCAAGAAACAATAGAGATTTTAAGAACTGTGTGACAATTCCATACGACAAGGGCAATATGTTTGAAAAGAAAACTATGGTGGTTATTGGTAAATTTGGGCCCGTGATTCAGCAATCTGATGCACATCTACAGAGGCAACTTTAAGTCTGGGCTAGTTGAGCCATCGCGAAAGAGGAAAAGTGGAATACAATACATGCAGAGATCTACAGCGAATGCTAAGGGACAGGGCTTTGTGGATGAGAACTGTTTGTCATCATGTACTTGTATGCTGAGTAACGGTGCTGATCTCCATCTAGTGGGCTCTACAACAATTGGGATAACTGCCTTCATATTCTTAACTCCTGACGAAGGGAGATTAAAAGAATGAAGAGAAATAGATTAACATAGAGTTTTATAGGAGATGAGAGATATAGAAGGAATTCAAGGAAACATGCAAGTCAAATTCAGTCTGAAATATGGATCTATTGACATTGCTAACCTTTACCATGCTCTACTAAGTGCTGGAAAGACATTTCTGAACTTTAATAATTTGTATACCTATTTGTATATACCAATAAATGCAGTGTTTTATGAGTGCTTAACACTTTCCACATTTCTCAGCTTTCTCATGAACTCTTACTGCAACTAGAATAAAGAAATATTGCAAACAATCACTTTTCAAAAACCAATGAACTGATTCTTTGAGGAGATAATGAATAAACATGAGAAATCCATACTGGGGCAAAAATCGTTAAACAGTAACAAGTGAGCAGGAGAAGAGGCAACACATTTAAATAACAGACACATTAAACAGTATGAGGTTTAGAGTTGAAGGCAGATTCCCTGACTGGGAGAGAACCAGGCCAGATCGTGACAGTAGCTTAGCCTGTGAAGCAAAGGACAAAGAAGAAGGTTCTTTTAGGCGGAAGAAGGAGGAAGGGAGTCTTGGCAAACCAAAGATGTCTGTGATTATTAGAAAGCAGGGCAGTAGAGAGAAGAGGGCCTGAGGTGGAATGATTATTAAAGTTGATGTGGGTGCTGTGCATGAGTCCCTTTAGGAACCAAGGAAATTACCAGTTACACAAAGAGTGCTTAGAGAATCAAAGATGATCTCTTCTCATTCAATTTCCTTTCATGCTTTCTCTACCAAAAAGCAATTGAGTCTTACTTGTTCATGATTCCGTTTAAGAGAAACATTATTCTGAAATTTGTACTCTAGTTCGGAAGTTTCTCAGTGGGTTAAAATTGTAGGGTAGTTCCAAATTTCTTCCAGAGTTTTTCCTCTTTATTATAGTTTGTATAAATACCAATTCATCCTAGAAATGACTTATGGAAAGACCCCCCTCCTCCGACACCCTTTCACCATAGAGCAAGCATTCCAGGAAAACCTCATTTCTGCTGATGAATGGCTATTGGCATACAGAGATCTGGATGAGGCTGGGAAGAAGGATGCAGCTGACATGAGAAAAGCTTGGGAAGGAAACCATAATCCCCCCTCAAATTCGATGCTTATTAGAGGAGCTAAAATGATTAAGCAGCTGGAGGTTTTGATGTATGAGGAAAGATTAAGAGAATTACATGTGTGGAGGTTGGCTGAAGAGCTAAGGAGTATGTATGTATCAGTATGCGGTGGGCAGGGGGAGGCGGTGTCGGCTGATAATCATTTGCAGATAATTGAAGGTCTAAGTTCCAAAGAAAGAGAGGTATTGTGAAGGTGGTCTTTAGTGGATTATCTAAGGGTAATGAATGAACTGAAGAAAGGGGAAATACACTTCATCAGGAAGACTTTCATAATGGGTAAGATTTAAGGGCAAAATATAATCTCCCAAGAGAAGTGGTGAAATTCCCATCTCTTAAGTCATTTAGGGGAGGCCCATAAAGTTTTGGGAGTGTATAAGGCGGCCTTGGTAGCGGACCAGACTTGGTCATCCAGTCCATCCTTTGTTCTGATGTTTTATGGCTTTATTTCAAAGATGAATCAATTGGTAAACACGAATTTGGAAACTCCCCAGGAGTCACATCTATCTTATCTCAACGATAATTTTCAAGTAATAAAGACATGTGTTCCTGTTTCTTCCTCTTTGGATTTCCACACATTGTCCTTGACATTATCATTCCTAAGGAACACTCAGGTCTGAGGATGGAGGACTCACACGATTAAAAGGAGAAGCAACTTGTACTCCCCAAATGGCAGGATTAAGGAACATTCCTTTAACAAATCTCTTTCCCAAAGATGACTGGTGTGTCATGGCGGGAGGTGGGAGGTGGGCTCTCAGTGTTCCCCAGTTCTTAGACCACGTTCTCTCTCCATATGAAATTGGTCAAGACTTGAGATAAGTCATCTCAATGCTCACGGAGTAAATTAAGCAGTCCCATAACCACATAATTGTCTGTCCTTCAGGATCATAGCATCTAATGATTTTTTTCTGGAGAGGAAAAAAAAATAAATGATTTTCATATAAGATTTATGTACATGTTTTTCTTCCCAGTGTTGTTGATATAAATAATTAAAATTAACCTGAAATTATCAATGATAGATTAAGAAATTTTATTATCTCCTTCAGTAGCTAAAAACATTATGGCTTTAAATAATCACATAATGACATAAAACACATGATGTTATTAAAAGGAGAAAAGGCACATATGACAGCTTCCTAAAGTATTTAGGTAAGTTGATACCCAGAAAGAGATAGATATTTATTTTATTTACCTTTCTATCTTTGAGTATTCCTTTATATCTGTGCTAGGAATATGAGCTTCTGACCATATTTCAGCATCCTTTACTTTTAAGGTACAAATGATTGCATTTGGATATGAGTGTTTTTCATTAAGTAATAGACCACATAAAAAGAGCACAAAGTGAACTTTTCTACATAAAATCTTAGGCAGATACACTTACGTTTCGTTTCTGGATCATTTAGAAAGGGAATGTAACTCCTTATGACCTCCAACTTCTCTCCCTTTGGACAGTGTCTCACTATGTATCCCTGGTTGGCCTGGAACTTGCTGTGTAGACCAGGTTGGCCTTAAATGAAGATTTGCCTGCCTCTTCCTCCTGAGTGCTGAGATTAAAGGGGAGTTAGCATATCTGGTCCATTAAAATTTTTTTCTGCCTCCAGAAAGATTTCCAAAAACAGAAATTGGAAAGATGTTGAAGATGGATTTATGTTCACACTTTACAAGAAATATCAAAATACTTGAGTATATCAAAGCATTTTATAGGGAGAAGAATTGTTGATGGCATTAACTCAAACACTTAAAATAGCACTAGAGAAATTTTAACATAGCAGGATGACTTTCTGACTCTTCAAGATAGGGATGTTAGATTGCATTTTACAGTATATCAAAAGACAGATTACTATGAACATAAACCCCTATTACATTTACAATTAAATTTTAATTATGGTTTTTATTATTCTTATCATAAACTAAAGATTATGAAAAATAATAATCACACTGGTAAGAAAAATTACAAGATGGAAAGAAATTACACATATGAAAAAATTCATGAGTCAATCACTGATTAAAAATGTAAGACTTCCTTCTATAAATATTTGTCATATTTATAGGTGGAACTTTACTCTCTTAGTGTCTGGAGCATCATAAATCAATAAACAATAAAATGCTTGCTTCTGGGGAGTTTTCGTTCCAGTAACCATCACATCTTCTACAACGTAATATGTTTTTCTATGGACACTCAGTAGGGAAATGTCCTTGGCCAGCCCAGAATTCAGGCAGTCAGAAAGCATGTTTATGTTTCTGGCCCAAGGTGTTGTCATGGAGAAATGTAAACAAACTCCGCATCCTTACTTGCCTTTAGTTGACATAAATAAAGACCACTGTTTTTGTTGGACATATTACTGAAGTGATAAATGTTGATTTGATACCTTTCTGAAACAATATAAGTAATTATCCTATTTTAATTATACTTTTATTACTTGTTTTTCGCATTTCTACATAAATTTAAGATTTTTCATCAATTGCTTAAACATACACACACATACACACGTACATAAACACACGTATGCACACACCATATTCTACTTTATTAATCTGCTCTTCTACTTTTCATATGAAGGAGGGACAGGCTTAGAGTTTAATACTTAATAAAATTTAATAGGCTATTAACTTTTAATAAATGTTTTAGTAAGTTAATATGCAATATGAGAAACTGGTTTAGACAGGATTGAGACCAAATAGTCTAGCTCTCAAGCAAAGCATCGTGCATACACTGCACCATCTCAAAAATAGATGGTCTTTCTCGGACTTCTCTGACTCATGCATGCTTATAAGGAAAGGCTCCATGTGGGATACCACTGAAGTATGGGAGAGGCGGTTACTTGCACCTGATTGGTAGTTAGTTCCACTATTACTCCTTTGGGCCATAGACTTTAAAAATTCAGTCTCCATCAAGCAGGTAGTTCTTTCTCTTTCTTCTGATCCATACAACTCATAGGCTGTCCCTATGGGTAGAAAAGCTCTTTATGCTTTTAATGAAAGGCAAGTCTTTCCCCTAATAGTGGTTCTTATTACAACCATTACATAAGTCCACCTGTTTCTTCTGTTCATTACACACTTGAGATTTTGATAATTAATTACCAATTATCAAATAATTGTATTCTGTTTTGCTTCCTTGCTTATGTAAGTTAAACTTTGCATTCAAACTTATGATATTTAATTTGTCACAGATTTTTTGTACTCACTTTAATTTTTAAAGTTAGCTTATTAAATTATTTATTTATCTCATTTCTTGGGTCTTTTGACACTCGTTTGAAATTTTTTGATCAAGATTAGTATCTTAATTGTTTAATTATATTCTTTGCCTTGTTCATTTTATAGATCCAGTTCTTGAGTAGCCCTAAGAGGAGGATCTTCGTTGCCCAGGGCTTAACAATCGTTTTTTAGTAGATTTTTTTTTAAACCACTTTCCCCCTTACAAAGTTAAGATGAATTAATAGTTTTTAATTATATTCATATCACTAAATGTCATTTATATAGATAAAAATAGAGTGCTTCCCTTAACTTATATATTCATTTATTAGGGAACCGAAGAGCACTTGCTCATCAACAAAATGGATGTCTGCTTATTTTGAAAGTTTGTATCTGTTGCAGTATCTTAGAGAAAGGTTTTGGGATTTGGGGGAAAATCACACAATTCTGAAAAAAAAATGTCTGCATAATTTAGCAAGACTCTATTTGTATATCTTCGAAAACAAACGCTAAACTGTTCAGCATTTTATATTTCTAGAAATTATTTTAAGAAAAGTGGCCCCCTGTTTGGTGTAAATGTGGAAATCACAGCACCTGAAAGATTGTTATTGAATATTTTTACATGACACTGAATACTGGGTTATTCAAGGTTCAGAAGAACAACAGGGGAGAACACTGTAAATGGTTTGGTAAAATATCTATTACATTTACCATTAAATATTTTTTATATTCTTTTAGATGTTAAATTTTTATATGAATTCATTATAGATACAATTTTAGAAGGATTCAGATGTTACATAAAGGCAAACTACAAAGAGTGTAGAAGGATCTGAAGGGCAGTTTGAGGTCCAATTGTGGGACATTTGAGGACTTACTTTCCTATATGGGAATCATGTATTTAGATGAAGAAAACAGAGGGTTTTGGAACTAATGGGTTGAGACACAATGTTTTGTTGACTCTACCCAGTAATTGCAGCCTATGAGATGAACAGTAGGGCTGGAAGTCCAGCTGCACTCAAGTGGTGGCTGGGTCACGTCCAACAACCGCTGGTGCTCAGGGTCTTCTAGCTGTGTTGTATATTAACTCTGGCAGACCTTTGGTGTGTTCATCACTCTGGCAGAGGAGGCCCCTCTCTAAGTGTTCTCTGCAAGCCTCTGAGCTTCTATGTATCTCCATGGCAGCACTCCACCAAGCCATTAAAATCATCACATTTGACCCCCTTAGTGTTGCAACACTCTTGGAAACAGGGAAGCTTCACCCAGGTGGGATTTGCCTCCCTAAGAAAAAGCCACAGAAGGTCTAGCTTTCCTCTTCTTTTCTAAAATAGCCAACAGACTTTCTTATTTTCATTTAGTAAGTGTGGGGATATAAAAACCAAAAAGTAAAGCCATAAGAGTTGACTTGTAAATCACTAGCAATTCACTTTGTGTTCTTTAACTGACAGCCAAAGAGAATTACAAATTTTTTAAATTGTTTACTTTAACATCCACATACCCACATGATTTTCTTTATTACATTTCCAGGCATTTTGCCATTCAAAGAAGTTAATTCTTTTATTAATGCGGAACTTAATTATTTCTTCATCTTCCTTCTCTTCTGTGGTAATGGGAATTAAAAACAGGACCTCATGTATGTTCCTTTACCCCTGAGCTATATTCCCAATATGATTAGCAACACACACACACACACACACACACACACACACACACACACACACACACACAATCCTCTCAAAACATAAATATATTTTGTTTTGGGAAGGAGTATGGCTCAAGGACAAAACAGACACTTTTAAATCATATTACTCTATCTAAAATTTGGAATTCATATTCCGAAAACATATTGTATTTGGTCTAGGAACTTAGCTTTTTGAAATCGCAGTATCATCAGGACCCAGTGCTCCATAGTACTCTCCCTCTGCCCCCTTCAGTCCTTCACTTCAACATTTTCCATTCTTTTGTGACACTCCAAAGCTCTGAGAACTAACTGCTCTCTACCCAGGACCAAATGAGGGTACACTAAGCTGAAATTCAGCCCATTTTAATTTCTTTGTATTTCCTGATGAACTGAAGAACCACTTTCTACCAGGAACCCCACAACCACCATGCTAGGGTAGGACCCATTTTTAGAAACCAGAAACAAGAATGAGACAACCACTCAACAAAGATGAGACAAGATATCTACGCTTCAATGGTCCTAACAGCAGATGTGCGAGCCAGCTCAAAAACCCAAGCATGAACAACCAAGACAATATACCTCTTCCAGAAGCCAGCAACTCTCTTGTACTAGGCATTGAGAAAAACAGTTAAGCTGAAGCTCAAGACAAGGACTTCAAAATGGAATTACGAATATGTTAAAAAAAACCTTAAAGAGGGTATCAATAAAGACCGTGAAAAAACAAACAGTTGAATAAAATAATAAAAAACAATTCAAAACATGAAGTTAGAACTTAATAAAGAGAATTACTAGAGAGAATCCAAACAAAAACTGGAAATGAAAAACTTAGGATGTTAAACGAAAATCTCAAAGATAAGCCTTATCAAGAAACTAAAGATATGAAAAAAGAGAATTTAAGGTCATGAAGACAAGTTAGAAGAAATGGATAGCTCGGTAAAAGAAAATATTAAATAAATACATATTAGTGATCCCTTGGGCACCATTACTTAAAATATTGCATGGATAATCTACTTTTTCACTTTGAAGATTCATTTTTAGCTCATTAAATTAAATCATTAAAACTGTTGAATCATCATGTTTCCTTCATCTATAATTCCTCTGCGAGGTGGTTCTATTTTCTTTGAGACATAGAAGCCACAGTAAGATTATAAAAATAATATCAGAGGCTGAGTAGATCTGCCACACAAGCATAAAGACCCGTATTCCTATTAGTCCTATAAAAACTGGGTGCAATGGTGGATACATGTGATGCTGGGGAAAAAAAGAAATGGATCTCTGGTGCTTGCTGGCTAGCCAGTCTGCCTGAATTAATATGCTTCCATTTCAATGAGATACCTGCCTTAAAAATATGGTAAAGGGACTGGAGGGATAGATTATTAATTATAGAGCATTTGCTGCTCTTCCAGAAGATGTTGACTTAGTTTCCAGCACTGGCATGGTGGCCCACAACAATGCATAATTTAGTTCTAGGGCATTTAGCACAGCTCTTATGGCATCTGTGGGCACTGCATACTTGAATGCACATATATACATGTAGACAAAACACTCACACATGAAATAAAAATAAAATTAAAAAATAAGGTAGAAAGTTATTGAAAAAGACATACATCATTGGTCTATGTCCTCTACATTAATACATATGTACATACACATACACACACACACACACAAACACACTACACACTATTACTACTGCTAAATAAAAAGGTAGTAGTAGATAAAAACTTGTTTTAATTATAAAATGTAACTTAAAGTAAAAACAGAAAGCAAGATTTGGGTCCTACCCTGTCTCATTTGATTGTGCTTGGTTGACAACCCAATGGAAGCAACATGCCACCATAAAACTGAAGACAGTCTTACTTACAGATAGTGAGAAATAAATGCTTATTTTGTGTGAAATTGAGATGTGATGCTGTCATTTACAAATTTCAGGCCAAAACTGCATGTTTGAATTATATATATACAGTAAGACAAAAATTTCAGAATGTTTTAGAGTTATAGTTTATTTGTGTTGGGATGCAGACCTAGCTATCCTTTGTGGGCTTCGTGTTGGACACCTCTGATGTAGAGTATCAATTGTTTACTTCCAGGAAAAGAAAAACATTTAAAACTGGAGCTGTTGAGGTGACTCAGTGGATAAAGGCACTTGCGGCCAAGCCTGGTGATTTGAGTTCAATCTGTCCTACCTAGTAGAAAGAGAGAACCAATTCAGACAAACCATTTTCTTAACACACAAATGCACACACTACATAAATAAATAAACAAACAAATAAATGTTAAAGAACACAAACTAGTGGATCCATGCATACTTTAGAATGAAGCTATATCTTTGCCATGAAATACATTGTACAAGAATGGCTTAAAATGGGCCAGAGATCAAATACAAAAGACAGAATCAGGAAACAATTGGGAAAAATACATGAGTAATTCTTGATGACATGGAGTTAAGAAAATAAAAATAAGCAAAGGATTTGAATAGACACATCATGAAAGAAGATATAAAATGACTAAAATCATCCCCAAAGGTGTTCAAAATCATTACATTTATTAGTTGTTGGGGAGACGCCAGTCAAACTCATTACTTACTGAGTAATGAATCCCAAAGCCACTCACCAGAAAGGATTAGTAATAAATAGGGGCAATAACTCGTTCTGAGAGCCAGAAGACATTGCAACTCATATTGTTAGTTGAAATATGAAACCGAGACACAACTTAGGAAAATAGTTTGGCAGTTTTTGAAAAATTAAATACAAATTTAGTATTTTTTCTGATAATTTTACTGCTAGGTATTCTACTCAAGAAAAAAAAATATCTGAAACCATTCATCTTTACAAAAGAATGGGCACAAATATTCATTGCAAAGTTAATCCTAATAGCTTCAAGTGTAAAGCCAAATGTCCACTAATATCTGGGTAGACAAATGAGTGTAATTTATCTATACACTGAAGTAGATTAAAGGAAAAGGAGTGAGGATATATATTGCAGCATGGATGAAACCTGAAAAACAGTATGGAAAGTTGAAGAAATTGTACAGAGAAGAGTTCATATTGTATGACAACATTCAAATGAAATGTCGACAACATGCAAATTTATTGTGAGAAGGCATACTAAAGATTGTCTGTGCCTGAGTGAAGGAGATGACCTTGGGCAATGACTGCTACAGGGTACAGGGCTATTTTGGGAATCATAAGCATGTTTTAAAACTAGACTGTAGATAGAATTGCATAGATTTCTGAATACATTAAAGACTACAGAATTGTCACATTAAAATATTGTAAAAATAAACTGAAATATGAAGACAATGTACTATGTAATTCTATTTAAATGAAATATGGAAAAGTTATTCAGTGGTGATAATGGAAGTTACTAATTTTGGAAGACACAAGGGTGTTGTAAACAATCGTTTTCTTTAAGTTGTGAGATATGTGTGATATATATGTGGCATATTTATCTTGTATACTATACACATGACTTGTGTATTTAAAATTTTTACATATATAACTAATTATATCATGTTCTTTATACTGTACATGTTAAAATAAAACACTTTAAATGATTCAGAATTTTCGTGCTAACATAAGTTTACACTTATTTACAAGAGCTACATTTTCTGATCTTAGAAAAATAGGAAATGGTAAGTTGATAGAAAAGGTCACATTTTATTATGAGTCATAATTTACTTCACAACTAGAATAGTTTCATTTCAGACACACCATAGACACTTAAAACAGTTGTCTTTTATTTTCTCCTGTTATATTTACTGTTATGCTAAAGAACAATTTGATAATGCAAACCATTTCACATTCTATACTATTGAGTTCTCTTAATAAATGGAAAGAAATGATCATTCACTGTCACAATCCAATATTTAAAGGAATACAAAGTGAATGTAAAAAAGAAATATTTGCATCAATCCAAAAAGTGACTTAACAAATAATGAATTGTGCTGCCTTCTATACGCTTAATAACATCTGGAAAGTACAAACTGTTTGTTCTCATCACAATGACTGTTTATTTAATAAATTTGTAAAAAGGAGTAATAGACTTGTCAATTGCTATAAATTGAGTTTTGTAGGGCTAAGTATCTTTTAATTGCTTAAAAGGACAAAATTTTTATGCTTACTTAAATTTTAATAACAATTAATTAATCTTTTAAAATTAGTATTTAGCTTAATTTGTCAATGTTTTGACACTGGTAATATTTCTATTGGTAACTTTTGATTGAAATATGCCAAGAAACCTAATATTCTTAACAGTCAGAATAATAGAATTTAGATTTTTTTTTCTTTGTAATTTTAGTTTTGGGGCTTGATTCAAGATATCAGTACGTAACCACATTTTGCCTCATGATCATTTCAAAATATTTAATTTTTTCTCAAATAACTTACAAGTGTTTATTATAGCCTAACTGGTTCAGTAAGTACAGCCAGAAAAAATAAGGGATAAACTGGTAATACAACTTGTTCTTAGTGGGCTTAAATAAAGAAAAATAAAATAACCCTGGTTTAAAAGAATACTCTGAGTGACACACTTCACTTCCCCTGCCTTCCAATCGACTCAAGTCTGAAACTTTTCTTCCCTCCATTGTTATCTTCCTGGGACTATATTTGAAAATAAAATTCAACTCTATATGTATATAAAGAAGATTCTAGTTAGTTTCAATTTTTAAAAGCATAAGATCCTAGAAATCAAAGTATATGATAATTTGCTTGCATGTAGTCATTTTTCTTTTTACAAAAATGTAAATTATGTAATACAGCATATACGGATACCAAATACAAATTTGTCTCATTTGTCTCATGCATAGCAATAGTTGCTCTTAATGTGTTAACTTGCCTTGGCGAAAATGTGACCAAATAATTGCAAGTTTCATGTGTAATTTCTAGATGCACTTGGGAAGATGTTTGCAGAAGTAATTGCCATTACATTTGTGATACTGGGTGTCATACGACCTATTGAAGATTCTGGAATGTTACCTAACCTGTTGAGGATACTGTGGTTGTCAATCTGACTTGTTGAGGATCCTAGGATGTCACTTGAGCTGTTGAGGATCCAAAGGGATCAAATAGGTGGAGGAAAGTCAAATCTTATGTCTGCTTGAGGTAAACATTAATCTTTTTTTTGCCTTCTAACTTTACATTGGTACTTTAGTTTCTAGATCATAGGCTGGAAATTTGTCACTCACTTTTTAAGGCCTTCTCATGCCTTATAATCTCAAGAACCATTTTTTTCATAGAAAACCACTCTCCATGAACCTGGATATATGGCATTGGTTTTTGTTTGTTTGTTTGTTTGTTTGTTTTGTTTTGTTTTTTGTTTGTTTTTTTGTCTGAAGGTCTCTGCCATGTACTGTTGTGTGACATTTCCTTGAAAAATATAAATAAACATTTATTCACTCAAATCAGGGCAGGAGTAAAGAGCACAGATTCTACTTAAGTCTAGTTTGATGAACTGATGAGTTCATTGAGACTACTTACAGAAGCACAGGTGAAGAGTTACTTACATGAGCATGGATGATCCAGAAGTAGAGAAGACTCACATAACTGCACCTCTGAGCTCTAAGTATACCTGTAGGAAGCTTGTATTAACCTAAAAGGTGGTCTACTCTGCCTAGAAATCATTACTGTTAATTTTACCTTGGGAGGAGCCTTGTGAATCTTGTAACTTTCAGAAACTTCCTGAGACTTGCTTGTTTTTTTTTTTTTTTTTTTTTTTACTTTCTGAGTCATAGGCACCTCTTTCCAGGAGGGACTGCTTCAATTTGTAAGAAAATTACAAAGCCAATATCCTCATGTTTAAATGTGTCAAACTTTAACATTTTTAATAGCAAATAATATTTTTTATTTAAATCTTTAATTCTCAAAGATTCAGAGGGTATTTAGTCTAATAGCATTGAAGAGCCAAATGTAGATTTGATTTTGTGGATGGCTTCTTTTGGAAATATGATTTAAAACCATATTTTGGAATTTTGATTTAAAATAGCAGATGTCCAAAATCAAAGCTCTTTTGAAGTTTTACTTTAAGGAATTATGTATTTTCCTTATTTATTGCCTTTTCTTTGACCATATGTATAAATGTTAAGGAAAACAGGATGTTCAATGCATGGATATAATGATGTCCATGTAGGCTGTATTTTAATACATAATAAAAGTTAAATGTGTGAAATTATAACCAATCGTATAGGTATATAAAAAAACTGTAAGATTCCTTGGCTTTCTAAAGAAATGTCTATAGGGAACCTATAAAGTGAACATTTGAAAGTCAATTTCTTTCCCTTCCTCTCGATTTCCCTCCCTCCTCTTTCTTTTCTCTTTCTTTCCTTCTGTCTCTCTTTTTATTTGTTCTTTTCCCCTTCTTCCATTCTCACCTTTTCTATTGCATTTCATAACTACTTGTTGGTATTGATATGTACTACATTTAGTTTATAGGTTCACATGAGCAAAAGCACCAATTTAGTGATTTCCAATTTAATTTTAGTCTACAGATGTACATAAAGTCAGCAATTCGTGTGTAAGTCAGGACACCTACCTATATGTCATAGAGCTCATCTGAAACTGTCTCTCTTGCAAGTCCCTTCTCTTCCTTTGTCTTCTTACTCCCATTAGATCTCTCTTCTGGCCAGAAGAAGATACTTTTGGATATTTTTAGATTTCATTTTTTTCTGTGCACACCTACCCATAACTCATGTAAAGACCTTCCATTCTTCATATGCAGGTTTTAACCCCTCGGGATCAAGCAGCCAAACACTATCAGACACCTATAGAAATGGAATGAAGAAGGCCCAGTGAACTGTGTAGTCATATATGTGAAAATTACAGTTATACTGTGAATGTGAAAATTAGAAAAATGTTCAAAACTCAATGCTTATTAGGTTAGTTATTTGGGAGGAGTAGAATTAGAAGCTGATGAATTTGGGACTTGAATTATTACTTCTTTTCTAGTTTTTCCTCTCCTCTTTTAATATCTATTCTTTCCATAGTATGTTCTCTATAATTGGTCCCTCATCTCCTCACATTTATATATAGGTCCCTCATCTCCTCACATTTATATATAAATAGACTTGTCTAAAAAGCAAATGACGGTGCTGATGCCAAGAGATCTGAAGTCCAGTTCAACTTGAGAGAGAGAGAGAGAGAGAGAGAGAGAGAGAGAGAGAGAGAGAGAGAGAGAGAGAACTTTTTGAAGGAAAAAAACTCCACACTACTCAGAGTTATTGCTCACTGTCTCCCTGTACCACATCTTATCTTATAAGAAGTCCTCCACACTCCCCAAGCCCTAAAGATGGGAATTTGAGATGCCATGATCATACCAGGTCTGTACATTCACAAAGTTCTTTGCTGGGTTTTAAATAAGGTTGTGTGCAGCATACACCTCAGAGTCTAAGAACACAAACATGACTTGTAATAGTCATTTTCTTAGAGTTGTGACTGAATACCCTGATCAAAGCAACTTAAAGAAAGATCTCATCTTGACTTACAGTTTGAAGGTACAGTCCATCATGGCAAGAAAGATATGGTGAGGATGTCCAGTCATGTGACATCTTCAGTTAGGAAGCAGAGAGTGATGAATGGTAATGCTTAGCGTACTTCTTCCCCCTTCTATTCAGTCTGGGACTCAATGATGAGGAAAACATTTACGGTGTGTCTTTCCACCATAATTATCCTAATGTAGACAATTCTTCACAGATATCCCAGAGATTGGCCACTAAATGATTCTAGATTGCGTGGAATTGACAGTCAATATTAATTGTCACATTACCCAAGTAACAAATTTTTTTTTTTATTTTAGTGACCCATTATGAAAATAGTACCCTTAATGAACATTTGTGAGATTCATAGGTGAAATATGCAATCTCAAATTGTTGCTCTCTTAACAATTATGAAAATGTTCTGGCCCATAGGTTTGTGTGTGTGTGTGTTATATAAAAATACAAAGTTGAAGAGATAAGGTACTTAAGTTCAGATGCTATCATTGTGCTTTCTCCAGGGGAAATATAGTTTCATTTGGCTTTGTACAGTTATCAGACCCTGTTTCTCATGCTTTGTCCACCTTGAATCACATGGATTCTAAGAAATTTCAACTTTCCTTAAGAATCATTCAGACCTTTCACTGCAATAACATTTAAAAGCCAAAAGTTTACTTAATTTTTCAAGGACTGATCTTAGGAATTGGAACCATTACTAAAAAAGATTTATTAATTTTTGTAATAATTGAAGTGATTTAAATTTAAATCTAGGTTAAGTAGGGAGATTTTTCTACATGAAGAAATAATAAGACCTTGTAGATTTTATTAAGCCTGTTTTAAGCCATTGTAAAGGTTTTCCTGGGCTTTGAATGAAAATGCTATGTGGTCCACAAAAAACGTGGTGAGGGTTTCCTAACATTTTCTACTTATTAAGAGTCCTGCTTACAGTTACTAGGTGCCCACTTCAAAGGCATATTCTGAATACTAACTAATAAAACTAGGGTTTTTTTTTGCTTGCTTTTTTAAATTTAAATTTTGAGGTTGAACGGAAAAGCTATAGTCAATATGAATGTTTTTCTTTTACAAAATAATGTATCTGTGCTGGAGTATTCTACTTGTTTCTCCAACTTCAGACAAATGAGAAGCTGGGATTTCAGAAGTTCTTAGGATGTATTTTAATATTTTAATAGGCCTATTGCCAGCTGTGATTAGACACTCAATAAATAATTGAATTGAATTGTTTGGTAGTTTCATGAGGAGAATATAATATACTTTTCTTTTTGTTTGTACTTTAGAAAATTTCTGGAAAGTCTTTACTAAATAGAAAACAAAACAAACCATGAGACCCACACCGAATAAATAACAAAATCAACATTAGGTCTATGGAGTTTGACTTAGCGGCTTGTACACAAGCTTTTATAACAAAACCTCTGGCCTAATGTGAAGCAGCTGTGGCAATTTCACAAAATGGCCCAAACTGTTGAAAAGCCATTAAGAGTCTGATGTATGTAGAATAAAAAGGTTCATTCAGCTTTTTAAAAGGTTTCCCAATATGGAGTGTTATTTTATTTTATAACCACGTCTTAGTCATATTAAGTTTAAATGCCATAGAAAATTTTAATGACCATGTGGCTGGCTTTTTCTGTGAAATAGCAAGAATTTTTCAACATATCTAAAATTTTTTCTAAAAAGTGATACAAATCTGTAACATATTCTGAAAGTTCTCAATGTCAAGTGTAAAACTGGAAATTATAAAAACAGGTATAGGATGAGTTAACATTGATACTTATAGGGGAATCTAAGTAAAACAGAATCAATCTCTTTACACAGAACTCAGAAATAATGAAAGCCACTTGTTTTAAGAGCCTTTTCATTGGCCTAAACCACAAACATTAATTGTATATTTCTGAATTTACTATTTATGGATTGCATAATTTTTCAAAATACTGGAATGGTTTCCTCAGGATTTATGAATAGTTTGTACCTCTATTTTCTTTCTCGTTTTCCTATGAAGGTGAAAGATATTGGGTGTGTCTTTATGCATTTGCATCTTTGACCTCTCATCTGGAGTTATTCATGGTCTATCTTTTTGCTATTTAAATTATTTCTAAAATAGATGACTTATTAGCTTATTAAGATAGTCTGTATTATACCCAAGAGAGGTATTGAAGGATAACTAAGGTCCTTCAGACCCTTACCCCTTATCTCTGACACCTCCCTTCTGCTGTTTAGGAAGAAATTCTCTAAGAAAGGTGATTTCATGAGCCAATTCCCCCCCAAACTCACCAAACACAGAGTTAACTTCCATGAGGGGAGGCTAAACTCAGTACCAATTTACATGTATAGGAAAATTTCCTCCCATAAAAGCCCCTCTTGCTTTCTGCTGCTCTCATAACCTGGCTCCTTTCTTGATCTCATATTTTGTGCAACTCTGATGTGCATTCATGTAATCAATTTGATTTTCCATGAATTAATTTGTCTGTTGTCATTGTAGCAGGCTTTCTTGACCTGCCAGCTCCCAAATTATTACATGGAGAGTTATTATTAATTATGAATGTTCAGCCTTAGCTTAGGCTTGTTTCTATCTAGCTCTTTTTAAACTTAACACATTTCTATTTATCTATGTGCTCCGCAAGGCTCATTTACCTAATCTATGTACTGTCCGTCCTACTTTTGGAGGGCTCTAAACTATATAGCCACCAGGCCAGCTCCCCTTTCACTGCCTACCAGCACTGCCTATCCCTTCTTTGCCTAGCTATTAGCCATTCTGCTTTTTATCGGACCATTTAGGTACCTTAGGAAGGCAATGCAATACAGCAACACATCTTTACATAGTTAAACAAATGCAGCATAAACAAAACAACACATTTTTACATAGCTAAATAAATACAACATACATAAATGTAACACATCTTTACATAGCTAAACAAATATTCTATTCCACAGACAATAAAATATAATTACGGAGTCTTCATAAAGAGACAGAGCATCAATACATCCTACATTCCACTATGCAGGCTATTAAGGTGTAGCAATTTTATCTTACTCAGAGAACTCATATGAATAATGAGGATTGCCTTCCAGAGATAGGACTGCTTCAAGCTCCGGAATCATCTCTATGGTGTGTTCATTTGGTAGAGAATACAACATTGCCCTTATAATAGCAAGTGCATATTGTATATTTGTTCCCATCTTTTTAGTGTAGAACTAAAATGGTTGTGATTTTCTAAACAGTAAGAGTGATGGGAAAAATCTTTCATTTTCTCTTTCCTTTTGCTCCTGTTGAGGGTGCCTGGTTTGGGGTCAAAAATTGGGGTTGCCTCTCTTCTCAGGTTCTGCTTTTCTTCTTGGGAGAAGGAGCAAAGATGATGTGGAAGCAGTGACTCAGCTCCAGGAACAGACTGAATCAAGCAAGTTCAATTTTATTATGGGGTATGTGTGTGTGTGTGTGTAGGGGCTGGGGTGCCTGATGTGGGAATGCCTTTATGTATGCTGTGAATCTCAATCTTTAAATAAAGGAGCTGTTTTGGGCCATGGCAGGCACCATAGAAGAAGTAGGAGTAGAAATCAAAGCATAGGTAGGAGAAGCAGGGCAGAGTCAGACAGATGAGCTGAAGCTGCCCAAGGAGCAACATGTAAGGAGCTGGGTGAGCCACAGGCCACGTGGCCGACAGATTAATAGAAATGTGTTGATTTAAGATGTAAGAGCTAGCTAGCAATGTGCCTGAGCCATAGGCCAAACAGCATGAAGTTAATATAAGTGTCTGAGTCGTTTCTGGGGGCCTGGGCGGCGGTGGGTTCCTAAGCAGTCTCAGGAGGGCAGGTCTGTGGGTCTCGGACCTTTCGGCCGCCCGGGACCGAGAAACCCCACTACTACAGGTGCCTTTAAATACTTTTTTTTTTTTTTCCCAAGGCCATATCCCCAGTCAGGGGAAAGGGCTTTGATTTGTTGGTATCTGTGGCTTGGTGGCCTCTGGCTGGTTTAGGAATGTTGTATCTGGTCTCTGCCCTCTTCACATCCCCAGGCAGATCCCAGGTTGTCTTATTTGGAAGGCTTAGGAGCACAGATTTAAAAATACTAGTTATCACTAGTTTGCACTGGCTGAGGGCTGATTTCTAGGCCTCTTAGAAGCCCATACATTCTACATGCCCCTAAGAAAATTCCAGCGCCTTAAAGGTGAAAGAAATACCGTTCTATTTGTAATGAGACTAAGCTTTTACTGCATTTATTTCATGAAATTGTTTTGTAAATCATTTATAGCTATTGGTCCTGGAGTCTTAACATGCTAGGCGGGACCACCTGTTTCCAACATACCAATTAAAGAAATGAATAATGGTGAAAGTCAGAGAGAAATTCAATCAATGAGATGGCTTTGAGAATTGTTTACAAAGGGATTCAGTGACTGCAAATTTATCTTTAGGAAATTCCCATGAACTTTTTCTTTAAATAGAGGATGGGTTTGAGTAGGACACAGGCATATGCTAAAATGAACAGTCGTGCTCAAGATGAAGTATGGCTGATCACTATCCCAGTTTCTGTTTTGATTTGAAGAAGTCCTTATTGTTGTTAATGAACATGGGGACAGATCACAAATACCAGGAAGCCACGATAAAGTGTATTGAACAGGATTGTGACTCATATGCCTTTTGGAAATGTCGGGGAAGAAAAGAAGGAGGAGGAGGAGCAAGGTGGGGTTTTGGCTTATAAGGGCCCTTGTAGCTTCAGAGTTACGTCTGCTCATGAATATGAATGAAAGGGGTACCTCTCATGCAGTGTGTCTGAGCCCCGTGTTGGGATGCTATGCTGTATTTACCAGCGCATCTACCACACACCAGAAATCCTAACACTTATTGCTTGGGACAAACTGGTTCCCATGAGAGGGTTTTTTAATTTGTTGTGGTTGGGATGCTATGTAGATAAAGCTCTGTTATTTCCAGACTCCAATATTTCTGTAAATTTAGAATAATTAGTAGAAAATTTTGAACATATTTTGTAAGGTATGCAATAGGACATTGTAAAATCTAAAAGTAACAAAACTTGAGAACTCTCACCTGTATGCCCTCAGCCTTGAGTGAGGAGGAGATAGGTTGGGTTTTCATCAGGCTTTGCCTGGGCAGTCTTGCACAGTTAGGCAAGAGACACTGAAAATCAGAGATGCCAAGCCTTTAGTTGTAGTAGGAGTTTTCTGGCCCTGACTTTCTGGCCTAGCCTCAAGGTTTAGGCCTGCAGACCCACAGACCCACAGAGACACACAGACACTTACAGTTAGTTTTAGGCTGATAAGTCTAAGGCCCAGGCATACAACTTGCTAGCTCTCTACCCTTCATCTAACCCATGACTCATCCTGTTCAGCCATGGGGCTCGGTACCTTTTCTTAGAGCATCATGATTGTCCTCTGCTTCTTCCGGCTTCTCTCTGGCCTTTTGCTCTGCGCTTCCTGTTCTCAGAGTTTTTCTTAGTCTGGTAGCCCAGTCCACACTTCCTGCCTGCCTTTGGCCAATCAGCGCTTGTTATTAAACCAGTGGGTGGGACAATTATTTACAAAGGAACAACACAATTTTACGCATTTAGTTATATCCTTTGGGCTCAAGTGAGAAGGCAGTGTTTCCGAGCACTCACTGTACTTTAGTCTCTTTCATTAGCCTGTCCCCAAGTTAGGCCCTTTATTGACAAGTTAGTGGAATAGTAAGCAAACTGTTGTCTTGAGTTCTGTGAACATTTCAAGGAAAGACCAGACCCAGGGGGGAAATGGTAGGATCCTCTGACTTACAGATGGTCAGATACACAATCTGTACATACATTTGACATCTGAAGTGATGTCTGTCTTGTAGAAATAAACCTTAGTCTGTGGAACCTGATGCTTACTCCGAGAAGACAATATCTGAATTGAACTATATAGGACATAAAATTTGAACAACTTACACTGTTCTCATATTGATATAATTGGTATCTGATAGACAATTGAGCTGAACTATTGAAGAGTACCCAACTTCTTTTTCTTATATCTGGAGACCAGAAGTACTGTGAGAAAGTATGAGTAAAGAAAAGCAGTTTGTTTTTCTTAAGAAACTAGACATAATAGAAATCTGGATCCATAAGAAATAGCACTGAATGTCTTCCACGACAAGAAAGCTCTAGGATTTGGTGAAGTAGCTCTCAAATTCTCTGATGTTCTGAGGCTGTCTACCGTGTTGAAGGACATTCTACTAGATGTTGTGAGGGTCATGACAATAATATAAGATGGTCTTTGAGTTCATGGTGCTTGCATCATTTTGGAAAGTTCCGTCATTATGTGCTTTTTAACGGTGATAGTAAGTGCTGACCTAGGAACAGTAGTGTTCTCTGGATTTGTGGCTCTTGTAGTCAATGTTGTGGAATCTGTGGACAGGACTTGTTCTGCATTCAGAAGAGTCTTGAGTAAAGCTATTAATTAGATGGGTTTAGTGATGACAAGGACTTTGTTCCTCACAGAGAGACATATGGACAACTCACTAGTGCTCAGTTGCTAAGCTGTGCAGAAAAACAGTGTTTAGCTGGAATCAACTCTGCCTATGGTGAAGCCAGACCATCTTAATTATGAATTGTTTTGACTCTATGTTTCTACACTCACCATACCATCTAATGAAAAAATGGTGAGTAATTTTCAGGTAGAAAGGATTATTTACTTACTGGAGTGTCCTTTTCTTCCTTCATGTATGACATGTGGCATACAGCCAGGTATTATGTGATACCCAAAGAAGCAAGGAAATAAAAAAGCACAATCAAGAGAATTTTAAAAAGGAACGTAAAAAAAGTGAGTAGAAACTAGTTTACAGATGGCCCACATATTGCAATCATTCCATAAAGATCTTAAAATAACTGGAATAAATATATGAACAAGCCTTGTGTGAAAGAACCAGTATGATTGGACAGAATTATGTTTAGGATGAACTTAAAGAAAAATAAGAAAGAAACGTGTTATTTCATGGTTCTCTTGTTACTAGAAAGTCAGGGCTAACTACACTGAGTTTTGTAGAGAAACTGAGAAATAAAAAAAATCTGAATAAACTTGCACATTACTCTCATGTTGGTACAAGTGGTTGGAATCATTTTATGCTAAAGCCTATGACCCCCACTATATTATACTTTAACCTATTTTGAATATTTTTGAATTTACCACATTCTACTTTTTCATTCTGTTTTAAAACTTAAACACTATTAAGGAAAAAATGTAAAATATTTCTTCCACTTTGTTATCTAGGAAGACTAGTGATATTAACTATATCCTTTTGTTATCTTTTACTGTTATCCTTTTCATTGTAAACCTTTGATTGCATTATTGCATTTAAACTAATCTCTTGTTCATGTTGTTTCCAACAAAAGTTCATCTTCTATAAGTACTTGATTTTGTTATTGCATATAAGAATATATTACAATATACATTATTATCAGATTAATGATTATTTTCAAAATAAGAAGAACATTGATTAAAGAGGAAGAATTTAGGCTGCAACTAAGGATTTCTTCTTTATGGGCTTTTGCATTTCTTGAGGTTTAACATGTTTTGAACTTATTGTAGGAAAAGGCTACTTCGATTTTTCACGCAGTTGGCCATTCAGGATGAGCTTGGGCAGTTACGATTCACATGGGAATGGAAACAAGGTAGTATTTATGGGGGAAAGCAGATTAAACTAGACAATGGAATTTTTTCCCAAGTTGTAGAAAGTCAAAAAAAGTTCTTAAGAGACTTAAAAATAATAGTAACTTCTGAGGACAGTGACAAATGGTCACACATCTCTGTAAGAAAGTATCAGGAAGTTTCATAGCTGAAAGATTTTTTTCTATGAAATGAGAAACTCAGTAAAAGTCACACTGAAGGGATAGAAACAGAGTTAATGTTCATATAATATGTGATAGGTCCATCTGGGTCAACTCTGTGTATATCCTTATTTTTAATGAAAATATATGAAATAGTTTTTGGGTTATGCCACACTATTATAGAGCTATTTGCTTTATTGTTTCCAGAGCTTTCATACCCAATCCCATACTAATTAAAATTAAAGAATATTTTATAATACTCTGCATTCCATGGCATCCTAGTACTGTTCTCAGAAGGTAAATTTAAATTTCATCAGTCAGTCCAGCTCTTTAGTTACCTATGTCTTGATTTCTTCTTGCTTAACTGAAAATAAGAAAATGAGGAAGGTACCCTTCTGCTCTTACGTATTCATCATCCTCTAGCTGTTGCCTGATATATTTTGTGTTTTTGTCCTTTAAAGGCCAGGATGTTAAAGGCTTGGATCCACCCAGGGCTTTATAAAACAGTATGGAAACCTTGAAAAACTGGTCTCAGTGAAATACCTTGATATCACTGGTAGATTATTCCTCAAAAGGGAAGGAGAAACCACAGCTTTTCCTCACTAACTTTTGCTTCCTAACCAAGTAGTAGGTGTTTTTCCTCTGTTATGCGCAACAATCCTAAATTGTTGAATCCAAGCCAAGACATAAAATCAATGGTTCCACTCAGCCATGGACCAGAGTCTCCAAAATTCGGAGTGAAAATGCACTTTTTATCTTTATAAATATTTTGCTAATAGTGACAAAGAACTAAGAAATACAACCCAAAATAATGACGGGGGGAAAAAAAGACATGTTTAGATTTTAGGTAATGTTATGATATTTGCCTTTTTTTTTAAAAAAAAAAATGAAAATAGGTCCTTCTTTCCTCACATAATAGAACCTGATTGCTACTGTTTTACTTACCATGGTGGCTGTACTTTAAAATACTAGTGGCCAAGCTAAGACCATAGGTTGGAGGAGGGGGGGAAATGATATGATTGATATGATATGATTTATGATGATTCTGTTCCCCCAGGCAATAGTTCTGTTGCTGCCACTGAGGTAGTTTTTAACTAAATTTCTATCATTCTAGCTAACTTTCTCTCTTAGATGGCGTCCCCAGAAACCTGTCTCCTTTCACACCATCTCAACTAAAAATCCTATGCTCTGCTCCCGCCTGCTACGTCCTCTCAACCAGTTGTTAACCTCACCTCTCTGGGATCAGGATAATTTGATCTAATTAACACAATTGCAACACATCTTTGATAGTTAAACAAAGGCAACACAAAGACATGCAATGTATCTCTGCCTAGTAAAATATTTCACAGCAGATTCCAGTTTCCTCTCCTGACTCCTCCCAGTTTCTCACCTCCCATCGGTATCCACCCTCTTACCGTCTCTTTAAAACACAGGCGGGCTTCTAATGGATAATAACATAAAATATAATAAGATAAAACAAAACTAACACATCAGCCAAAACAAATATAAGGGGGAAAGTTCAAGAAAATGTCAGAAGACCAACTCATTCACACACGAAGAATTGATAAAACACACACACACACAACCGGAAGCCATAAAATGTATGCAATTAATCAGTAAAATAAAAAGATAAAAAAATACATTAATAAAATAAAAAAACGAAACAAAAAAGGAAAAGCCCTGGCAAACATTATGAGACAAGGACCTCAGGTTGAGTTTGTTTTCTGCTGGCCATCTACTGCTGAGCATACAGCCTACCCCCAGGAGTTCCCCGAGTGTAACTCCCTTGGAGAAAACTAAACTTTCATTTGCAAACGGTTATTAATTGGAGATGCTTCTGGGCAAGTTGTCTACTACTTCCAGCTCTAGGACCCCTCCTGGTGCAGACCCCTGAAGGCCCTGTGTGTGATGCCTCAGTCTCTGTGACTTCATACTGCATAGATCTGTTGACTTACAGGACTTTGTTTTCCTGGTGTCATTCCTTGGGGAACCTCCGGCTCTTACACTCTACCCACTTCCCCTTCCATGGATCTCTTAGGAGAGGAAGTTGGTGGAGACATCCTTTTAGAGCTGAGTGTTTCAAAGTTTCCCATTTTCTGTATAACGTCTGGCATTATGTGGATCTCTGTATTTGTTTTCCTCTGGTGCAGGAGGAAGATTCCCTGATGATGGCTCAATAAGGCGTTGATCCATTAATGAGTACGGCATGTCATTAGGAGTAATTTTGTTGCTACCCTTTTTTTAAAAAAATTATTTTTCTCTTATATATTGCATCTCAACAGCTGTTTTCCCCTCCTGCCTTTTCTCCAGCCTCCTTCCACCCCCAACCCCGGACCCGCTCCTTCTCCTTTCCCTTCAGGATCAAACATCAAACAAATATGGCATGTCAAGTTACGATAAAACTAGTAACAACATCTTATATTAGGAGTGGATGAGGCAACCCTGCAGGAGGAAAAGGGTCCAAAAAGCAGGCAAAAGACTTAGAGACAGCCCCCATTCCTGCTGTTGGGAGTCCCACAGGAACACCAAGCTATGTAATTGTAACATATATGTAGAGGATCTAGGTCAGAACCAGCAGGCTCCCCGACTGTCACTTAAGTCTCTTTTGGTCCCTCTCAACCCTGTTTAGTTGATTCTGTAGATCATTTATTTCTTGTGTCTTGACACCCCCCTCCCAGGCTCCCGCGACCTCTCCCTACCCTCTTCCGCACAATTACACAAGCTGTGCCTAGCGTTTGGTTATGGGTTTCTGCATGTGCTCCTTTAAGTTGCAGGATAAAGCCTCGATGATGATGATGATGATGATGATGATGATGATGATGATGATGATGATGATGATACTGGTTTCCAGTCTACCATACGGTAAAGTATCAGATATTGGTTGGTTAGTCCCACAAGCTTTGTGTCATCATTGCACTAACATATCTTTCAGGAAGGACACTATTATAGTGTAAAGGGATTGTGATTGGCTTGGTGGTTTTTTTTTTTTCCTCTTTTGGTAGTGTGCAGAGTACCTTCCTGTACCAAAGATACTGGCAGGTAGGGGTGAAGGCTCTCTGTAGGCATCAGCCCAACTTTCCCATGTTCAATGAACTGTGTAGATATTGTCTTCAGAAATGGGGCCTTGCAGTCATTTTGTAGAAAGCAGTCTCGGTAACAGCCTGGGTTGTTTGGAGGTCCCATACAACTCAATTAGATGTAACCCAGTCCTGGTACTAGAATCTCCATTTGGTGACAAGAGGTGGCAATCTGGGGCTTTGTTTCCTTAACTATTTGGTGAATTCATTTAAATTGCCTTTAAATACACATATATTTTAGAAAGTGTCTATTGTATTAGTTTTCTACACTATCCTCAAATGGTCCTTAATTTTAGCTGCCTCTCCCAGTATTCTCTTCCCACTCCAACTTCATTATCTCTACCCCCCTGATCTTCAGTCATTTACTACTCTGGATAAGGGCTTGTCAGTCATTGATTATCTCAGAAAACTAACTCTTTGCTTCATTGATTCTTCTTTCTTTTTCTATTTTATTGATTTCAGCCTTGAGTCTGATTATTTCTTGTGATCTATTTTTTGGGGGGTGCAAGTTTTTTCTCTTTGTCCTAGTGTACTCAGACGTATTGTTAAGTTAGTAGCCTGATATCTCTTTGGTTCTATAAATTAATTTATTATTTTTATGTAGGCACTTAGTGCTATGAACTTGCCTTTTAGAACCACCTTCTTTGTGTCCCTCAAGTTTGAATATGTTTTCTATTTATTTTCATTAAATTCCAGAAAGTCTTTAATTTTTTTTCCAAATTTCTGTTTTGACCCATTTTTCCTTTGGCAGCTAAATATTCTGTTGACACGAATTTGTAAGAGCTCTCTTGCTTTGGTTCTTATTTACATACAACTTTAATCTATGATATTCATAGGATTCAGGATGTTATTTCTATTTTTATATCTGTTGAGACTTGCTGTGCTTCTAAAGTACATTGTCAGTTTTGGAGAAGGTTCTGAGAAGAAGGTATCTTATTTTGTTTGAGTGAAAAATTCTATAATTATCTGTTAGTTTTATTTCATTTATAATGCCAGCCAGCTTCAGCATTTCTGTTTAGTTTTTGTTCAGATGAACTATCTTTGTTGAGAGTTGGGTATTGAAGTTTCCCACTATCAATGTGTGAGGACCAATAGGTAATTTAAACCATAGCAGCGTTTATTTTATAAAATTAGGTGTTCTTGTCTTTGGGGCATAGATATTGAGAATTTTCATTTGATGAATATGTAGTGTCCTCCATCTCTTTTGATTAATTTTGTTTTGAAGTTTACTTTATCAGGTGGCTATACCAGTTTGTTTATTGGGTTAATTTGCTTGGAATACTTTTTTTCAATCATTTACCCTGAAGTAATGTTTATCCTTGATGTTGAGGTGTGTTTCATGTATACAGCAGAAGGATGGATCATGCTTTTACATCTGCTCTGTTAGTTTGTGTTCTTTTATTTTAGACTCAATAGAATTTATATTGAGAGGTTTTCATGACCAGTAGTTGTTAATTTTTGTTGTTTTGTTATTGTGGTGATGGTGCTGGTGCTGGTGGTAAGTCTGCTTCCCTTACTTGGTTTTGCTGGTCTGAGATTATTTATTTTCTGCATTTTCATTGTGTAGTTAACTCTATTGCTTGGATTATTCCTTCTAGTACCTTCTATAGGATTAAATTTGTAGATAGGTATTATTTAAATTTAACTTTAGTCATGGAATTAATATTTCTCTATTCTGTTGTTTCTATTGTTGGTATTCAGTTTTAAACCCTGAAGAGGTCTGATAGATTTTCAAACTGTAGTCAAAACCCTTTTGAGGGGTTGATTGATCCTTTCATAGAAGTTACATAAGACCATCAAAAACACAGATATTTTCATTATGATTTGTAACAATAACAAAATTAGTTATGAAGTAGCAACAAAAATAATTTTATGGTTTAGGTCACTATGACACGAGGAGAGATAGTAAAGGCTGGCAGCATTAAGAAAGTTGAGAACTACTAGTATATGGTGATTGAAAGTTTTGCTGGGTATAGAAATCTGAGCTGGCATCTGTGGTCTCTTACAGTCTTCAGAACATTTGTCCAAGCCCTTCTGGCTTTTAGAGTCTCCATGAGAAGTCAGATGTAATTATAATAGGCTGTTCTTTATATGTTACTTGGTCTTTCCTGAAGCAATTATGGATACAAGAGACATACTGAAGTATAATAAATGCAATTTAAAGCAAGCCTATAGCCAACATCAAGTATATAAACAAAAACTCAAATAAAAAAAACATTGTCCATTCTTATCATATCTATTCAATGTAGCACTTGAAGTTTTAGCTAAAGAAATAACACAATTAAAGAAGAACAAAAGGGTAAGGGTTATAAAGAGAAGTCAAAGTATTTCCATTTACAATAATATGGTAGGATATGTGAGTGACATTAAAAAATTACTCTAGGGAAATCTGATAGCTGATAAACACTTTCAGCAAAGTGGCTTGATATAAAATTAATTAAAAAAATCAGCAACTCTCCTATATCGAATGTCAAATAGATTGAAAAGTCAGGGAAACAATACCTTTCATAATAGCCTCAGATAATATAAAATATCTTGGGATAATTTTAATCAAGCAAGTGAAGGACCTGTATAATAACGATTTAAGTTCTTAAAGGAAGAAACTGAAGAAGATTTCAGAAGATAGAAAGATCTCCCATGCCCATGGATCAGTGGGATTAACATAGTAAAAATGGTTATCCTATCAAAAAGCAATCTACATATTCAATGCAATCCCTATCAAAATCCTCACACAATTCTTCACAGACCTTGAAAGGAAAATTCTCAACTTCATATAGAATAACCACAAACCCACAATAGCCAAGACAATCCCAAACCCCGTACATAAGCGGCTCTACATAGCACTATATGAGATTTCAAGCTCTACTAGAGAGCTATAGTAACAAAACCTGCTTGGTATTGACATAAAAACAGAGGTGCTGATTAAAAAAACTGAACAAAAAATCTAGATATAATTCACATACTTATGGATACCTGATTTTTTAAATAAAGAATCCAGGAATATGTGTACTCTGGAAAATATAAAGCATCTTCAACAAATGGTGCTGGTCTAACTGGACATCTTAATGCACATAGATCCATATTTATTACACTTCACATAACTCAAGTCCAAGTGGGTCAAAGACCTCAAAATAAACCAGACACACTGACTGAAGAGAAAATTGTGAGACACCTTTAAATGAATTGGCTCAGGAGACAACTTTCTGACTATAATAAATAACACAGGCACTAAGATCAACAATTAATAAATGGAATTTCTTGAAACTAAAAAGCTTCTGTATAGCAAAAGACATTACTAACTGGACAAAATGGCAGTGTACAGAATGGGAAAAGATTTTTTTTCCAACTCCACACCTGAAAGAGGACTAATATCCAAAATAACTTAATAAATAAGATAACAAAACCCCAAAATGTTCTGGAAAATTTGTGGAACAGAACTTGTGGAAGTGATAAATTAATGCTTGGTTCACCTTGAGGCTCATGTGAGAGGAACCCCTTGTCCTACATGCCTGGGTATCCAGAAACAGGAGACTAGATAGACCAGAGACAGGGTAAAACCAAATAAACCTAGCAAAAAAAATCAATGAAATAATTCCTAATGATATTCCACTATACTAATAGATCAATATCTTGTCCAGTCATCCTCAGAGAGGCTTCATTATGGCAGGGAGAAGATAGGAACTAGGGTATAGAAACACAACCAGGCATTACAGAGAGAGAGTAAATAAGAAAATAGAAGGTCTCTCCCCTTGTACATTGGCACCCCCCCCCCCCACACACACACAACAGGAAAAGGGGAGGAAAGATTGTAGGAGTCAGCGGGGAGAGTGGACACTTGGAGAACACGGCCCACTAACTCCACTAACTCACACCTTCTGCATATACGTTGTGGCTGTTAGCATGGTGTTTTGTGGGACTTCTATTGATGGTGTGGGTGTATCTCTGACTCTTTTGCCTGCTCTCAGGATTCTTTTCTTCCTAGCTGTTTGTCTTGTCCAGCTTCAGTATGAGGGATTTTGCCTTGTCTTACTATTTCTTGCTTTGTCCTTTCCCGCTATTATCTTTTGGAGGCCTGCACTTTTCTGAAGAGAAAATGGAGAGGGAGTGAATCTGGGGAGAGGGGAGTTGGGGGTCCTGGAGGAGTGGAGGTTGGGGAAACTGTCGTCAGGATGCTTTATATGAGAGAAGAATCTATTTTCAACAAAAATGAAAAGAAATCAAATATAAATGTCTTAGATTAGGTAATTTGTGTGAAGTAATTTAACATAATGATTGGCATAGAGTCCTCTGTAAAAATTATTTGTGGCTGTCCATGGGACTTAAATTATCAACCACTTTGAAAGAACCAACCCACTTCCATAACTTGATTTTCCAGTCGTTTGTTAATCTCTTATATCTAGTAGAGGTTTTGTTCTCCTGTTATATGATTTATCCATTTTAAGTAGTGTGTGTGTGTGTGTGTGTGTGTGTGTGTGTGTGTGTGTTTTAAAGAACACAAATTAGAGTGGGTAGGGAAGTATGTGGTAGATATGTAAAGATTTGATGGTGAATGTGATCAAAATACACTGGACAAGCTTTCAAAGAACTAGTAAAATGTAAAACAGTAGTTAGGTAATTATTCTTTAAATCATTTTAAACACAACTTCATTTTCTTTCTCTCTGTTAAAAAGAACACACCTAAACAAACACAACAAATCACAAACACAAGAAAAACCAAACAAACTGAACAACAACAACAAAAATAACAAACAAAATACAGAGTCCATTTTGTGCTGGCTAATATTTTTGAGCGTGTGACCTCCCCTGGGTTGTGGTTTATATACCATTGTTAACCTATTTTAAAAAAAAAAAAACTCATTTTTTTAAAATTAGAGCAGGTATTAATTGCATTTAATTTCTTGGCTAAAGTTGACACTTTGTGTTCTCTTCCCAATTCTCGGTGCTAGGATTTTTGTATGGTTTGAATGTGTGTGTTATCAAAGTCTGTGAATTTGTATGCTCATCAGCCCTGTTGTGTCTGGAAAATGCTGTTTTGTTCGTTATTCACCATCTCTTGTACTTACAATCTTTCTGCCTCCTCTTCTACATGGATCCCTGAGCCTTGAAGTGAGAGCTGTGAGATGAACATCTAATTGAGGCCTGAGTGCCCTTATGATCCCTACTCTCTATACGTTGTTCAAGTCTTGGTCACTATTAATTATGACATTTTACAAGAAGCTTCTCTATTGAAGGCTCAGTGATGAACTGATCTGTGGGCATAGCAATATGGTACTTATTGGTATATTCATGTAGAATAAATATAGTAGGTTTTCCTCTAGGGTCCATGATGGAGTTACAACCTGCCATGGGTACCAGGAACCAAAAAGAAAAGCAAAGGCTGTCAACTATTGAGTACTCTCTCTCTTTCTCTCTATCTCATATATGTGGGTGTATACATGTATGTGTGTATTATATATACATATATAAATAGTTTATGTAAGTCTAGAGAGGTGATCTAAATTTATTTTTATGATTTTTTCTTATTCTAAATAAACATTACCTTTTTATGTGTATTACTATAAAATTTAATGCTTGAAAAAAACAGGAAAAGGATTTCAAAGACTTTACTAGTGCTTTCAAAGTTAACTTGTAAAGTCTGGAAATCTAATTAACAAGAGGAGTTAACTGTTAGCTTTACAGCAAGGAGTTACCCTTGAGTAGACACAGAGCAGTTTTTTTTCATATTTTTCTTTTATTAAAAACAGAATCTTTTCTCATATATATTCTAATTATAGTTCCCCTCCCTTCTTTTCTGAGTTCCTTACCTTAGGATCCACCCCTTTCTATTTCTTATTTAAAAAGAATAAGCTTCTGAGAAATAACAACAAAACATGGCAAAACAAAACACAATAAGATGGAGCAAAAGGCATCATATTGAAGTCAGACACAGAAACCCAAGAGGAGGAAGAGTCACAAGAGAAGGCCCTACTAGAGTCAGAGACCTACTAGTTTCCACAGTCAGGAGTCCTATAAAAATACTAAGCTAACAGCTATATCATATATGTAGAAGACCTGGTGCAGACCCATGTAGGTCCTGTGCCTGCTGCTTTAGTCTCTGAGCTTTGCTTAATTGATTCAAAGGGTCTTGTTCTTCTGGTTTCCTCCACGCCCCTCTGACTCTTATAACCTTTCTGCTTCCTCTTCTGCAGAATTCCATGAACATTTAGGGAAAGGATTTGATGGAGACCTCCCATTTCAACTCACTGGCTGTGAGTCTCTGTATCCCTTCTCATCTGCTGCCAAGGTAAGCCTCTTTGGTGTTAACTGGATAAGGCACTGATAAAGAAAACCAGTTTTTACTATGCTTCAGAAACATTAGTTGCCTCTTGTTCATGTTCTATGAGTATTCAAGCTCTTTGACCAGTTTTGCCATTCCCATTATTAGTCAAATATTATATGTACATAATATAATACAGTACAGGATAATAAAATAGTATTTCCAAGTTCTATGAATGTGAGTTGGGAGAGGTGAAGCTTTTAGTTTTTTATCCGGTCAATTACTCCATGTTTAATGACATAAGTATGTGGTATGTTCAGCAATTGGGTTTTGTGTCAGGTGGTGAAAGTTTATTAATATGCACACACACACACACACACACACACACACTATGAGATATATATCTAATGTAATTGTTAGGTGCCTGTTTTACAACAGGTCTTGGAAAGAGCATATGCAAAAGAGGAGCTCTAAATCTTATGATTCATTGAATTCATGACATATTGGCTTCAATTATGTCAATATTTAGAAATATTTTTCTTTGTTTTTTGTTTTTTGTTTTCCTGAGACAGGGTCTCACCATGCAGTCTTGACTGTTCTGCAATTTACTTTGTAGACAAGGCTGGGGTCAAACTCACAGAGATCATCTTGGCTCTGCCTCCAGAGTGCTGATATTAAATGTGTGTAGCTTATACCCAGATATAAATATTTTCACTAATAAGAAAATCCTAATTTTTAATCTCTCTAAAATACACCTAATTTGATGTCATGCTCTAGTTCTTTGTTTTAGCTACTCCATCTCATTAGACTATGAGAAATGTAATTCCTACTTATGAATGTTGGCCTACAGAGAAGATAAGCCAAAGGAAAAGTAGATTGTAGAAATAAGGGATAAAGCATCTTAGATTTCCCTGAGGATGTTTATGTGATTTCTACAGGCTTACCCCTAGGTATGCAAAGTCTCCTTTCAGTTCATAATCTTTAATACAATTATGTAAATATAGTCAAACACCTATTTTTCTTAGTTAACTTTTAAGGAAGTCTTGGACACAATTCCCAGATAACGTTGAAGAACAAATGAGAAACATTATGTCTTCCTGCCAGTAATTTATCTATCATCTTTCCTGGTTCTTGAACTGTCTTACATTGCTTTCTCATCTCTTTTCCTGTTTTCCTCTGTTTGTCTTTAGCGAGATCCCCCATGGGCCTGGTAGTGAGAGCTTTTTCCTATAATGTACTGTTTCTTGATGATAAGTTGAATAGTGTGTTCTTTAACATTTAAGAGTAGCTTTTATGGCTTTAACCACTTGACTTTAAGCTACATTCAGTTTTAAACGGATGCAATGACACTTTTGTAAAGAATGAAAACATGAGAACTATAAGTCAATTAGAGACAGCATAAGTGCACCTATCTGACATCTCGTTGAATATAAGTTATGTCAAGCTTATTTAATAGTTCATAAGTTCATGTCTGCAATGATAACAGTTGCCATTAGTGATGTCACTGAAAATGGCAAATCTTTAGCTAGGATTTCCTCTGCAGGTCAGGGGATCCAGCCACCAAAGTCAACTTTGATATCAGATGGGAAATAGGAGTAAAGAATATCTAAACATCAACAAATATAACTTGTTTCTTTAGTGTTATGTTTCCTAAATCTCCTGACATCTCATTAGTTATATTATGATACAATATAGACATTAAATAAAAGCTAATAATTTTATTTTTAGAGATGAGATTGGAGTATATTATTGTTTCAGAGGATTATTCTTTGTAGGACACACCAAAAGGTATCATTCATTTTTCTCCCAGCATTCACTATCTAGCAGTTTCCATGGAGCATCTATTTTTTAGTTTCCCAATGATCATGACTAAGATGAGTTTAAGCTCTCAGGCATCCCAGGGCATACCAGTTCTTCTCAAGGCATGGTCTATAAAGCAAATGATTAAAACTGAGCATTTGTAGACTTTACAAAAATTCTACATCAGAATCTGTAGGGATGGGGTCTGAAAGTCTGTATTCAAAGTTAACTGCTCATTTACTTCTCACATGCTAGAATATGAGGATCTGTGTGTACTAGTTTATAATATTTAAATATTGAAGGGATTTGTGAAGTTTACTTTTCAATCATTTGAGCTCAAGGAGAATGAGTAGCTTGTTTTCAAACAAAAAATAGTACAAAGATATATCAGCTTATTCCCTTCTACGTAAATGATTCATTTGATCACAGTGATATTAAGTCACAAGAAATTAGCATCAGTTGGAAGAATATACATTTAAGGGCTGTCATGGCACAGCATTGTCTAATGTCATTCATTGGCTTTGTGAACTCTGACACATTACAATGCTCACAGAGATGCAGATTTGGCTGCAGATTGCATGGTTAGGAGTCTATTTAGAGTGTCATATACCTCTGCCTGGAGAGAACCTGGTAGTCACATGTGTCTGGGTGTCATAAATTATTCTTCTGAAAATGGAGCAAATAGGAATGCAACTCAGTTATGAGACTCTACTGAGACAGTCACAAAGTGGATGAATTTGGAGATTAGTAATATGTCAGCATTAGTCAATGTTTCCATTTTCACCAAAATCCATTTTAAGCTGAACATTGTGCTCAATCACTGTATTTGCATATCTGCTTTTTGTCTTCTGTGTCTTGGAAGGGGCAACATCCACATACTCTTTTACCCCAGGGACTAGGGTTAGAGCACATGCTCAGTCTGTTCAGTTGATGCCTCAGAAATCCTACCCACTGTTCTTTAATGGCTTATGAAAAGTCCCCCAACGCAGCATTGCCAGACAATAGACACGTGGTGATTTCTGTCCCACTTACATTTTGGGGTCTAGTTTTTGTTTTATCTTTTTTTTTTCTTCAGGATCTGAGGTTCATATTAGCTGTTACTACTATCACCTTATATTTTCTCAAAAATGATAAACTGGAAATCCATACTGGAAGAATTCAAGGTGGTTAACTGATTCACACTAGCTCCTGTTTGTAGTGTTTCTAACAACAATTTTATGGATATTTAAATGATGACAGAAGAATGGGATCCAAGGTATCTTTTCTCAGTTTTATGGTTCTCATTCCCCAGACCCCCTAATAGCTACTGTGTTAGTTGCTACATTTGTTATTGTGACAGATATCTGAGACAACAAAGAGGATGGATTTGGTTTGGCTCATGGTTTAAAAGTTTTTATCCAGTTGTTTTGAGCCAATAGTGAGACATTACAGCAGCAAGAGTGCGTGGCTGCTGGGCTGAACATAGTTGCTCACCTAGTAGTGTCTGTGATGCACTGAGTATGTCTGCACCTACGTACTTCCCACTTTTATTACATTCAGACCCCCAGCCTTCTTATATTGCCACCCACATTCTGTGTATGTCTTCCTTACTTCTAGAAAATTCATCCTGGAACATGCCCTTACTTACAAAACCAGAAGTGTGCTTAACTAATGTAGGCAGTTCATAATGACATCAATTGGACATTCAAGAGTGGCTTCAATCTTTTCAATATGATGTGTTCTAAATACAATGAATAGAGCTTGATGTCGGGCACACAACAAACATAGACATGTTTGTTGGATGATTATTGAGAACTCAGTTGATCTGTAAGTGAGCTGTAGAGCTAGGTATTTGAACCTAAAGTCTTGATCTATTACTGGGATTTGTAAGCAGGAGTGCTGTGCTTGTTCATGTTGCTTAAGCCCTGTTTTTCCTGTGGATGTTGTGCAAGTACCAATGTATAAGGTCCTATACCAAAGCATCATCACTGGTACTGTCCAAATAAAATATTTGTGAAATGAAGGCTTTACTTTGACTGTGAGCCTTCACTCTCGCAACCTGATATTTTCTCCATTAGGCCATAAGTATATTGCTGCTTATTATTTATTATTTGATCTATAAGATGAAAAACAGCTGACAGTGCCATATAATGTAAAGGGGATTATACAAAAACAATGAAAACATTCGAAGGCTACGTACAAGTATGAGTTGATAAGAACATTGAGATCTCCATTCAGCTAAACTGAATTGTGTGATATGAGTTTTTGTTTGTTTGTTTGTTTTTTGCTAAGGCTTATACAGGATAAACTGAAAAATCCAGAACCATCGAGTATCACTAAAAATGTCAATCTCCTTTCTAAATATTATCAATAAGTCTTTCTGATCCAGGCCAAAAAAGAAGAGATCTGTGAAGTCTGAGAACATTGTTCTGGCTGTAGAGAACAATGATAGTACAATAAAATTGACTTCCATTTGGCCAGGAATTAGTTTATTTGATCAAAGTTAATGTTCATGATAGTTCAGAATAACATCAACTTGAATGAGGTAGTGCCTTTTGAATTTTACCAACTTTTCTGAAAATGGGCAGATTCAACATGTAGATGTGAGTGTGTGTGTGTGTGTGTGTGTGTGTGTGTGTGTGTGTGTGTTTGTGTGTGTGGGTTTACACTTGAAAAATCTCATTAATTTATGCTAATTCTGTGCAAAGGAATTTACATTAATAAATCCCACGACGTATTTTATTACAGAAGGTCCTTATAAGAATTTCTTTATCAGTTAGATTTGGCTGAATACACATACACAGGATTTTGATTGTTGCTGTTACTTGTATTTTTCTTAGGCTTTTCTCTCATGATTAACTTTTAAAAACCTGCAACTTTATCTAAGCTTGGGTGGATTTTAAATATCTATCAAGATTTTTCTAAAAGATTTAACATAATTGAAATGTACTGTTGGGTGAGAAGTTTTCTTCAGTTAGCTCAGTCTCAACATGATAGGAACAAGGTCTCTAGTTTCAAGAAAATGTCTTCTTAAGAAAGAATATGCTTTCATAAATTAAAACTGAGAATAGTCAGTGCGTTTTTTTAAAAAGTCCCAAGGCAGGCTCTCTTACTCAATATTGATGACATACTAATCTAGCTTTTCTCAGACTGAATTTCCAGAATCATATTTTCTTTTGCTATCAAAATGTTTACAAGTATTTGGAATTTGAAAAATAATTATTAAGTCCAAAAAATTTAAAATAAAATATTTGGGTTTCATTTTAAATCATAATGTTATGAAATTTTAGCAGGATTATCTTAAATAACAGTCAAATGCTTAATTTGTGGGGAAAAGTATTGAGGATGGCATAGTTGCTTGGCTTCATTGAAAGTGTCATAAAAGCAACTTTTGTACAATTCTTCTTCATTATTATTATTATTTTGGTCTGGCTTCCAGAGAATAGTTTGGTTTACTCTTTCTAATTTCAATTAACTTGTGATTTATGTTAAGAGTTAAAGTTTGATGTAGTTTATGTTTTCCTTAGACAACTCAATTAGATGAATAGAGTTTATTACATTTTTTTTATTCAATAATTTTTATTCTTAAATGGAGAGTTTTACACAATGATGACAAAATGGTTCTTTTTTAAAGAGGAGATTTCTTTTAAAAGGGTGCTTTTGTAAGGAAAAATTACATACTTCCTTGTGTTATACAGCAAGCATCCTCTGTGTTATTTAGAGATCCTTTATCATGGAGGGTGGTCCAGTGGTGATTTACCAGGGGGGAAAAGGAGTGTACAAAAATTTAATTATTATTTGACCTCAAATAATTACATGCCACTAAACTAATTAAAGAGCCAATTAGCAATGGACCGCTAATGGGCAGTCTGCTCTTACATGACTCACTCTCCATTCACAAAGAATAAGTGATTTATATTAGAAGCGAGTTGTGAAGGATGTTTTTGGGGATAACTATTGCTGTCATTGCTATGTTAAATCACAGGCCAACCTCTGGATAAAAAGAGACAGGCTTATCACAAGCCAGGAAAACAGCAGCCCCAGCCTGATAGCTTTGAGTCAAGGCCTTGTTTCAGAGCTATGACTCAGTGTGGGGTAGCCGGGAGCTCTGTTTCAGCTCTTTCCAATCCAGCCATTCAGTCTCTAATGTTCAGGTTGCGTGCCTCATGCTGATTATTTCTATGAAGTCCTTCACAGTCGGCCTTCTTTTCTCCAAAGCATTCATCTTCATTTCCAAGAGAATGAAGGGCAGTTCAGTGCTACCACTGTCCATTGGGCAGTGTTAATAGTTCAGCCAGGAAAACAACTGAACAAATGAGTAGAGATATGTGAAGTCTAGCATAAAGGAAGGCTTTTAATATGCCAGTGTGAAGCACACAGATGTTTGTGGGAACTAACTTATTTGTATGGTGAGAATAAAAATCCCCACAAATATAAACAAATATATATATATGCACTATTACTGAGTGGGTATTTTCAATCTGTCCCTTTTTGTAATTTATGACTGTTTTCATGAATTCCATTCTTTCTTATGACTAAACCACAAAAATGTTTTATTATTGGTTTTTATCCAACAATATACAAATTTACACAATTGGCTGGTCAAGAAGCAGCAATTGGGGGCTGGAAAAGATGGGGGCCAGCAAGATCCAAGCATCCATGTAAAATTCTAGGAGTGGTAAGTGTGCCTACTTGTAATTCCAGTGCTGTGGGAGGTGGAGATGGGAGTTTCACTGGGGCTCCCTGGAGCCAGCCTAGCTCCATGTTCAATGAGAGAGCCTGTCTAAAAGAAATGAGATAGAGAGGAATGGCTGCCAGATACTCACAGGGATGCAGCACACATGTTTACATCACACGCATACACACAGACACACACACAGAGACAGAGACAGAGAGAGACAGAGAGAGAGAATAACATAGAGAAGAATCACTATATTAATATTTCTGTCAACAATACTACAGTTGAGACCAAAAAAAAAAAAAAATGACAGGAACCAGGGTACAAACGGATTATGGATCCCTGGAAAAGCTGTATTTTAGGCGACAACCTTAATGCCCCAAGGACTGAACTGTAACTCCCATGCTTAAAAATAGGAAAGACTGAAAATTCAGATGTTTAAGTGACTTCCATTGAGTTTCTTTATGTTAAAAACAAATATAACAATTTACTGTGCAGACTAACAACCAGTTTACAGGCTAGTTAAGGCTCCTAGCTGCCAGCTTGTGAACTCTGATTTTAACTTTGTAGATTCGCTTTATTTCACTTGAATTTTCTCAGAAATGATATTCATTTTCTTTTCCTTTTATTTGAAAACCTTTTTCATACACTATAAGTTGATCATGTTTTTCTCTCCAAACATCTCCTAGGATACCCTCCCCTCATTTCCTATCCAATTCTCTCCCCCACACACCAAAACACAGAAACAAAAAAGAAAATCAAATCAAACAAATAAAAAATTAGTAAAACAAAAGACGCCCCCCCCCCCCCGCAACACACACATACACACACACACAACAAAAATCCCAATCTAAAGTTTGGTGTAGCCAGAAGTTTTTCTGACCCATCTCGGCCCATGGGACAAAAATCTCTCCTACCTGTGGTCACTCTTCTGCTTATAAACTAAGCAGAGGCATATACTAACTACGAGCTATTTGGTCTGTGTCTCAGGCTCATTACCAACTAGCTCTCTTACAACTTAATTCAACCAACTTCTATTAATCTATTAAAAGCCAAGTGTTCAGTGGCTTTACCTGTGTCCATTACATCTTGCTTTCTGGATGACAGCCTGCAACATCTCTCTGACTCCGCCGTTCTCTTCATTTCTTCTCAGATTTCCCACCTGCCTCTAAGCTGCCTTGCCATAGGCCAAGACAGCTTCTTTATTAACAAGTGGTAATAAACCATATTCACAGAGTATAGGAAGACATCACACATCCGTTTGTGCTAAACATTACTCCTCTATCTACCCTTCTAAGTAATGAGCCATATATTTGCTATTATTACTGTTTTGCATGAAAACAAAAGATGCTTGGGGTATTCATGGTTACCTCAACAGTATAAGTTGAAAGAGCTCATATTTCCTACACAGATCTCTTGGTGCCTTTTCTGATTATCTTACACAGTGAATTAAATTATGTCCCCATTAGTCCAAGCTCATGGCACATATGGGTAGTTGGAGACCTTTAAAGATGTAACTGACATTAATTGGAGCTCTAATTCAATAGCATTGATGTTTGATGAGGAAATCCCAGGGGTGGGTATGCACAGAGGAAAGACCCCAAAACAGAGCACCAACACCCTAGAAAGAAGGGCCTTAGCACACACTATGCCAAAGGCAATCAGACCTGGGACTTCCAGCTACTTCAGCTATGAAAAGAGAGGACAAATTTTAACTATTGCCTCCTTTATTCAAGTGATCAGATGCCAACTTTCCTATTTTCTGCCATCCAGCAACAGTCAAATCATCCATTTACATCAAATTCAAATTAATAGAAATAAAAAAGCAATTTTATTGGCAGTTTGTAATCTGATCTCATGTGTGTAATAGGGCTGTCAAAATATTTATTGGTTGAATAAATAGGTAGTGTTAAGGTCTTCAATGTTTGTGGATATCAACTCAGTTACTTTTCTTTTGAGTGATAAACACTGGCTGACTATAAATGTTGGAATCTGCAAAACCCCATAAAAGTGAAATGTTTTCTTTGAAAATTACTTCTCCACACATAGATATATAAAATTGGCATAGTATTTGATTTTACCAAAAAATTGTGTATTTTTTAGTCCTGTTTTCCAATTAATGTTTTAAAATGTCATTTAAGAAAAGCTAAAACCAAGTTTAAAATAAAAATGTAATTAATCATAATAAAGTAATAAAAATAAAATATTACTTAATATATTTTACATAGGAAAGTAAATCGCTAAAATGTTCTAAAGTATGAAACATGGAAAGCATAATAATATATTACTTCAAGTGAGTAATTACAAAAGATATTTTGGGTAGAATTTGAACTTTTGAGTTGAGTATCTTCTCCACAATGTTTCCTTACAATGATAAAACTAATAAAATAAAAACTCTTTTTGACAGCACTTAAGGTACTGGGTTAAAGCTTTCAAGTACTTAATCTTGGTTACCTGATTATATTATTACTTAATGTGGAAAAGGGTTAAAGTTAGTTTTATTCGTAGTATGGTGTTCTTAAGTAGAAACATACTACTCAGAAATGTGAAATAATTAACTGGGCATTGGTCATGCACATCTTTAATCTCAGCACTTGGGTAACAAAGGCAGGTGGATCTCTCTAAGTTCAAGACTAGCCTGGTCTTCAGAGTGAGCTCCAGGACAGCTGAGGTTACATAGAGAAAACCTGCAGAGAGATAGAGAGAGAGAGAGAGAGAGAGAGAGGAGAGAGAGAGAGAGAGAGAGAGAGAGAAGAGAGAGAGAGAGAGAGAGAGAGAGAGAGAGAGAGAGAAAAGAAAGAAATATAAATAATTGGCTATTTAGGAAAACAAAAATGTGTTTTTTTTAAACCTATAAATTAAAACCATACAAATCATCATGTAATATAAAAAGAGGCATTCATTTTCATTATATCCAAATAAAAGTGATACTTATTCTATGCTTAAAGTGACGTAGGGAAACTGGAACAACTGGGAGGGGGTGGTTGAAAGAGAATGCCTGAATTTATACCAGATGTAGAAAGTGTTCCTCGGGGTGCATTCATTATGGACATGGCCAATTAATCCTTCAGAGACTCTGCTCACATCACGCCTTCCTTACCTGGTCATTGGTTGACACCTGTACATTAGGAGTGCACCTGGATGAAACGCGAGTGACTCCCAACACCAGCTTGTAAAATCTTTTTCTATAAATTTTCCTCTTTAAAATGTAGCAAAATAAATTCAGAAACAAAGAAAGACACCTACATAAACAAGTAGATCCCTGAAAAGCGTAAGCAGCCACTGGATTCAACCAGAAAACCCAGGTGGAAGGAGTGTTTAAGGGGCCTCAGAGCACCGTGAATGCTTCTCACAGAGTTACAGTTATAGAAACACCTGGTTCTGCAAATGGGCCTGTCCTCTGGGAAAATTTTCCAACATTCAGTGGGTCTCAGAGTAGCTTTAGTACATCAAATAGGAGCTATGTGCTGATGCAGAACTAAAAATATCTGGGATCTTAGGCCAAACCGTCATTCCACGAACTAAATAAACCTTTACTATGCTTTCTAAAACTGAACCTGTATTGTAGCAAGACTTAACAATTACGAGACTCCCTGACATGCAGAACACGCAGAGACTGAGTGCCCACTAGTTAATGTGGGGAATGAACGCAACCAGTAGAAGAAGCCACATTATTGCCTGGCTAGGGAATTGGTATTTCTCTCTCTAATTGGGATACCAAGCCTAGAGTAATAATAATTTCACTGACAAAGGAGGGTAGAGTTCTGTGACGACCTCGAGTTCTGTCGCTGCTTATGTGAGGACTGCTGCCACCATGCTGATGATGAAGATGTTCATGAAAACTTCAACTGGAGGTTAAGCCCAGTGACACCATTGATAATGTCAAGGCAAAGATCCAGGACAACAAAGGCGTCACCCAGACCAGCCAAGGCTGATCTTAGCTGCTAAGCAGCAGGTAGATGGCTGCACCCTGCTCATCTACAACATTCAGAAAGAGTCTACCTTGCTCCTGGTTCTTTGCTTTCAACGTGGAATTCAGATCCTTTGAAGACCCTGACAGACAAAACCATCACTCTGAGGTTGTGCCCACTAACGCCATTTAGAAAAGTCAAACAGGAAGATGGACACACCTTTCTCCCCTACAGTGTCTAGAAAAAGTCTTCTTTGTGCTTGTTCTTGGCTTGAGGGTTCAAGGTGTTTTCATTTCTCATCTTTTAAGCTGTTAAAAAATTTCCATTGCACTTTGAATAAAAATTTTGCATCCTGCCCCCACCACTAAAATGAATGGATGGTGGTGCAGAACATATGCCACACATAGTGGTGGTAATATGCCACTTTGTTCCTGACCATCTAGATTTTGACTTCTGCTATCAAATTCAGGCTAACAAATATCCAATATACTTAATTAAATATTTCATAACTATAATCACTAACTCATACTATAATTATGAAAGGTATATTTTTCAGTTTCCTGCTACTTTATGTGCGACACTCAGTTTGATAGTAGGAACTACAAGTCATCAAATTAATAAAATTAAAACAACTTTGTCAAGTACTGGATACATAAATAGAGCAACTAAATAATTTGGGATAATTTGAAAATTTTAATAATTTAGAAATCAAACAAACCTTCAGACTTTTTGTAAAGGAAGAAATGATATTATCTAATGCTATCAAGAATATGATTGATTCCATATTTTGCCTGCTTATCTTTGAGTGTTGTGAATTCTCAGACCTCCAGACATATACTTATCCAGATAGAAGTAGAAAAGCATAATCACCATCCAAAAATAAGAAAATGTGATTGGCAAGATGGGTGAATAGAAAAATGCTTATAACACTAAGTGTGAGTACCGGAGTCTACATTCCCAGTTACCATGTAATGACAGGACAGGTCTGGAGAGTGGCTTTAACCCCAGAACTTGGGAAACAGGGGTAGAGATCTTTGAGTAAACTGGATAGCTAGACTCACCAGAAGAAGTGAGCTCTGGGTTCAATAAACAAAGTGTGGACTTATGGAGGGAGATGCCTGATATCATCTTCAGGCTTCTATATGCATACCCACAAGTATGTGAATACTCATGTACACCCCGCAAAGGAGGGTCACCCTGGGTTTATAATTACCACTCTCAGCTTTGTTGATATGGAAAATAAAGATGACTGCATCTTCCCCCTGTGACTGTGGTGTAGGAATGAGAAGATATCAAGTACTTATGAGATGAATCATGTGATTGGTAAGTGGGAAGGCTAACAGTTTCCCTTCAGAGTCATCAGAGAGGTTGAATTGTGCCTGGTCGTTTTGATAAAATGTTAGGAGTGTGATCACCAGGGTCTTAAAAGTCTTTAAGAGCATCCGGGCTCTGACCCTGATTGGAGAAGGAAGAAAAAGGAAGTGTGCTGCTGTGACTGGATGTGACTGCTTCAGCTTTGTCATTGTTAATGGTTTAAAAGGCAGAGGGCCAAAGAGCCAAAGCAGCCAGGAGGCTATTGGAATAATCCAGCATCAATAAGGGCTTGTACTACGGGAAAGGAAGTTATAAGAAGTCAGAATCGCATTATATTTGAAGGGATGTCAAACTAGGGACACACATCAGAGTTCAATCCAGGAGAAAAAGGGGAGATGGTGGTGGTGAAGGGTGAATCCAAAAATTTTCAGCCTGCAAAACTAAAAGGGTGTAATTGATTTTATCTGATAAGAATTCTGACCATAAAATAATACTGAGGAATTAATTGTATATGATTATGTTGTAATTTAGTAGTGACTCAGCTACAGAGATTTGGAGTTAGTTTTATTCCTCAATTATTATGTTTAAGAATGTTATTAATATGATATGCTTGCATAGGAATACTCATATGAGTATTAACCCTGAGTATGTATCTGTTTTCCTTTACCATATTATTTTAAATATATCAAAGCATATTAATGTTAAGATCCTTGGTAAGGCTAGTCTGCTTTGTAGATGGTTAAAAATGTAACCAGAACATTAAAGCAAAAAAATACACAAAATGTATTTTACCTATTGTTTTATTTTTAAGGAATAAATAAATTTAATCAATAGTAATAGACATGATGTTAAGTATTTTATATACATCCTTTTACACGTATTATCTGTCTCACTTTATTCTTATGATTTTAGTTGGCTTTATCTTATTTTACACATAAATAAATAATCTTAGAGGAAGTAATTAGTATAAAATGTATTTGTTAGTAATAAAACTCAAATAACTACTTAACTTCAAATTCTTATCACTGTGGTTTTGACTCCTTATTTGAAAACATCCATGCATTTGTTTTCCAGTGTATTTCTTGTATACTATCTCTTGTTGGGTCGTGAAACTTAATTTTCTTAGTATGCTTGGTATACTTCTGTATCTATATCAAATAACTGAGATTAGATGATTTATGAAGAATAGATCTTTTTATTTTGGCTTCCTAATCTGGAGAGTTATGATGTCTAAGAATATGGGGCTGGAGGGGAAGGACCTTGAACAGCCGCATCCCATAGCAGAAAGCATAAAGGCAAGGAATTATGTGAGAGGTGAAGTAGGGCATAAACGACAAAGGGCAACCTCACTCTGTGATTTTAATTCTCATAGTAACTAATCCAGACCCTTGAGAGTAAATATAAACCAGTCCAAGAAATACAAGTGACTCCATCTCCATGGGCCAAACGCCTTCTAGTAGGTCTCCCACTTCCAACTCGGACAAATTGAGGACAAAGTTAGGTCTCAAAACATAGAAGACTGGAGGACATTCACAAGCCCTGATGCCGGTTAAAATCTATGCTGTCACTGAGATGTTGAGCCCATGGATACTTACTATAACTGCCATTTCACTTTATTTGTGCCCTTTAATATCTCTTTTCAAATTAAATTTTATTATTATTACTACGTGAACATATGGCATACATGTGTCTATGTGTATGGTTTGAGATTCTCATGCACACACACACACACACACACACACACACATACACACACACACGTTTGTCAGGGGTAAGTCTGTGGAGTAGGTCCTCCTTCCCCCTTACATAGGTCCGAGGGGTTGAATTCAAGTGGTTAGGCTTGTGGGTGAGAGCCCGTACTCTCAAGCCATTTGTCTGCCCCTCCCAGATTCTGGTGTTTTGAATTTTAGTCTCTCTCAGAGCTATTTGACTTTGCTTTGTTCACTTTAAAGTCTTATTGAAGAGGAACAATTACTTCTCAAAGGTTCATCTCAGTCTACCCTTTGTCAACCATTGATTCCTTTTATTACCCCTTAAAACATTTTCATGAAGTTCTGGAAATAAATTTTACTGTTTCTGTTGACTGTCCTTTCATAAAGGAACATACACCTATCCCATGTATTTACTACTCTTTTGAGTATGAGGCTCAGTATGTAGCACAGACTGGCTTTGAGTTCATGGTCTTTCTGCTTGGGTCTGCAGAATGCTGAAATTACGGACATGCACCACCATGCCCAGATCCCATTTATTGTTGTCTATTGTTGTAAATAATGACAACTGGTAACTGGTAAAAAAGACTATTATTTATTAAGGGGTTCAGATGGTAACACTCACTGATATAAGAGGGATTAAGCAATTGTGATGTACTTCCTGCAAAGGCTGGGGTGGTTCACATGACTTCACTGAGCAGGCCAGGTCTTCCATCCAAGAGCACAAGAGAGAGACTGCATATGTGTGTGTATGGTCATGCCCCTAATATTGGTGCCCCAAGGTCATAGATGATTCCCAGATCTACGCTGAGCCAAGAGGCCTCTAGGTTAAGGTGATAGTACTTGCTCTTGCTCTCCACTACAGTTGTCTGTAAATGTCAGCATACTTTATTTTTAAGGTAGTTAGTAACAGACAATACCTGTTGCAACTCTTCAACTTGCCTAGTAAGGTTCAAAAGCAGCTAAAGCCTATACATAAACTTAGGAGCAAAGTATACTCATGAAATTCAATCCATATCTCTATCTGAAACTTTAGGACTAAAATTCCTTCAATTGATAAATACAGTTGACTCCAAATTCATTGTAGGTGTAAAGGAATGGTCAGAAAAGGGGTTTTTCTAGCACCAGGTTTCTTCCTAATCCTGTAATGTCCCCAGATTAGAGTGCTAGCAATAGTGGGAGGGTGCCTGAGCTGGTCAGTAATCAGATTGGTGAATACTCTGTTACTGTCGAGCCTTCAACCTGATGCAGAGATCCACAGCCAAGAACAAGGTCAAGCTCTGGGAATCCAGTCAGAGAGGGTAGAGGGATTATATGAGCATGGGGGGGGGGGGGGGCAAGAGCATGATGGTAAAACTGAACCAAGCCCTTGGGAACTCATAAACTTTAGTCTGAAAGCTGTGGAGCCTGCTTGGGAACTGATTAGGCCATCTGCGTAAGGGAGACAGTAGTGTAGCTTGGACTGTTTGAAGGGCCCTGGTTAGTGGGATCAGGATTTATTCCTGTTCATGAGCTGGATTTTTGGAGCCTGTTACCTATGGTGGGACACCTTGCTCAGCTTTGTGGGGGGTGGGGGTTGGTCCTACCTCATTTGAATGTACCATGCTTTAATAACTCTCCATAGGAGGCCTTGCCCTTTTGAAGAAAGGGATGGGGAGGGGGCAGAGAAGGGGAAGGGCTGGGAGGAGGAGCAGGAGAGATAGGAGGGCAGGAATCTGTGACTGATATGTAAAATGAAAAAAATGTCTTAAAATTTTTAAAAAGAGGTCTCGAAAATATGCTTAGAAAATAAATTCCTCACCAACTTGTCCGTCTTTCAGCCCACAATACCTCAACACAGTTGATCCCACTGCTTAAACTTCAAGGAAAAGTCTTCAAAACAAATTTCTCCATAGAAATTGGTCTAGCACTAAAAACAAAGAGAGGTTTATAGTCCTTTATTTTTCTGTCTTCTTATTTTGGGCAGTGATAAGTTTGCTTCTGAGAAAAGTTACCAGTTTATTACACTGCCCTCCACAGAGCCTGGCACATGCCACCAATCGACTGGTATAGTGGTTTATTTAGGGGGCAGCTAGAAGTAGCAGAACAAGTAGTTCAATGTTGAATAAGAGTCAAATGACATTGTACCAGTTCCATCTTCAAGTGCCCATTACATTAGTATGTAGTTTTCTCTCCATTATGCTTTAAGTCATTATTGAGATAATTAAGATTAGATAAAAACATGTCTTTTTAAAGATGAGTCTGATTTGGAGTGGAAGTTGATTATTTAAATTTAAAACAATTGTATTTGAAGCATTGTTAATATGGTGGGTTATACTGAAGGGGCATGTATTGAGAAAATGCATTTCCTACCAAAATTTGGAAGTAATTTACCCTTTTCTATGACTGATTTTCTAATTTAATTTAGAATTGTAATTCTATTTTAACTCATGTTAGTCTTCTACTTGGAAGTCATTCTTTTAAAATGGTATTTAGAATTCAATTAGGTAGCTATTTAGCAGTCATGTTTTTATATTTTATTATTGCAGAAGGGAAATAGCCTTGTAGTCACATGTAAACATTTAAATAGAAGCCTAAACCTATCTTGTGATTTAAGAAATAATGTTTGTTGTATGGTGCACTGGATTCTTAGAGAAAGCAGAATGTATAAATTCTGGTGGGTACTAAGTCCTTGGTCCAGCCCTGCATTCCCCTCCCTAAGATAAAAATAAAATCACAAGAAAAGTAAAAATCAGGTAATAATTTTGTTATTTGTTATAAAAATAACATCAATTTGTCTATTTTTTGCAGTGTTTCCTGATTTTATGTATTGATAAACAAATATTAGGGTTTTTTATGTTTCTTTGCAATAGACTGTGAAATGGTGTTTTCTTTCTTTCTTTTTTTTTTTTTTTTTTTTGAAGGAAAGGTAATAGGCAGATTTAAATGGGTATTTAAAAAATACATTTATTGTGTGTATTTCTGCATAGACATGTGCAAATATTACACAGTACAATGGTCTTAGGATTAGGGGACACATTGCTAGAAGTTCTCTCCACCCACAATATGAGACCCAGAATCTAACTCAGGTCATCAGGCTTGGAGGTAAGTACTATGATGAACTATCTTGTTAGGCCCATTGATGTCTTTGTAGGAAACCACATGCTACACAAGCTGCTGTTCTTCCCAGATCTTTTCAGTTTCAGGTGATGTTAAGCAACAACATTTACATGAACACCCTACTATCTGGCATTTAGTGACTATTGGACTTTTAAAATACTAGGCAAGAGAAAAATAATTGGCAATGAGGGCAACTTAATTTGTTACAAATAGAAATGCTTTGCGTGTCCTTGAACATTATTCTTTTAGCTTGCATAATTAAACAAAAATTATTTTATTTTAAATTAAGATATAATATAGCACTTACCACCCCAGTTCTTCTATGTGCACACCCTGAAAAAAAAATGCCCTCTTTAGGATACACCAATGTTCCAAAACAGTAGGCTTTAGTAGAATGGAATTAAACACCTTGAGCAAAAGCAAGCAGGTAAAGAGAGCAAGCTTCCTTCTTCCATATCCTCCACAGGGCTGCCAGCAGAAGGTGTGGCTCACATTCAACATAGATCTTCCCACGTCAAAAAATACAGATTAAAAGTGAGTTTCCCACCTTCAAATGATGTCATTAAGAAAAGATCCCTCACTGGTAAACCCAGCCACTTGGGTTTTAGTTCATTCCAGATGGAGTCAAGTTGACAACCAAGAATAGACATTACACACCTTTAGGGATATATTGCTGTGGTGGTCATTATGGTTCCTAGGCATCACAGCTGGGTAGGAAGTTTCTTGTACCTGGTACTGAGGTTTTGTTAGACAGTGTATGGCCAAGAGGCACAACTTCATTTAAATTATATACATATTTATACACATGTATTTAGGTATATTATGTGCAATATAAATATAAAATAATGTAGTTATTTTAAATATATTAAATATAAGAATATGATTCCCTAGGGATTTCCAAGCCCCCTAGCATGTTTGTTTTGTCTCCTTCCTTCTCACTTTGCATTATTCTCCGCTGCTGAAGTAGAGACCCCAATTTTTTCTACTTTCCCCTTCATATAACCCAGCCTGTAGCATTTTAATAGAAATGCCTTGATTATTAAATTAAACCTTTTCATGCTTTACTATGACATGAATCCACAAAGACCTCTTCAGTCAAATTATCTGAAATGGATTTTTTGCCATTATTCCAAAACCTATCTTTCCTTGTAGGGACAAAATTCTGTAAGGAATTCTCAATGCAATTAGTCATAGTAAATATATGTCAAATAGGAGAGTAATGTTTTAAATCTTTCAAACATTACCAAGAAAAAAATTTAGACCTAAATTCTTCATAAGGCCAAAGAGAGATACCTATGTGAAAATGAATGAGCAATTCATGGTCTATTAATTTTGTTTTGAATATCCACTTAATTAATGGTAGTGTGCAGAGTTAAATGACCACTAAAATGTGGTATTGTGAGTGCCTTGCTTCGACTGTTTTTAATACAAGATCTCTTGGAAGGAAATTTATGTATTCAAAGAAAAGTATGATGAGTAGATGGGAAGGAGCTGAGGGAAAATGACGATATATAATGTTGGAGAACAGATGGATCCTTATTAGACTATTGTTTTTAACTGTAGAATAATGGCAGTGAACATGGCTTTTCAAGAGGAGAATACAGATCAGAGAGATTAACATAGAATGATGGGGTTAAATGATGCTGAAAATTATTCAATGTGTAGGAGACTGTGGTAGCTTCAGGGTAAATGCAACAAAGGTGTTGGAAATGGCCAGTCTCTAGGACGCGTTCTCCCTGCTATCTAGAATATATACTACCAGAAATTCTTATACGTATGACCAGAAAATGTTATGCAGGCTACTAGGGGTAAAAGACATCAATGGTCTTATCCAAATTTGTACTCTTTATATTATAGTGATGACCTACCAGCATGATGTGTTCATTGGTGTGATAGTGGCATAGAAGTTATGGAAGTAACCAAGTACTTTCTGATTGAATATGATGAGCCTTATTATACTGGATAGATTTTATGTCTGTAGCTGAAAAGGGGGTCTAAAGCCCATGATATCATAGTCCTTGGTGGAAATCTACAGTTGTTTTCTTAAGAAATGGTAATGCTGTTAACCTACATAATAAATATTTTTATTTATAAGCACATATGTGCTGCAATTAACTCTGGTTAGAGAAGCTTCTACTTTTGCAGTGAGTAGTGATTAATAGAGACTCATAAGTGGTCAACATGTTAACTATGAAGACGCTCAAGTGCTGAGCTGTGAATGGGTCATCTAGATCAAGCTCTCACCATCAAAAGTCAGGGAATTCATGCAAGAGGTGGTGGAAAGAAAGTAAGACCTAGCAGATCGGAATGAGAGCTATGGAATGATAACTTTTGGATATGGCACATCTGTCGAATACATAAACTCACAGTAGCTGTGGTTACCTGTACAAGACCTGTGTGAGCCAGTCAAAACTCCAGTATATATGGAGGATGCATCCCCCGAGACCACTCACCTGTCAGAGGAGCTATTGGCGGTTGACAACTGCTAAGGGAGGGAATGTCATACTCCATTTGAGATGTGGACACTGAAAAGTGCTCATGTTGCAATGTAGGGCCACACATCTCTGCCTATGCAAAGCACTCTTTGTTTGGGTTCAGAAACAAAGCGTTAAATAAAAAGATGACATAAATCTGGGAGGGAGATTGGGTGCTATCACTGGGGCATTTTGAAGGGAGGTTTTGTTGGATAGATATAGTCAACATACTTTGCATAAGTGAATGAAACAGTCAAAGAATAAAAATATTATTCAAAACAAAGAATTGCTCAGACTTTGAACATATCCTGCAGGCAAAGACAGCAGGCTTGACTGATATAATGTGAGGAAGGGAGCCAAGGAAAATCCAACATCCTTAGGCCTGAGGCCTTAGAAAAATGGAGCTGTTGTTGGGAAGGCTGTATGGAGGAGAGAGTTTCAGAGTGCATGGGAGGGGAGAGGCAACAGCAATGTCATTTCATCATAAGGAGGGCAGCACCTTTCATTTTCAAAAGTAAACAAGTCTAGAGAACTTTAATGTAAGCTTGTGGAGTCTCACGTTATTCTGCACAGAATGTCTTTTGGAGAACTGGTATCTTTAAGATACCAAGTAAGATTTTTGTTTATCATAAATCAAGTGGAGAATACGTTGAAGTTGCTCATGATAACAGAAAATCCCTATAGTCAATCTGTGTACACACTGTTTCGTGGATTTTTCCTCTTAACAGGGATAATTTTCTGGTATGGAGGCCAGAGAACATATGCTTAATTTAAATAAAGAAGAAGCTATCTGGGATTTTAAAAAGGCTCGGGCAAGAATTATATTAATGGAAAGTACTTACTGAACATGGAAGCACTAATGCATGGGTGAGTTAGGCTAGAGATTGAAGAATAGTCATAATGTCCACCAAGAGAGATTCATTTGCTTTGGTGAGTAAGAAACACTCTGGGGGGGGGGGGTCCCCATTATGACATGAGGATGAGGATGTGTATAAATGGCCGAGAGACTCTTCAGCCACCAGTATATTAAATGTGGACTGGCCATATTTACTTTTCTATTTGCACAACTAGGGGTTACTGGTTTGGGATTTGCTTTTTGTTTATTTGCTCAGGCACTTTTTTCTTTAATTGTCCTCATTCAATCAAAAAATCAGAAACTCAGTTGGAGATGCAGCTCAGTGGCAGAGCCCTTGCCAGGGAATTTAAAAGCTGTAGGATGAATGCCCATTTCTGCCAGAATCAAAACAAGCAAACACAAAACCCAGAAACCTGAAATCATCATTTTATTTAGTCAGTGTTAGTAAGCAGCAAAACTCCCACCATTAATGCTCTCATAGAAAAGTCCAAAGGGGCTCAATGGGAATGCATATAATAAGGGTTCCTGTGTCTTTAGCTGTGTCCAACAAATGTCTGTTTATCAGTCAAACAGCAACTCTTAGAGGTAAGTGTCTCTGACCAGTAGCAACAACAAAGCAATCTTGTTCTAAACATAGAAGCAATTTTAGGGCCTGTTTCAGGGAAGAGAGACAATTACTGCCAAATCAAACAAGCCAGTGTCTTTGTATTCCAGGCACCAAGCACTCAGTCCTAGCAAGGGCTGAGACAAATCAGCATGCTTGGATGGAGTGCTGAGCTCCTCCAAGGAGGGCCCCTTGATGAGCCAGTTAAGTGTGTCTCTTTAATTGACAGATTTGCTAACTGAAATGGAATGTGAGACCCAGGAGAATATAACACCCGTTTGCTAACAAGAGAAGTGTACTATACTCACCAGAAACAGGAAACTTAAATAAAAAATGTCAATGACATTTGATACCTCAGCATGTCATTTCTGAGTTGTCTCAAAGTCCTAATTATATTTCAAAAATAGCTTTGGGTGTCATGGTGGGAGTGTGGTGGATTAATGTTCTTATAGAGAAGTTCAACTCTATACGCAGAGTAAATGTGGTCTTTATAAATAACCCCATTGAGCTATTCCAAAGAAAATTTCTTTTGCGTTCTGTGATACTAGAACCAGTGTGTTTGTTTCCAAGATTAACTCCAGGACCTTTGTTTGTCTCCACACATCTGCATTAATTACTCTGTTTTTGTCTTGTCTGTGCTTTGCACAAGGTGGGCAGGGATTGTCTCTGAGTCACACCCCCATCCTATCTCCTCCGTCTTGAGGTCCCTCCTCTATCTTCTCTACTTTTGCTGTTGGATTCAACAGAAGAAAACAAGATTTGTTTCAGATTTTTTTTTTTTTTTAAATCTCAGTATCCTTAGCCTTAAAACCAGCTGTTGACACTACTTTCTGTTTTTAGTGAGAATAAAATAATTTATCTTATATCTTTAATCACCCTATCACTTTTAGTTCTCATAATCTTTTTGCCTGGCACAAGTTAGTAATTTAATGAATGTTGCTGATGAGTTACTGCTTTCTGATTCAGGTCAGAGTGTTTCTCTTGCTCCTTCCTCTTCATCTGCTTGAAAATGCACATGAATCACTTTGTCTTTCTAATTTAGATGTTTTTAAATAAAGATATTAGAAAAATGTATGCTTTAACGATGGTGTCTAACATCTGTATTTCCAGTACTCATAGATTGCTGTGAGTATTAATTTAGCTTGGGCAATCATTGCACAAACTTCAGGCAATCCTGAGATTTAGAGTTAAAAATATGTCTCAAAAAATATGAATGTAAATACATTTAAAAGATGATATAGCTGGGCTTGATGGCACATACCTTTGATAGAGGCACCTGGGAGGCAGAGGCAGGTAGATCTCTGTGAGTTCCAGATCAGCCTCGGCTACAAAGAGAGTTCTGAGAGCAGGCCTGTTACACATCAAAACACTGTCTTAAAAAAAAAATAGAGATAAATATTTGGGTAATTTAGTTTTTTATGTATTTTCAAAATTAACTATCTTCTTTGTTGTCATGAGATTTTTTTTTTTTTTTTTTTTTGAGACAGGGTCTTTATAGCCAAGACTGGCCTAGCACTTACTACGTAGCCCAGGTTGGCCTCAGACTCCCAGAAAATCATTCTATTTTAGTCATCCAAGAGCTGAGATGGTAGGTCTGACTCTATATGCCAAAGCTTTGGCTTTGCTTATTTAAAAAAACATTCCTTTAAACCTGTAGATTTGCCGGCTTCCTGTAGTATTTTGTTTGGGGACAGGCCCTAGTTGTACATCACGTGATAGCTTCACACCTATGTTTCTGTTTCTCCTTGTGAATTTTTTTTTTTTTTGTGAAGTGGGACATGACATGAATGATGAAGGGAGAAGAAGCATTCTCCAGCTCAACCAGCACGGTCCTGCTTCCAGTAAGTCCATGCCACTGGGATCTGAACTTCATAAGTATTTTTTTTACCCAGCTCCTGTCCCTCAAAAGAAGGGGTACAGAACAACAAGGTGGGGCTGGAGCTGGACCTCTCCCTACCTCACCAGGTCCCCTCCACTCTCATAACCGGAGAGGTTAGGATCTGGTTGAATGGATTCTTCTGAAGCCTCCCTTGTTAAGGACACAGCACCCGTGGTTCCAAAGGCCTCTGTTTCTCTTCTTCTACCCAAACTCCAAGGAAATGGTTCCCCAATATTTCTCATGAAAACCCTCCTAAGTTTTGAGAGATAAATGGGCTGAAGGGATGGCTCAGCAGTTGAAAGTGCTTATGGTGCTTTCAAAGATAGGGTTTGCTGACTCTCTATGGGAGGTCTTACCTTTTCAGAGGAGGTCATGTCATGTCGGTGGAAGAAGCTATGGAGGGCAGATGGAAGGATCTGTGGTTGATATATAAAATGAATTTTAAAAGATTCTTAATGTAAACAGAGATTGAAAAAAAAAAAAAAAAAGATCAACTTTGTTCCTGGAAACCACATAGCAGATCCCAATTGTCTGTAATTCTATTCCAGATCTGGTTTCCATCCCGTTCTGGTTTCCACAGATCTGCATTCTTATATCTTATTTGCTTAACCCTTCAGGCAAAACACTAATATGCTTAAAATAAAAATAAGTACGTCTCTTTCGAAGAAGTCACAAAAATGGGGCATGCTTGTTATATTTTGGGTATGTTTGCTTTCTCAGTTCCCAGGTTCTTCACTGCCTGTTTTCTGGGAGTTTATTGAGTAGACTTCAATACAGAAGTAGGCAAGGCCAGAAAAAGTGTCTGCCTTATGATGCTGTTTGTTTGGAAGACTGGAGGGGGGACTTTACTGGGGTAGGCCCCAAAAGGTCATAACCTTTTAGGGGTGCACCATGTGTGCTTTCTGAGTGTCAGGAATCTTTCTTCATTTTCTGCCACCTGCAGTACCATACCTTCTCACTAGTTGTTCTGTCCCAGAGTCAATCACAGAGAGGGGAAGAAATGACACAGGCCTCAGGACTGCAGCCCTTAACGTCTCTTGCTCTCAGAGTCCAGTCTAATAACTGCTTTTTGACTTTTCATTTTGCCCATCTTTCCAACATATTGATAAGGTGTGGTGATGACTTGCAAGTTCCTTACAAGTTACTGGAAATCCAATAGAAACATCTTTAATGTCCTGAATGGAAGAGACACAGTAAAGCCAAATTCCACAGGAAGTGAAAATATCCCTAAATATAAGTTAGGAATAAAAACTTCAGCTAAATTCCCTTATCTCTCTGTAAGTTTCTGTCTGACAGACCTGTCTATTTGTGAGAGTGGAGTGTTGACTGTCATCATGGAGCTTTCATCGAGTAACTGATGGAAGCAGATGCAGAGATCCACAGCCAAGCACCAGGCTGAGCTCTGGGAGTCCAGTCGAAGATAGGGAGGAAGGATTATATGAGAAAGATGGGGAAAACAACAGCCATGGTGCCTGCAGGGGACCTGACAAGGTCTTCTGCATAAAAGAGACAGTTGAGTAGCTTGGTCTGTATAAGGGGCCCCTGGCAGTGGGATCAGGATCTATCCCAGGGGTATGAGCTGGCTTTTTGAAGCCCATTACCTTTGGTGAGACCTCTTGCTCAGCCTAGATGCAGGGGAGAGGGATTTGGTCTTGACTCAACTTTAAAGTAAGTAAAGTTACCCTTTTGGAAGAGGGAACAGAAGGTAGGGGGGTGGGAGAGGCTGGAGGAGGGGCAGGAGGATGAATGAGAGGTGGATCTGTGGTTGGTGTGTAAAATGAATTTTAAAAATTTAAATAAAAAGAGAAAAACTTCAGATAAGCAATATCTAAGCAAAACTAATGTGATCTTTCTAATCACACCACACACACACATACACACAAACACACACATACACACAAACACACACACGCACACACACAAAATGTCCTGGAGGAATTTGTGTTGTGGATAGTACTTTTCATAAACATTAATTAACTTGCATTTGTAGTAATACATTGTTTCATTCAACTAGAATGATTCTACACTAAGATGAATTAAAAAAAAAAAACTTACTTGAAATACATAGCATTTACAAAGTCTCAAGTGCACAGTTCCTCAGTTACCATAGGTTGAACAGTATTTAGAGGAACTTGTTCTGTGTGTGGTTGTTGTAACTGTACTTTTCTTGCTTTCTCTTGTTGCCCATCTTACATTTATCATCAAGAAAACAGATGCAAAGCTAAATCTTTTTCTTCTCTTTCTAAGGGAAGGTAATCCATTAAAGAAGAGTACAAAAGGTCATTTAATGGCTGGGAAGATCACTCAGTGGTTAGGTGTTCACATAACATGTTAAAGGTGGGCACGGGTGCACGTCTGCAATACCAGTCCTGAGGGGTAGAGACAGGTAGATTGAAGGAGCTTGCTGCCTTGCGTGACTAGTTGAGTAGGCGGGCTCCAGGTTTGATGAGTAGGTTTGATGTCTCAAAACGTAAGATAGAGAACAATTCAGGAAGACATCTGATTTGAACCCCCACCCTCTCAGTGCATATACACAGCTCCCACTATATATGCATAGATATTAATGTATTTACTGCATACGTAGAGGCAAACAAAAAATGTCATAAACTATCAACAGAAATGGAAGATATGGTGAATGACATTCTTGGTGGCTTTAGAAATAAACTTTATGTAGTTTAAAATTAGATTTTTTTTTTTGCTAAATTTTGAAGTGAGTCTATTTCAATTTTCAAATTTGTATAAAATAAACTATGTATGTTGATCATAATAAAAATAAAGTTATAAAGAGACTGCTTAATTTCATAAATATGGACGTCCCTCTGATGTTATCAGGGTCGATGGAAGCACTCTGATGTAATAGCTGTTACGATTCCAACCAAATTACATGCTCCTGTGTGTTCATTAGCCATGAATTTGTGTACTTTAGCTAGAATGTATCAGTAAATCATTTTCCAATGTTGGGTTTCTACCTATGCTCTCTTTTCCTGATTATATTTCTTCTCTTTGCAATAGTACATATTGAAAGCAGAACCTCATGCCTGTTAGGCAAGTGTTCTCCTACTGAGCTCCAGCTCTCTATGGTTCTCAGCTCTCTATATTACCGGAGAATATTTTGCTTTGAGTGAGAGAGTTAGAAGAGAGTGCTTTAGTGTGCCTTGGTTATTATGCTTAATACAATCCTTAGTCCCCTATTTTTCCATTACTCTTTTCTGGTTTTGAGAGTTCACATCTGTTTTTGGCTCTGGTCTTTTATTCTGCTTGGTTAATTTAATTTTGATAAGATCTGGAATTCCTCTTACATCAATGAGTGAACATTGTCATTCTTAGAAGACTTTTATCTGTTTCTAATCTTTGGTACTTGATACAGTTAAAATATTTTTTATAGTATCATCTATGGACTTGACTCACCTACTCAATTTTTCCTATGTTTATGATCCTTAGGTTAATTTTATTCTCACTAGTTAATACTTATAAAATCTAATATTTTTCATTCTTTTTTATACCAGATTGAATCACACTTGTTCTGGCTACTTGATTATTTCACTTAAAAATTTAAAGTCATTCTGGTTTTTTATTATTATTATTATTATTATTATTATTATTATAAGTACAAGTAGCAAAATGTGTGTGCTAGAGAATGAAATTTTGTACCATGTTATCTATTGAAAGTGAACACAATTATAACGACATCAGTGCATCTTTTCAGCAGGCATAATTCCAAGTAAATACCCCCTCCCCTTTTCTGTATACCCACTTCTACTTGTTACTTTCTGCTTAAGATAGAGAGGAAGCAGAGAGTGAGCAAGGAGCCAAGGAAGGGCCAGCTATAATCTGCAAATCAATACCCCTACTGACATCCTTTATGAAGGCACCTCCTAAAAGTTCTTTGATCTCCAGCTAGGAGCCAAGCATTCAACTCATGATTTTGTGGGGACTATTTTATATTGAAAACCACAAGGTGAAGTAACTTTAGATTTCATTCTTACTGGTTTCAACTGTAACTTCTTCAGTCATTGTTCACTAATTATATTCTATAGTCTGTACTTTCTGGGAGATTCAGAGGAAACAATTGAGATGGATAAACAGCATCTTATCTTTAGCTGAGGTCCTAGAGCTCATGGGCTTGCTGGGGAAGGGGTGTGAATCAAATTCATGAAGGAAACAAATGGTACAAGCAGGAACTGACCCTCACTTGTGCATTCCCAGGGCTAAATAACTGCTAAATAGGGCAGTTTGTTTAATGAATAAAGGGGCAGGGAATTCTGGGATTTACCAGAATACATTTAAGGAAAAGGGAGGAAGATGGATGAAAGAGAAAAGAAAGAAAGGAAAATAGAGTCTAGGAAAGAAAATGAAGAGAAGGAAGAAAATGGGGTTCTTTTGTTAGCGTATATTTATCACACAAGTTAATAGCCTTCTTTGTAGTGGTTTTATTTTTGTGCGTGTAGATTAACTATTGACTCCTACACATTTCTCACTGCTTTCACCTGTCTCCCTGCTCACCTTTCCCCCAGCTCACTTTCTTTTCCAAATGCTCCCCACAGAGGTTCTTTTTTTGACTAAGGACTTCCTTTAGTGAGGGATTATGGAGCTGAGATACAACAGTTGATAGAGAATACAGTAGGTGTAAAGAAGTGGGAGCAACATCTTTGAAATCCCCCGTAGCTCCAAGGAGACCACAAATAGTTGGAAGTTGATAAGGTGCTCCAAGGTGAGAAAATACTTTATGACTGGCCAGGGCCAAATTATGTCAATTCTCACTGACTGTATAGAGAAAATTACATCTAGTCTGAAAGTAATAGTTTTACATTGTTATACATAGTGCATAGGGAGGGGTTCTGTTTTAGAAGTAGGAGTGTTTGGAATGCTACATATTTTGGGAGAGAATTATATTTTTCAGATTCTATCTACAGGCCCTGATGAAACATAATCAATCCTGCCTGTGACTTCAACTGTCAGTCACAGCAAAAGAGTGACAGGGTGGATATGTAGGGTACTCTTTTGTGTTGTCTCTGAATCTGAGCCTGTCCCTGGACATCTCTCCACAGATGAGAGCCATCTCATCTTCCAGGTAGATGGAAGCCTCTGCCTCTCTCCATACACCCTCAAGGAGTTCTCTATTGAGTTGGAAACCTATCTGTTGTTTTACCACTGGGAAATCTTGAAGGCACATCAAAATCAAGGGAGTGTGTATTTTGTTTTTGTCCTTTTCTAATTCGTAGGTTCCAGAAGAACAGGAAAGCCCAGACCTCTCTGCTCTGAAACTTGTGATTGGACAAGTTTTAAAGCCTCTTCCAATTTCTGCTTTATCTGTGGAATAACAGCAACATACCATCTCCTGCTCTCATAGCATCCACATACGGTGGATACTGTAGCATTTATGTTCTTAAGGATACATGAAGAAGTGAATTCACCTGCCTTAGGTTATATAGGTAATAAGTGATAGATATGAGTAAAGTACCAGGTCTCGACCTAACTGGCTACTGTACAAGTGATAGCTATAATGTGGTTATAAGTGTCTACCTTCTACTAGGTTGTGTTGAGAGTAAAATAAAATTATACTTGTGTGTGTGTGTGTGTGTGTGTGTGTAAAAAATCACATCATTTCAGGCACATAATCAACTCCCAATAAATTACTCATTTATGTTTAAATTGATAGTTATATTTAATTTCTCATTTATTCAGAAGGAAAGCATACAATGTGAAAAGATTTTTGTTTGTGCAGTACATTTGTTCTTATTTTAATTTTTTTTACCCCACATCATTAAGTAAATGAAAAGTGATATTCAGTGTGATCATGTCCCATTTTGCTCTTCTGTGTAGCCCTGAACTTTTTCTATGACTAAAAAGCCACATTTTGTGTAAATCTAAGTTTCCTTTTGAATGGATTACAAGTGGAGCTGACTTTTCTAATGACCTACTCAATTGACCTGGGACAAGGAAGGTTAAAGTTCCCACCTAATATATGATCATTAAAGCTTTTCATGTAGCGTTTCAGACAGGGCAGTCTGGGAAAGCCCGAGACGACATCATTTTTGGTGCCAGACTGATAAAGCACTTAGCATTTGTCAGTTACAGGAGGAGACAAGTTGATATGTTAATTAGATATAATACCTCTCTTTGGACAAAATGGAAAGAATTAGCTTTTCAGAAAAAGAAAGTCAGATGATAAAAGATGAATAAAAACTTAAAGTACTTTAACACGGAAAGTTTACAATGCACAGTGGATGTATGGATTGCAGAAACATGCACTGGACCACGTTTGCACCAGCCTCACATTTTAAGTCTTATGGCTGACAATTTCACCAAGGATGATGATTTCCAATGCTTTGAGTCAGGTAAGATAAATTTTAAAAATTTAGGAAAATACACACACACACACACACACACACACACACACACACACACACACACACACACACACACACACACACACGCCCGCGCATGCGCGCGCATGCACACTTCTTTCTTTCTTTTTTTTTTTTTTTTAAAGCTGGCTCCCATTTCTTTGATTTTACAAGCACTTTCTTCGCTTCCCAACTTTCAAATTGTTGAAAAACAAATAGTAAATCCAATAATTTTCTTCTAAGATTTTGGTCTTAGTTGAAATCAATCATTTGGGCCATTTATCTCCTCCTCCCTGCCCCCATCTCCCACCAGACAAGGGCGGATTGGCCATGTGTTTCAGTTTGGAGATCCTTAACCATAATTGATGAAGGATTGTTTTTCTTTACGGCCAAATCTACACAGCATGCTTTAGGAATGGAAAACCACAACAATAGATGTATAAATGGCATTTTAAAAATATTTTACAGGTCTTAACAGCATTTAGTTTTACATAGAGAAAGAAAACATCAGAATTTCAGATCTTAGATAAGCGTTTTATTGTGTGTTCTGTTCTGTAGGGGAAAGATCCACTGTAGTATTCAGGAAAGTAATTACTTATTATAAACATAACTTACAGTAAGTTATAATGTATAATACCAAACCCTTAGAAAATGATTCTTTCCATTGTCACTTTGCTTTATAAACCAAACTAGATTTGATTTATTTATTATTATATGAGTAAGAAGAATTCTGATTTCTGTTTGTGTGTGTGTTGTGACACACTATTTAATTGCAATGTATGCTGATGGTAAAAGTTTAAATTTAAGTCAACTACACAAAATAACATTACTTTTATCTCCTCTTTTTGCTCTTCTACTTATTCTGTAAGGGGAGGGACTGAGGTGTAAGGCATTTAGAACAGTAGGCGAGGCTACATTTCTATACTGGGTACAGAGAGGTAAAAACCTAGGTTTTTCTATCTTTGATCAGTGTTATGGTTTTATTAGAAAATAATTAAATGCTTATTTTTTATAATTAATGTACTAATTTTGATTTACAGTAAAATAAAGATAATGGCATTTTTGCTCAAAAAATCTTTACTTAGTCTATCAATTACAAAACTGGAGAGATGCTCATATGTAAATTAGAGGGGTAATATTTAATTATGCAATATGTTATATAACTATTTTCCTTTTGGAGGGCAAAAATCTCTCTTTTCAAGATTAGAAAATAGGGCTAGAAAATGAAGAGTAGTATACTCTGAAATACTGTTTTCTGCTTTCAGTAAACTGATAACCACAGGGTGGTACATATGTGGAATGTCTTATGAAAAACAGTTACATCACAACATAACATGTATCTGTTAATGTTGGTTTTGTATTTGTCTGCTAGTACCAGAACACGTAGACGTTCAACTCGGAGGAACTGTACATGTAAACTATGTAGACTAGCTGTGAGTCATGAATTCTCCTCATTCTCTGTATCATTTGGACCGGCCTTATAGTAAACCAGTGAGGAGCAGAGATTGTGAGGCTTCTACTGCACATGCTCAGACACACAAGTCCTGCTTTCTTGACACTGTTGATTTTCCAGATAAGTTGTGATGGAAAAAATACTGTAATGTGTCACACCCATCATCCACCTCTAGTGAGCTCAAGATAGTCAATGTTGCCAACTAGTTGGTGTGTTACAAAATTTGGCAGTGAACCAAATTATGTTTTCATTCTAAAAACACTTTAATGTAACTTACAGAGGACATAAGAGAATTCTGACAAGACAGAAACAATGCACGCCATGACCATGTCCCACACTTGTGATAATTTGCCACATTGGTGATTGACAATCTACTTCAGACTTGGGAGTGGTACCTCAGAAATGTGGACTAACCAGCTTCTCATGAACTGTTTCGAAACATCTCTAGTGGCACTGTATGTGTTCACAATATTTCTCTTTTGCCAATTGGAGGAGACACTGAGCTTAGCATGGACTTGTGCACAGGTTTTATAGGATGTCAGACAAAATGATTTTTTATTGAGGAAGGGTCAAACAAGTTGTGTTTTTTGTTGTATCACACTATACAATATGAGGGCCATGTCATAAAAACTCAGGGCTCCCACAAGAAGGCAAAGGCTAAGAATAGTGATTTAAGACTACATTATCCTGTTCTAATCCCTTCTCTTTCCTCCTGCGGAAATGTAACTGCAGAAGCTGGGCGAAAGGGTTGGAGCATGGGCTTCTATATCTGTCTCAGAGAGAGTCATAAAGTCTGTTTTATGAGTCTCTCTCTCTCTAGCCCTGCTCTACTTTTCCAAATTAAAGGAGACGATATGACAATCTCACCAGGCTCTGATCTTACATCTTAATTTTCAGACTCGCAGCAATCTTAGTGCCTGTTCTAAGTGGCTCAGGGAAAAATCTTGAAATTGATGTAGTTATAGAAATTCCATAAAATATTTGCTGTGTTGCAAAAAAAATCATTTTCTTCTTAAAAAAGAAAATATAATCATGAAGTTACTTCTTTAAATATTGATATATTAAATGTCAACTTCTCAGTTTTACAAGGAATTGGGTAAGATGCCGATAAGAACCAGAGCAACTGGGTGAGAAGAATTTATATTATCTATATGACAATCCTTACAATAAAATTTGGTCAAAAAAAAATTCATGAACTACCTATAATCTCAGAAACAATTATGACGTGCTAACTTAAGGAATATCCATTGCTTTGGCTTAAGATTTAACCAAGTTTTCAGAGTTTGCGGTGCTGCTCAGTCCTTTCATTTTAAGTAGAAAAGGCATTTTTGCTTCTTAGTATGTGCCACGCAAAAGGAATATATGCAATTGAGTGAAGCTTTTTCAATCAACTGTTTGTTTACATTTAGGCCAAACAGCCCCATCACAGCATGTGTGAATTCCCCTTCTCTTGCAAAGGCCTTAATGGAGTTCTATGACTAAAACCTTTACCCACAGTGTACTTGTTTGTGGCTTCAAAGGACCACCCACTTCTGGGGGTTAAAGGCCAATTCTACCTCCCCCACATGCCTATTTTAAACCTTAGGAAAACCTTCCCAAACTGGAACCCATTTATTAGGAGCTGTATATAATTCCAGCATTTGGCACACAGTTACATTAACCCTTAGTTCTATTTAAATAAAACAAATATCAGAGTTTGCTATTTATCTTCCTGAAGAACCCTTCAGGGAGGCAGGAAAACGTGTTTGAGCTTTAACTACAATGATTCTATGGCTAATGAGTTACCACTCATTCTCCCAGGAGAAAAGTAATAGCCTTTGGCATATAAATCTTTATGTGGTGCTTATAGAATATGTATCTATTCTTTTGCTGTGGTAAAGCATTTCTAATTAAAACAAAAGAAAGCATTAGTTTTTTAAAAAAATAATCTAAATTTATTGACACAACTTTGCAAATAGCAGCTAATTGAGGCGCAAATTAAACTTCAAATAAAGAAATAATGTGGTAATTGGGTCCCCATCTTATATAGTACACTTGTTGGCATACATTATGGGTTTGCTATCTTTTAAGAGTATTAAATCATTGTAGGAGAATGTTGCCAAACCCCTCTTCATTTCCTCTTGGTGACTTCTTACTACCCTTAGAGGGAGTTTAATAGAAAAGGAAGGGCGTGATGTAGTTTTAATGACAGGAAACCCATGGCCTTTCAAATGAATAAATTCCATCACTCGCTGCCACGGTGTGCTAATTATTTCCTTTGATAAATTAAAAGCTGTAAAAGTTCTAAGTATATAAGCTTGTGGTTTACAGTTATAATCAACCTGTCTTCATTACTGAAATTTGTATTAACTTCATTATTCAGTAGGCATACATTTTAAGATTATCAACTTGTCTAGGAAGCCTGTGTTAAGGCGACTGTGTTGATGGATGATAAAATGAATGAATAAAACTTTATTCTTCTGAGTCCTAGGGTCCTAAAATCAATTATTAGTCTATTATTATAACACTAAACTTTGAGGTAAGTCTGTCACTGCAATGATGAATCAAGAAAAATGAAAAACCAATCAAAATGTAGAGAGGAGAGATGACTATACCAGATTTTATTTTGTATGTCAACTAAATAATTTAGCAATGAAATCGAGCAATTTCACCGAGCAAAATTTATTATATATATGTTCTTAAATGCTCTTCAGGAATTAACTTATTAATCCCATAAATTACTTGACACACGCTATGCATTGCGAGGCATTCATACTAGTAAAAGTAAGTTCCATAGTTTTCTTACAGAATTTCTGATACAATGGGAAAGGCATCGTCTAGAGATCCCTTAGCAACTTGGAAGTGCTGTCTGAGTTTGGGGGTTGACAAAACTTATTGACTGTAGAATTGTTCTGATGGGGGAGGTAGGACTCCTGTGAATGGGGAGGGGGGTCCTCAAACTGAAAGATGAAGGATGACCTGTAGAAGAGACGGACACTTTCTGGCAAAGAGACAGCATTTATAAGTCTCCATGCTGGGCCTAAGAGGGAATCTACCAGGCAAGTAGACCTATAAAAGATCTTTAAAAATGTATCCAGAATCTATTTTAGCAGATATTGTTGGAGGGCCTTAGGAGCTCCAAAATGATTCAGACTAGGTTCTTGATTTTGCCTACTAGGTGCTCTTTTACGTGGGGGAGATGGTCACATAACTAGGTATTTAAGGGACAGACTTATTATGAGTGATAATGCCTCTTAAGGCAAGGGTTCAGGAAAGATATCTCAGCAGAGCACATAAAGAGCCACTGGAACTTATTGAGAAGAGAAGAAAAAGGCATTCAGCGAGAAGAGCAGTAGCAGTGGATGAGAGAAAGGGAAGAACAACATCCACGTGACCTCGAGGTGTCAATCACAGACAAGTTTGACGATCAGGGAGATTGGAAAGATGAAGCCAGAAGAAGCTTGATTGAGAAGACTGGCAGGTGAGGTACAGCTAGTTATCAGTGAAGATTTGTCGATTTTCTTAAGAGAGGGGGAAAGAATGAGTGAAGTCTGAAGGGTGGGGTTGGTGGGGAACACTTGCGAGGAAACCTTGATCAGAATATCTTGTATGATAAAACTTATTTTTTAAAAAGATGCTGAGGCTGAGAAGACAGAAACTTAAGAGGAATTTAGGAGCTGGTAACCAGGTGGAAGGGAGAAACCCAGCTTGCATAAGAGAATGGACTGGGAAGTGAGGAAGCAATGAGATGTCAGAAGCAGCAAAGCTTTCACAAACAGAAGAGAGAAAAATGAGGACTCTGAAGACAATTTTTAATAAATTCAGACTTCACTTTCAGTTGCATAAACTAGCCTTTATTGAAGACACAGTTGTTCGGGACATGATAACAGAAGTCCTCTTCTGGCAAGATGCCTTTCCCTGGCATCCACTGATAATGCCTTGCATGGTCCAAGACAAATCCTTCCAGGGGCCAGAACACTGCTGTGTCTCTCATTCTATGTCTACTTTCTTTTTGTAGGTCCAGATATGTGTTAATCTCATCCAGCCTCCGCATCCCAGCTTTTTCTTTCTCACTCCTAAATAAATGTAATCCTTTAAACTTCTACTTGAGAGTCCTTAGTTTGCAAATCATGAATCATTTTACTGCTTCTTTTGGGATCCCATCCAACGAGTCCACACCTCATTTTTAAGGCCTCAAATCAGACACATTTCTCTAACATCATGCCTTTCATGCAGTAGGTGGTTGATAAGTCGTTTTTGGAATGATAAAATTCTGAGGCTGGTGGAAAGTTTGTCTAGAAACTCCCACAGGCTAAAATCCTATTTATTTTGCTTTATTATCAATGCTGTTTTGAACATTAGCTCAGCATTAATGACTCAGATGAGCTCTATAATTCTGTCTTTTGTTTATGTTGTATTTGCCTGTTACCAAGTCTTTATCATCATGCTTGTCTCTCTCTCTTCTACTTGTTCAGATTACAGTTTTATTCTCATTATTTCTGTTTATTTTTCAAGGCAGTTTCAAAGTGTGATTATTTTCTCAAGTTGCTAAGCTCCCTACACAGCATGATGCCACGCATAATGAGCTCTTCCCAAATCTATCAATCTATCAGTGCCATTAAAATGTTATTAAATATTTCTAGCCCAGGATGGTTCTTTTGAATAATAAAAAAGCACTCATGTTCTTTAAGTTGATATTGCATTATTGATTCTTTTAAAATATTTTTTGTAATAAATTTGTACACTTATATTAGCAAAGTGATTAAAAGCTACTAACATATGCCTGTGTACAATTATGGTTTACAGTTTTCTTCCACCTCATATTACTTAATTTGTTGATTGTATATTCTCATAAAATAGGAAAAAGGTAATTTTATTTTAGTTTCAAAGGTATAGAATCAGACATTCAGACTGACTTGAACAAGATGATTCAGTAAGAAATTCATGGAACCAAAACTTAAAGAATTTCTGGTCTCATAGCCACTTTTTAACCACCAAATATATACAGTTACAGTTTGTCTACACAAACTGCTTAAATTCAGAAAAGCCTGCTTACTATGTGTGTACAAAACCTACCCTAACACTGTAAGATACATTAAATAACCCTGTAATTATTCCTGAGGAAGGGATGACCTCAGGGAGCTAGCTGCATATTCAACATGAGTCCAAGAAGGTCAAGAGTAGTTCAAAATTAAGTGTTGCTTCCTAGCACCTATTCATGTGATTTGTTAAGTTTCTCTGTTCATTGCCATAAAAACAATGACTCTTTCCTTGATACATATTCTCTGTGGTTTACATCTCAATCTTCAACTATACTTAGCATGTTTCAGACAAATAATATGAATTATGAAGTACATATCTGATGCCTTGCTGGTTGATCAATGATATATTGAATTCCTATCATGAGCACATTCCTATACAAGGTGTAATGTGTATTGCGAAGTCTTGTTCTCCCATAAAGAAAGCCATAACAAAGGTGTGTGCCAACACCATCTAGGACACTCCCTGACTACAATAAAATTATGACAATTACAAGACCGTCAGGGCTTAAGGTATACAGGAAAAGGAAATAAGATTGAAAAAAATCAGGCTGGTTCATACTAAAGAGAACCTGGAGTGACAGGCAGGAAAGAGTCTGAAAACGACATAGTAAGTAAGATATTTAAGTTCAAAACCAAATAAAACCACGTTTATTATTAAGGATGAGAAATATGTCATGTCATAATATCCTTATTATACGGCAATGCTAATATTTTGGTTAATTATACTTGAAAAATAAAATGAGGAAATTAGACTTTCTTCCTCCTTTGAGATGAAAAATTTGTTCTCTTTAATTTTTTCCTTCTGTTTACAGATTCTTATCTAGTGTACAGTTCTCAACCTGTGTTGTGTTATCCTTGGCAAGCTATCTCCAAAAATATGTACATGACAATTCCTAACAGTAGCAAAATTGCAGTTATACAGTAGCAATGAAAACAGTTTCATGGTTGGGGGGTCATCGTAATATGAGGAACTGAATTAAAGGACCACAGTTTAAGGAAGACTGGGAAATCTGATCTAGTGTATTCACGATGTCGTTCATATCCTCTAACTTAATATTGTATTATTTATTCTTCTTTAATATTTTTTACAATAAATTTGTACACTTATTTAGTAGCAAAAGGGTTTTAGAAAAAGCTAATAACACAGCAACATATGCCTGTCTATAATTATAGTTCACAAAATGTTCCTTCTATCCCAGATTACTTGATTTGCTGATTATATAACCCCATCAAATAGGAAGAAAAATAAGCTTTATTTTATATTATATAAAATAATAATATTATTCAAGAGTATGTAATTAGCCATTCAGATCTTTTTGCTCTGGCACGGTCCTACTTTTTTTTCTTCCTTGTTTATAAATGAATGTTAAACCTAACTACTTTTTAATATAAACAATTGTAGTTTTACAGTGTCCTTTTAATCAAGAGTGTAAAAAAAAAAAACACATATAAGGACTGTGGGCTCTGTAGGCAATGTAAATAACCACAAAAAGATAATTGAGGACCTTGAAAAGCATGTAAGCAGTGGAATACATACCAAGTTTTATATATCCCTAAACCTAATAATACCAATACCATACTATGAATACCACAAATATAGCATAATTAAAAAAATACAACTATGTCTTGGTGTCTGCATTAGTTACATTAGAATTAGAGATTCATTTTCATGATGTTGAACAAACCCATTCAGGTAGATTATCATTGTTAGTTGAGTACACTCAGTAATAAGTATTTTATGCTCTAATGATTCCTAAAAAAAAAAAAAAAAAAAAAAAAAAAAAAAAAAAAAAAAAAAAAAAAAAAAAAAAAAACCAGAACAGCCAACTAATTCTTTGTGGATTTCACATCATGTATCCTGAGTCCACTAACCTCCCAGCACCCTTGCCTTCTCCCTCTGCTCCTGTAACCTACGCCCTCAAAACAAAATTTAAAAATAAATCAAAATAGGAGCAAAACAAAGAAACAAACAAACAAACATCTCTCAGCATGGAAGGTGCAGCATGGTCCAGAGAGTCACATAATATCACGATATACCCTTTAGCATGAACATCTTCACTTGCAAGTGTTCATTGCACTGAGTCATTGGTCTACCTCAAGGCTTCTGGCTTCTGCTATACTCTCAATACTAAGTCTTCACTGAGATGCCTCTTTGAAATCCTATTGCCTTGTGACTTTGAGATTCTTTAGCTATGGATCTTAGGTCCAGCCCCTTCACATTCTCCAACAGTTCATAGATGAGGTCAGTATTTCGGTGAGCGTCCCATAGCTCTGGTTCTGGACCTGAGTGGTAGCTGGGCTCTTCAGCATACCAGATTTCCTTCATCATCGCCAATCAGGTGAGCTATCCAGCATTGCCTGGGATAACCCAGATAGCAAGGATGCACCACCATTTCTTAAAGTTTCTACCTAAATGCAATGACTGAGTGTAAACTATAAGATTTTTGTTATCTCCAAGCATAGACCAGCCTGAAGTTAAATATGACAATCTTTGTGGATAATGATATGAGAAACACTCTGTTCATATTTGTAGAAAGTGGCCTAATCACAAAGGCTCTAAAATGTAGGCAAAGCAGGATATTATGGTGTATACTTGTAATTCCAGAACCAATAAGGCTGAGGTAGGATGATATCCCAGCTTGATTTATGTAGTGAATTTGAGGCCAGCTTCGGCTACTTAATAAGCTCTGTCTCATGAAATAAAAGTGTGTGTGTGTGTGTGTGTGTGTGTGTGTGAGAGAGAGAGAGAGAGAGAGAGAGAGAGAGAGAGAGAGAGAGAGAGAGAGAGAGAAATTGTCACATGGTCCAGAAGGGTTGACATAGCCTGTAGAATTTGGTAATGAAAAAAGAAGCACAGAGATGAAATAGTTGCAGTCACTTAGGAAAACAAATAAAACCAAGGAGCCAAGGAGATGATGGGTCGAAGAGATGACAACAGCCTATAGGAACACCGTGGCTAAGTTGGGAGAAAGAAATTCAGGAGGCATCAAAGCAGGGCATAGTGAGGGAGAGCAATTTGAACAGAAGGTTCTAGCTAAATGGAAGCAGTTAGGCTTGAGGGGTGCTGATAAGACCGATGTTTTCTGCTAATGAGCCCATTCTTTAAATTTAGGTCATTTCAAATATTAGACTGATGTGCTTTTATTTGTAAATGACTCTGTTGGAACAAGTTTGCAAACCCGATGGAAGAGTCTTATGCATATCTACAAGTTTAGAAAGATAATCGAAGATTGTTGTTTGCATAAAAGCAATATTACACACGCAATGCTTTGAGACCAGTCTCCTGTTACGTGGTAAGATCTGAGAGCGGAATTACTGTCCCTGTTTGTACTATTGCGATAGTTCCAGTGAGACATCAGTAGAGCATGCACTTACGTTCTAGAGAGGTCAAGGAGAACAAAACCTAGATTCTGGGAACACCCAGGAGGGTAGAATTCTGCTTTAATGAAAAGGTCAAGTGGGAGGAGAGTGGGAAGTTCTTTGAGACTTTGTAGAATTTATTACTCATTAGTGGGTTGTGAAATCAATCTAGAAGGTTACAGATAGTACTAAAAAAGAGAAATGAAACAGCAGAACAGAATAAAAGAAACTTTACATCAGCGATCATACCAATTATTTTATCAAACTTTTATGAAGGTGGTCTGTGAAAGTTCATTTTTGAGTATGCAGTTGTTCAAGATTGTCCAGGAGGAACAGGTGTGAACCTATGTTGGTGACTGTCACCACCTAATGCTCAGTGAGTGAATGGCTCAGCACAGCCTCCAGCTTATGCTCTCCGAGGCATGCCAATTCCAAAAGGGAGACCAAGGCAGAGAAGTTGAGTGAAGCACGCCTATCATGTCTTCTGAACCCGAAGAGAGAATAGACTTTTATTCTAGGAAAGCTAATAACACCATAGAAGTCTGAGGAAATTGGGTGTGTCTTCTCTTTTAAAAGGATAACTTGCCCACATCTTTGATGAATTTAATACAGTAGTTATTGCCATGTGGACTGACACTGAAATAGAATTAGAATGGCAGCTTTGGAAATTCAGAAATTCAATCCAGTCACTCACACACACCCCTGCCACTATAGTAAAATTTCTGAAGAATTTTTGCTTCTTTGTAGAAAAGGGTTTTTTTGTTGTTTTTTTTTGGGTTTTTTTTTTTTTTTTTATGAGAGACTAATGCAGTATCCCTTGTCTTAGCTCGCTCTCTCTCTCCCTCCCTCTCTCTCTCCCCCTCTTCCTCCCCCCCCCCATAGAATATCACTATAGCCCTAGCTGAATGTGACTCACTATGTAGATCAGTGTAGCCTTGAATTCACAGAGGTCCTCCTGCCTCTCCCTCTTGAGTACTGGAATTAAGTCTTGGTATTCTTGAAGATTTTTGTCAGATCACCTAATTATTATTGTCTTGAGACAAGTTTATTAAGGGTGTCAGAGAATATAATACCTGGAAAAAAATTTATTGTCATTAAGTTATGGCTTCATGTTTACTAAGTATCGACTATAACCTATTATTTGTATTTGTCTTGGATTCTAGTTTATGGTTAATTTAGCTTGAATTGATTTTTCCCTTTTCACTCACGTTTTTTGACACCTGTTACCTCAAAATAGTCTCATTGGCATAAGTAATGAAATGGAGTAGGCAAGTGGGTCAGGAATCCAGTTATTCTCTCTCTTGTGCTGTTAATGTGCTGAGAAAATTCAGCTTTAATATGATGTTTCTTGGGATTCAGGCCATGTACTTCAGTTCCCTGACTTGAAGCAGATAATTTTGCTTGATGACTTCAGAGTGCTCTTCCGTCCTAAACAGCTCTCATCTCTTATTTGATGTATCTTGTGAGGAATGCAAGATACTCACAAATGCTTTTATTCTATAAAGGGGAGCTAAATACAATTTACTTAATAAGAGCTTGTGTTGTAGCGAGTTCGCTGGTCCCAGACAGCCGGAGATCCGAGACACACAGACCTGCCGTGCCAGACCCCTCAGCTGCCCAGCCGCCAGGTCCCCAAAAATAACTCAGAGGCTTATATTAAGTTTATGCTGTTTGGCCTATGGCTCAGGCACATTGCTAGCTAGCACTCATATCTTAAATCAACCCATTTCTATTAATCCAGGGCCACGTGGCGGCCCGCAGCTCACCCGTGCTTACATGTTGCTCTTTTGGTGGCTTCCGCGCGGTCTGTCTTTAACTCCGCCCTGCTTCTCTTACCTGAACTGACTCTCCTCCCACCTTTTTTATGGCGCCTGCCATGACCCAAACCAGCTCCTTTATTTAAAGATACAGTACGCACAAATGTATTCCCACATTTCCCCCTTTTTCTCTAATCAAAAAGGAAGGTTTCAATTTTAACATAGCAAAATTATATATAACAAAATAGCTATCAGGCAAGAATTACAGTTATAATATCTAGTCTATTTGTATTTAGTAAAATTAAAGAAAATATTGTATCATTTATGTTATCTTTATGAATCTAAAGTTTTATATCTAATATATTTTTTAAATGACTAAGAAAAACTGTACATATAACTATCTAATCTTCAACTACATCAAAGACCACAGAAGGATATAATATTTATCCAAGTAAACCAGAAGTGCAAACGACTTTTAAAATCTAGAAGGGACAGAGATGACACCTATCTGCCTGGACAGTCACCCAAAGTTCCTTTATAAAGTTGGGGCATTCATCTTCAGCCTATAGGCCTTGAGTCTCTTTTCATTTCAGTGAAGCAGGAAATCCGCTCTGTCCATTCTGGCACAGTTCATCTGTTGCTTCTCCTTGAGTCCTGAAGAATGTCTGACAGTTTTCTCTGTAAAGCAGGAACCTGAATGACCATTTAGGCTTGTTCTGCCAAAGTTCAGAGGTCATCTTCTTATGGAACCTGCATGTCCAGTTTAAACAGCATACTGTCAAGCAGTCAATATAAAAACAGTTTGTTCTCCAGTGGCTCACCATCACCACAAATAGATGAGATTTTATATGGAGTTTCTTCAATGCCCATCTTCCTGTTGAAGTAAATTAGTGCTGCCAGGAACAGACCTGTCTCACTGTCTAGAAAAGTCTAAGCTCTTAAAACATTTTAAATGCCATATTCTGTAGGTCTTAGAAGTATTTGAAGATTATCTATTTAATTGAAATATATCTTTGTATACTTAAAAATCTTAACTAACCTAACTATAAGTTTGATTATCAAAAGTGACTATTAACCTTTATTTCTTAATTATACACTACAATTTTAAAACAGTTACATGAACATCAAACCTTAAACAAGAATAGAAAAACATATACAGCATAATAAAATTGACTTTAAATTTGTATCAATAAACCAAAATCTATACCAATGTAAAGCAGTTTGAGATTAACAGCTGATTACCTGTAAATTTAATAATCTAATTTTTTAAAAAAGCATTCACATACCATATCCCCCGTTTTTTTTTTTTTTTTTTTTTTTTTTTTTTTTTTTTTTTTTTTTTTTTTTTTAGAAAGAGATTGACTATGACCATTAACCATTTATAATGAAAACAAACATTTAGAAACAATATTTGGGGAATTTGGGCGAAGTTATTCATTACTACTTCCTGCTGATTAAGGGGCGTTGAAAATCTCACAGTTGTTGAAGATGAATCAGTCTGCAGCTCTGAAGCTGATAAAGCCACCTCTTCTCATCAGAGGTTTTTTCAGGGGGTCTTGGTTGATGAAACCACATTTGTCTGGAAGCAATCCACAGGTTCTCATCTGTGGAAACAGAAACAGAACTCTTCCAAAGCAATAAATCCTTAGACACAAATTTTAAAATCAAAATACCTTTAAAATATACATTCTTGTTTAACTTAGTAGCCTTTGCAATCCATTGTCTTTTTGCAGTTAGCTCATTAACAGTTAAAAAATTAAAAGAAAACACAATAACAACCAAAATCCAGATTTTGTGTCTATTTGCCATCTTTACGTGGCTTATTATCTTTTTATTACTTTATTTCTCGCTTTAAAAACTTTTTCTAACTTCTTTCTTTTTTCTCTGAAGCCTATGTATCCTTTACAAACATTGTAACCCGTTTACAGGTTTTCTTTTTATCTGAATCTGTTTTATTGTGAATCCTTATTTATCTTCTAACCTTAAGAGCTTTTAAAATACATTTTCTAAAAAGAAGCACATTTTTTGCAAATTAGGCTGAATCACTAAGTTTTCTTAAACCGTAACTGCCACGAAGAAAATTTGTTTCTCTTTTGTTCAAAATAAGCAGAAATCTAAAATCAATCACATTACTGAGTCTTTTGTTAGTTTTTAGGAACCCGCCTGATTGTAGCTCACACTGCCTGTCGCCAGCCCGCCGCTGGCGCCATTTTGAGTGTGACCCGGACCATGCTTTGTTTGTACAAAGACCCGCTCTACACACACAATTTGGAAGCTGCCCTGGCTCAATTTCTGCGATCTAGAACTCTTTTTAATCTTTATCAGGCTCCAAGTGGATAATCGGCCCACGTTGGATGCGCCATCTGTTGTATTTAGTTTGCGGATCTGGTGCAGGCAGAGGTCCCAGACCCACAGACCTGCCACCGGGACTGCTTATCTGCCCGCCGCCCGCCTGGGTCGCCAAAAATAACTCAGAGGCTTATATTTATTTCAGGCTGTTTGGCCTATGGCTCAGGCACATTGCTAGCTAGCTCTTATATTTTAAATCAACCCATTTCTATTAATCTACGGGCCACGTGGCGGCCCGTAGCTCACCCGTGTCTCCTTACATGTTGCTCCTTGGGCGGCTTCCGCGCGGTCTGCCTCTAACTCCACCCTGCTTCTCTTACCTGAACTGACTCTCCTCCCACCTTTTTTACGTACCTGCCATGGCCAAACCAGCTCCTTTATTTAAAGATACAGTACGCACAAATGTATTCCCACAAGCTTGCAATTGTGTATTGTAAATGCAGTTTTATTTCAATATTACATGAGCTTAGGTAACATGTGAAATTATGTGAACCCAAATAGAACCTATTAGAGCTCATTGGGAGACTGATGTAGAGAAAAAGGAGAAAGGGTATGAGACAGACTGAGTAAATGTAAAATATCCAATACTAGAGGTTTTGTACAACTTCAATATCTTTTTTTTTAAAAAAAAATCTTTCATCCTCTGTTTCTAGATAAGATCTGTCCCACTCTTCCTGTCCGTGATACTAAGGAGGATGAAGACACAGTCTCCTGTGCCTGGGTCACTGTCACATCAACATTGCTGGCTCCAGTTCTTTGTCTTTTCCAGATAGTTCATGACCAGACTCATAGGCTTCTCTTCTCAGAGAACTACTCTAGACTACTTGAAGAATCCCTATTTTCTGCATTCCAAATCCTACACTTTGCCTTTGAAATCCTTCATAGGCCTTCCCTCTAAAAGCCTCACTTTTCAGAACTTTTCCTAGCCTTTCTCTGTACCAATATTCCTATCTGTAGCCTCTCTCTGAATTGTTAAAGTTGACGCGCATTGCAGCTCTTGGAATATCCCTGATTGTCACTATGGATGTTCTATAAATCTTGACTTCTGCAAGAGAGGATATACATGCATACATTTGCTAAAATGCTGTAAAAATAGCTTAAAAGCCTGTCTTACACTTCTTGTATTCTTCTTTACCCCAGACTCCTTGCATTTTCTCTTCTCTATTCATCATTTTTTTCTTCCAATATAGTGTTTGAACTTTCAATGTTAGAGTACATTTTCCTTCATTATAGTTCTATACACTTTTTATGAGATATATTTCACCCATTTCTGATTAATCTAACATTGAAAAATTAAGTTTTTTTAAAGACTTTTTTGTTATAAATAGAATCATAAGAGTAGATTTCTTATTACTCTGAAACACTGAATTTTAGCCATCAGTTTGGAAATTGCTTTTCTAAAATAAAAGCCATTTCTCATTTTTCCTTTGTTTGTTATTCCTATCCATCTCTACTTTCCATTTCGACATAACAAACAACATTTTGCTGTAGATCCATCCCTTATAGTTTCTCAAGATCATCACTGATATTAGATCCAATCTCCTAGCTAGTTTTATGATTTTTCCCTGGGTTTGGGTCATTATAATTATTTTGGAACTTTCAGTATTTTTTCTTTCAGTATTATTTAATAATATCTAATTAAAGCTTTCAGTATTGTTCCATCTGGAAGGTCAGTGGTCCAGCTTTGTGTACAGAGAGCTCAGGATTCCATCCTGCACGTGCTGCTAGCACTTGAGCAGAAATGAGAAAAGGATGAACATAGAATATGAGAAGGCTATGGACGCCCAAGAGGAGGAGGGGAATGAGTGACAAAAGAGCCACCTGAGATGATACACACAGTGGCATGGCAACAGAGAACACAGGGAAGGATGAATGAGTAGCTCAACGTAGTCTCTGAAAGATAATACAGTGTATGTGATCTGTCAGATATACTCATTGTGCTATGTCGTTTTATGGAATCGTAAATGTTACATTACGCCGTTTATTCAATTTGTGTCTTTGTTTCCTTTAAACAAATCCTACAATGACTGTCAAATGTTCTTATTATTCCTGGGTTCCTCAGATTTCTGTGTCACTTATAGAATAACTGTGATATTGTAATAACATTATTTTACTGTTGTACTTCATGGCATTTAATACAAGAAATGTCTTAATCCCTGTGAACAATGCTCATGAGAATATAGGTCTTACTGTTTCATTTTATGTTAGTTGTGAAAGAGTTCAAAACAAGAGCTAAGAACTGAAGGGGAAAAAAATGAAAGCAACCGTGATGTAGTGCATCACAGCTAAGCATATTTATAGACAGTGCTTCTACCTATGGTACTAAATAGCTATGAGCTGGGTTATTTACCCACAGTATGGAGGAGCTATAAAGTGAGGAATCTACCTACAGTACTGAGCCACACATACTGGGCTACCTATCTATAGCACTGACCAGGATATACTGGGTTATTTATGTACAGTACTGTGATATTTGCCTGTAGTACTGAGCATCTAGAAGCTGGGCTATCTATCTACAGTATGGAACTGTAATAAACTACATGATTTTCACGTACAGTATCAATTCCTGGTGACATAAAATTTTTGTTTACTCTATGTCATCAGGTGGCATATATCTTAGTAGTTCAGGATTAACCACTCCATCAAAGCTCTTTTAAGTTATAAAACCTCATGTTCTACAGTCCTCACTATTTAGTCACTAAAAGAAAGATCTGAAAATAATATATTTGATAAATATCCATCTAATGAATCTAGTTTTATTTAACCATATGTTGTCTAATGCTGACTTTATTTTTGAAAGATATGAACAGGTCCTTGTAAATTTTGTCACATAAATTGACAGCCCTTAAAAGCTCAGTGATTTTGTGTCAATATTGATGCCTACAATGTGCCATCTTCCAATAATCATTTTTTTGTAGGTAAAAATAAGCATATAGTAGAGATAAAAATGCAGCAGATTTGTTTTTACATGAGACAAATACGTCAGGCCATCAGCCATGAAACAGCTGCATTTGGGGTTTGGAAGATGGTTCAGTGGATTTGAGGGTCTATTCTACAAGCATGCAAGCATGAAGATCTGAGTTTGAATTCTAAGAATCCCTTCTTCCATCTCTTCAAAATAGGCACCTATAGCTATGTATGTCTACAGCCTGAGCATTTGGTGGTAGATACAGGTAATACCAGGAGCTTGCTAGTCATCCATCCAGCCTAGTCTAACTAGCAAGCTTCTGGTTCAGTAACAGATCCTGCTGCAGAGCAGAAAAATTCAGGGACTGGTGGTAGCCTGTTCTTCTCTGGCTTTTATATGCACATATATGTGCACAGGCAGCTACATATTCACATGTATGCACCATTCTGCCAACCAACACACACACACACACACACACACACACACACACACACACACACACACTGAATTTAATGTTAATTAAGTCCCTGCAAAGATAATCCCCCCCCCTTTTTTTATTGACTGCTCCCAACCTAGGCCATATCTCTGATGGCTTGGTATCTTGATATTTTATCTTTTGATAAGCACATTCCTATTCTTTATTTGGATGAGAAGAGAATATTAGTGGTTTCTTTCTTTCTTTCTTTTTTATTTTAGTGTTTCACATAAGTAGAAGTATTGTTATAAATGTCTTACCAAAAGAAATCAAAAGTTCATGACAGTAGATTTATAGACAAACTTTCAGAAGGAGGAAAATGTAATAGCATTATTAATAAAACATGAGAGACTTTGTAAAAGTATAGTATGTGCTTTTTACAATCCACAGGCATCAGTTGTGTCTTTAATTGTTTGGCGGTACTTTACTTTGGGCTAGGTGAAAAGCAAGAATGATTGATGGATCCTTTCTAATTTCCCAGTGTCACAGTTGAGGTAAACTACGGAGAGCTGTAAATGTTAATAGCTTATAAAAGACTGTTCCCATGTAGATCTCCTGGGCTTGCAAGCACCTCTTGGGACAAAACAATTCTCCACACTTATCTGAAAGTTTCCACTATCCTGAGTGGGAAGCTTAACAATGTTAGGCTGAGACGCTTCCCTTTTCGGTCTTCAGAGAGAATGGAATGGAATTGACATGAAGGTTCCCCAGGGCCCTTGAAGTTAACTGAAAGAGGTATTGCTCTTTTCAGTGACGTTGTTCATGGTTAAAGATCTGAGCATTTTTACAGTTGAATCAGGCTTATAACATTGTTAGAAAAGCAGTGCTCTGTAGTTGGCACAGGGCAGCTAGTGTGAAAGTAGATAAGTTCACAGGGAAAGGGAAAAAGTCAGGCACACATGGATCTAGAAAAAAAACTCATTCTCCGTTAAGAATGCTCTTTTTCTGTGCAAGCAATTTTTTTTCTTTATTTGGAAACAATTGCCTTAACTAGAACTGTCTAACAGGTACATCCTACTGTAACTTGAACACAATAAAAATTTTCCATCAATTGTTTGTTATGAATCTAATTGCTTTGTTTGCAGAAAATGTTTCCACAACAAGTTTACTAAGTGTCTTCTGTTTTTTTTTAAATGATATACTTACAGATTTTTAAAGGAAGTATAAACAAATGATAAATCCAGGATGAGACCTTTGCTCTAGACACCTTGTTTTGTTTGTACTATATTTCATCTCTTTTTGCTGCATTTTTAGAAGAAGAGTGTCGGTTAGTTAGTGGGTTATACTCCCCCCCTTTCCAGGGAGAACCAGAGCAAAGGAGTTATGATGTGTGCCGTATTGTAAAAGGAAACATTTGCTTAGAAATCTGATGCTGACATTTTTATGCAGGATCTCATGCTTTCAAGGCAGTGGAATCAGGACAATGTTTTCCTTGTAGAGTATGAGAAGGGCTCAAATCAAAGTGGACTGTACTCACTGGCTTTTGGTGAAGAAAACATGGCACATTGCTGGGGTTATTTTTTCACCACTAGGTACCCTTTAGCCACAAACACTGTCTGATTAACACTGCTGCAGCCTGGGAGTTTATTATGAACTTGGATATAGAGGCTTTCTCTTTTTTCTAGCCCCTCTCACACCGTTCTGAAGTGGCGTGTTAGAAGACTCTGACTGTTAAGATTTTTCACTCCATTTTGAGATATAGGGTTGCATATATCACAGACTGGCCTTGAGCTCTTCCTGTAGTACAGAATAATCTTGTACTTCTTATCTTTCCACTACCGGTAAGGTGCTGAGATTATAGGTGTACATTGACACAACTGTTGCTGGGGATCTGTCCCAGCGTTTTGTGAATGCTGGGCAAACAGGCTACCAATTGCACCTCATTTCCAGTCCACAATTTAGTTTCAATAGTTCGTCATTCAACTTTGTTATTGCAAATGTTTTGAAGTTTTCTTTTGTAAGGCCCCCTGTAGGACTAAGTTCATGGATTCCATCCTTAGTTCCCATCTTGCCAATAAATCAGAAAGAGCAGTCTCCTTCTGGATTCTCAGTGGGTGGATAAATAGCTACATATAAGCACAGAGCACCACATATGGCTTCTCCTTGTGCATTTAAACATGTCTCTTGGTGTTGAGGTCTATCATCCATCCCAGTTGTTGACAAAACTCAAAATTTCATTAAATGCTTTTTTTTACAAGAAAATTTTTTTAAAATTCCCATTATTCCATAAGTTTTCAAATGATCCAATAACATAGCTTCCATTTTATGAACAAAAGAATGTAAAAGGTTTTTATGTTAGGATTTTTAATTTACACACACCCCTGTCCCTAAATAAAGCAAGTGGCTCTGGTTATAATATCTCCTTTATTGAACTTCAGATCCTTCTAAGTGTGGGTTCTTTTCTGTTTGATTTTCAATGTTTCCTCAGTGTCTGATGTCATTCCTTCATTCAAAGAGCATCATTAAAAGTTCAGTATGCAAATCAACTGAACCATGGGAGCAGTATGTTATAAAGCATGAGAAAGCTCTGTCTTCAAGCATGTATGACTTAGTGAACTACATTACCAAAGAGGAGTAATAAACACATAACTGGTAGGAAAGGAAAACTGTACAAGTGCTTGTGGGAGGTGGGGACTTGATTGAGGGATAGTGATCAGGCAAACTCCTCCAGGGCAATGGCAATCAGCATGCTAGGGATTGGCCATCAAGAAGACAAAAAGGCACAAGTAGAAGGCTTTTTCTAGATATTTGGGGGGAGCAATTTATGGAAAATTGGGGGAAGACCTGGAATTTATTCTAAACCCTTAGGAATGTTTTATTTGTGAGGGGGGCATAAAGTGTGATCCAGGTTGCAAGCTAAGGTCACCTGGCTATTAGAAGATAAAAAATCATGTGAGACTATCAGTGTTTTAGGCAAGGCACTGTTGGCTCATTTCCAAAGAAAGTGGTGATGAAATGTAAAAGGTGATAGTGCATAGGTTCACTATGTTTTGGAGGTATGATTCAGAGATCTTGGTGATGGTTTGGATGTAGGTGTTAAGAATGAGGGCGATACCATAATTGCTGCCAGGCCTTTGGGCAACTAAGTGGGTTTCAGTGTCCTCTGCAGAGAAAAGGACCAAAAGGGGTAAATATGATGTAGATGATCAATAGATCAATTTAAAACATGTTTAGTTTAGGATAGCTGTAAGAAACCAAATGAAGAAGTCGAGCATCTCAAGCACAGGGATGTCATATAAAGCCAGTGGAGACATCAGCCAAGTTAGTGCTGTTAGGAATCCCAAACAGGCAAGATTCTAGAATTGACAGGCAGTTACTTAGAATTCTTCTTTCATATTGGTGTGATGGCGTTCATCTTTAATTCCAGCACTCAGGAGGCATAAGCAGAGGCAGACAGATTTCTATCAAGTTTGAAACCACCCAGGGCTACTTAGTATATACCCTGGCCGAAAAAACAAACACACAAAAACAGCCAAAGAACAAACAAAGCAACCCCACAGCATCCCTAACACTGAAAGCGATGTAAAAGGCACAGTGAGGTGTACAGACTAAGAACGTAAATGAAGCAACAGTCAATCTTAGAATTTCTAAACTCGGGGTCAAGACTGATATTTTCAGATGGACCCTCTTCTTACAGATAAAACAGTCTGCTAGATAGATGTATTTATATTTCGACACTTCATATTACTTTACAAAATATCAGTCTATTTGTGAGACTTATACATGCAAGGTTTTCATACAGTTTCCTAACTTTTAAGGAATAAGGCAATTGGAATTACTTTTACATGTTCCATATATAAACATAATGCCTTCCTGGAGTCAAATCAAATAAGCCAAATAATGACGTTTGGCCTCATTTTAAAAACTAGAGACAAAAGTGCTAGCTTTATAAATGGACACAGCAAAACTTTTTTCCTTTTCTGAGGTAGCTTTGGGCCATCAGGGTTTGATCATTTAGAGCCACTAACATCAATTAAACAAACCTCTATCATTGCAGATGAATAATAACCTTTTTCTATGAATGCCAGTGTATTTAGACTGTTATGAAAAGTCTAAAGAAATCTATTGGAAGCCATTTCTCCTTTCTCAAGGCTACAGAAAGAGAAAAAACCTATACTTCCACATTTCATAATCCAGGACCTCAAGTTAATGCTGAGTTCGACTTGCCAAAATCCAACTTCTGTAGGTTCTTTTCATGCCCCCCTCCCCTCCCCTCCTTTCTCCTCCCCTCCCCTCCCCTCTTTTTCTTCTCTTTTTTTCTCTCTCTTCCATTTCTTTCTTTTTTTTGATTGCAGATTTAAAGGTTAAACAAAAGACCTGAATTATGAGCATATACACAGCCTGGATGTTTGGAGCTGGCTCTGTTCCTTCTATGGAGTGCAGTGGATCTATTTCCTGTCTACTATCTAGTGTTTGTTAGGTGAAGGTGGGTTGAGCTGATCTGTGTTATGTCTATGTGACACGAATCCTCCTTCTTTTCTGGCTCTATTCTCCCTTTGGGGTCTTGACTTCTATCACTATTTTGGAAAGTCAGGAAGTCAGCCAAAATAAAATGAAGCCCAGGAGATATTTTAAAATAGCATTTATTTAGGACAGTAATTCCAGTGGCAGCAAGCCTGCTATTAGCAAGGATATATTGGCTTCTTTTATTATGTAGATTTGAGTTTCTTGTCTGGCTTGCCACACATAAACCCAGAAGAAATGAGTTAGGAGATTTATGGTTTGCTCTGTCTGTAGATGTTTCTTTAAATACTTGATTCTTAATTCTCTGAATTGAAATATCACCTAGCAGGAGATCAAGGGGCCGCAATAACATTGGAAGTAGAACTGGATTTCTATGTGTAAAACCCAGCTTATTTTCTTCTAAGAATAGAATTTTCAGTTTTGAAAGTCTAAACAAGAATGCTAATTCTTCATGCTGCCCAATAAACAATCAAAGCAATAATTTCAAAAGGTTGAAATTTGGACTCAATGCTTTACAAAGTAATTTATGATGTAGATATAGACACTCTGTCTATGCTTATGCTCTATGATTTACATGGACATATAAAGATTGATCATAAGCTTTAGGAACACCTACTTGTGTGAAGGCTTCTTAGGAACAGTTGCCCTGTAAAACATCACTTTCTATAGCGTTTTGGTGTACTGTTCATTTCATCATGTTGCTTATCTTTAGAAGTCATTGCCTTCAAACTCATATGGCATTTGCTTGATGATTGGGATACTAAGAGAAGTAATGTTGAGATACCAAAGGAATGGTAAAAGAGGAACTTGTTCAGCTTCACTTGAAAACAATATTCTCAAGAGTGACAGATGTCCCTGATGATGGGAAAGAAGAAGGAAATAGAATAAATAAAATGTTAAGGTATGGGTGCTAATGCCAAAATTTATTTCTAATCCTAGAACTTAGTTTCAGCGTTTATAAAACCAAGGCCATGATGCATCTCTTGCTCATTCGAAGGGGCTTTTGTAAATGTCAGGTGAGACCTTAGAGTCAACTATTATTTCCTGGAGGGTTTTTCATAAATTTGAAAATATTTAAATTGTGAATTAAATACCATTTTAAATAAATTAAGAATTTTATATTTACATACAGGCAGATATAATATTGCAACAGAAATTGCAGTAATAGAATTAGGTGTTTGACTATCATTTGTTGAATATATGTATTAATTGTTTTTTGTAGGTATAATAGAAATGTCTCAGCCTATGTACTGTCGAAAGAGTTGGGGCAGGTATACAGACAACACTTTTGAAGAATGGAAGTCCTAGATTAAATGTTGCCAACTATTAAACCTCTGGTTAGGAACTCAGGGTGGATGGCAGTATAGTGGCAAGATCATTTGTGGAAGATGTCATATTAGGAAAGAAGCCAGGAACCTGGTCTAATATACATATTATTAATCATTAAATATATTATATATATTATGTTACTTTTATAGGAACCTACTAGCTACCTAGGAGAACCATACTAATATCTCCCAGTTGCAACTCTGCCTGCCTTAGCCACTTCCCACTGGGCACCACCTCTTAAAGATCCCACTGCTTCTCAGCATCCCCTCACCTAACAACAGTCTTCTACACATGGGCCTCTGGTCCTCACTCAAGTCATAGCACTAAACTCACATTTTCCTCAGAAACTCTCAGTGTATAGTATCAGCTATTCTGAATGGTGTTCAAAAAAGCTCTCTTTGAATTTCTAATAACTTTGTAGATTATTCCTTAAATGCCATCTTCATAAAAAAAAGCTGCATTTCAGACAAATATGAAGCAATTTGTCTGAAGATTCTCAGCAAATGTGCACTTTAATATTAATATTAAATCTAAGGTGTGAATGTTTCATGCCTTGGAATAAGAGATGCAAATGTACTTTACTTGTCTTCTTGTTTAAAGTGGTTGGTGTTGCGTTCCTGTTTTCATAGTTCTAACTTTTGCATTAGGACCCAAGAGAATATGAATCAATAAGGCCTCCACTTTTGAGAGGGGATAAAAGGTACAATCACATGCTTAGGAGAAACTGTTTGAAATTGACAAGATCTTTATGGTACATTCTAGCTAAGAAATGAACAGAAAAAGGAATATTGAGAACCTCAGATATGGTCAGTGTTCTACAAGCTTCTAAAATAAATGCCTCTACTTAGGTAAATGCATTGGTGAGGTTAATATGAGAGAAAAACCAAAAAGGGGAAACAACATTAACAAAAGGCCGAGACTCTGAGGAAACTGTCAGCCAGTCTGTGAGATCTTCCTTTCCAGATGAACATGACTAAGCCATAGCCTGAAATGCCTCAAGGTCTGAGAAGATAGTTATTAACAGATAAACAATTTAAAAAGCCATACTCCAAATGGTGATTCAGCATCTCTCAGGATATTAAAACTATGTTCTAATATATATACAGTAGAAAAAATGAATACAGCAAATCATGGCTTTTGTTGGGTTAGTAAGAAAAAATTCTGTGGTATTAATTCCACTCAAGTAAGTTTAAATAGATTATACATCTTGATAAATGTGAAGGATCACTAATAGCTAACTCTTGGCTCAAAGCCAATAAACTTCTAAGAAAAGGAAACCTTTGTAACTTGTTAACAAAATATTCCAGTTAAAAAGATAGAAAATGCCCTACCTGTTCAAAGGCCAAATTTGCGGGTCTGATAAAGAACTGGGAACTGGTGGATGGAAGGGACCGAAATAAAGAGACATTTGGAAACTTCCACAAGTAGCTTCAAAAGTTTTGGATTTTGGTTCAGTAATTATATATTTCTCAGCAAATATTCAGAAAAGATGTACAGATTAGTTACAGATTACAACTTCATTGTTATTTCCCACAGTTGAAAATTATAAAAACCCCAAGTTCAAATATAGCAGGCACATTTTCATGCAGCATCATCAATGTACTTTCTTGTGCTATCTAATCACTAGCTCATAATTAGGCTGGGGAAGAAATATAAACATACAAAATATTCATATAATTTTGTTTAAAATATAAGAGATTAGGAAGACACACATCAAATTGGGGTAAGGCATAAAATTTAGCTTTTTAATAAACCTTTGTATTTCCAAATTTTATGTGTGATGAACATTTAGTAAAATGTTTATATGAAGCTGTTCATAAACCTAGTAACAAGTTTAAATAAGCTGAATGATGCTGAGGAACAAGTCAGTTTTACTGTTCACCAGTGAAATAATGAACTCCAGCAGAGCAGCATTTTGGACACATGCATAAAATATTTATACTTTCTAGGAAGAACTTTATGTAGCATTGGTTTGGGCTGGGTTTGTAGATGGACTCTAAGAGCGTCTGACATTAAGTTCTTCGTGTATTTAAAGTGACTATCTTTTTCACTCCTCCCCCCGGACAGAGAGTTTTCACATTATCTTAATTCAGCTGTCATATTTTTCTTAGATGCCCAAATAACCCCTGCTCAGAGAGATAATATCTTGGCAATCCACTCGGGTGTTTCTTTCTTCATAGACATTTTAGAAGTAAATCCTTCAGTAGAACATTTCTTTACCTTACTTTTTCATTATTTCCAGAGGCAAAAAACTGGCAGGGCAATTTATAATTCAATTTTTGCTAAATCCATGACACCCAATATATATGTCAGGCATTTCAGCAGCAGGGTACTTTGGGGGTAGGTGATAAATTGTCCTGATTAGAAGTGCAAGCTGTTCTTCTAAAACATCATATTAAAAAGAAGGTAAGTATTATTAGGAAAATGTAATGTATCTTTAGATTGTCCAGAAACATCAAGGGTAATCGCCTCATGTGAATATATTCCCCTCGGTGCTGTAAGCAACACTCTACAGTTCTCACTATGTTTTGATAGCACTCATCTGGAGAAAGGGAAAAAAAGACCCCATCAGTTCACAAACCTATCAGGGGCTGGGAGTCTTTCAACAGCCACATAGCTCTTAGTGCAGCAATAACTCATCCCTGCCAGAACTGCCTGCCTCTGAAACCTGAAACATGGCCCTAATCATTGTAGGACTGTTGGTGTATGTGATGGTATAAATATTGCTTTCTAATGTAATCTCCTCTGATCTTCTTAAGCGTCCATTCTGTGTTCCATGTATTTTCTTGTGTGATATGTGTGGCTTAAGCAAAGCCACAGACTCCTCAGGTTATCTCCAAAACGAAGTTAGGAAAGTGGATGGTTGAAGTATGATGAAGTCAAATCTAGTAGGAGACATGTGTCTGTGGGTGTGGGTCACACACATGTTCAGTTTGTCATTTCATTAATGAGTGAAGTAATTAAGCAAAGAAAACTGGTAGGTTAGTACAGACTTAAGACTGGGGCATGGAGAATGGAGCCTTTCACCTCTAGGTCAATGGTTTCTGTTTAATCAGGCTGTTAATGACTAAAAGTCATTGTTTCCATCTGAATGCAGTTTGGTCTCAATGTGAAGTAAGTTGGTGGTCTGCAAATCTAGAAGGCCACTTTACCCACTCGGTGAAACCCATATTGTTTAGTGATGGTGGCAAAACAATTCAGTTCAGCGGAAGTACATAGAAAATTGATGTTGAGGTAGCATGTGAAAAAACTAGAAAATTCTCAAGTATCTTTTTTACTACAGTAGAATTTTATTCCTACATTTACCTTCGCATGCATTTACTATTTGTAACTTCATATTTATGGTCAGGACATGCTAGTGATGGATTTTAAAATTTCTGAAACCAAGTAGCAAAGAGGTCAAGGCTAACCTAAGGCTACACAATAAGTTCTTATGTTCCTGAACAGCAGCACAATCTTCTCGTAATAATGAGAGTCATGGATAGGTTCTAAGCAGCAGGAGAATCTGGGTAGGGCAGAAAAGTAAGTGATGCTCCAATAAGATGTCAGCATAACAAAAATCTAAAGTTAGCATTTAGTACACAGCAATTTCTCATAGATCCAATCACATACGTTTTGCACAATGTACTTATAAAAATCTACTAAAATAAACTTTAATATCCATACTCAACCCACAGGTACCTGTACATTCACACATATGGTTATGTTGAAAATATGAATGAATTATTGGCTGTATGCTTCCAACATGAATCAATAGTAGGAAAGTCCTGCTGAAAACGTAAAGAAGTGTAAAGACCCCCGTTGTCCCATTAGAACAGTGGTTGATTTCTTTTAAGTACAATTCTTAAATATAGTTTAGTTGATGGGGGTTATTTGAGTAATTTAGTATACTGATCATACAAGCTTATAAACTTCTTGAAGGGAGGGATAGATAGTCATAGGTGATAGTATTAAATTCACTTATTCAGTTAATTTCCCCTTGAAAGAGCTTAAACGGTTTTGTTGCTGTTTGGGATAGTGTCCGGTATGGCTTCAGTCTGCAGTAAGTAGTCGAGGCTGGCCTTGAAGTTCTTGTTCTCCTGTTCTCCTGTTTCTCCCTCTCTCCCCCCTCCCAGCTTGCTTAAGTCTTTTCTATAAACTACAATTGCTTGGTCTTTCCGAATTCTGGCTCATACCTGAGGTAACCATCAGCAGCATGGCAGACCGCAATACACAAAAATGCGCAGAAAGTGGGTGGGTGAGGCATTTTAATTTTCAGCAGAATGCTTTAGCAACATAAAAGAATCAATCGTATGACTGTGTGAAATGAAACACAGGAAATAAATATTGATGAGAGTTGTAGAGTCATAAAAGTGGAAGCGCTGACTAACAGAACAATATGGAACATGCCAGGAGCTGAAGCCTGAGCTTACAGTGCTCCAAATGTTTGAAAAAATATCAGAATAAAGGGTGGGTTAGAGTTGAAGTTGTTTGAGCATAAGGCTCCATTAAGGAAGGAAATGTGGGCAGCTTCTTTTCATTGAGAGTCGAAGAGCAGAAGTGAGAAGCAGTATCGGGACAGTAAGTGGGGTTATACACTTCAGGCTTGAGCACGTGTCTTTAAAAGCTGATGAGGTGAATACAGCAGACATGTCATAAGAGGGAAAGAAAGTAGGGTCTTACTTGTCTACGTGGGTTATATTTTTATCAATATCATTTTATGAGGAATCATAACCAAGGAACCAATAAATACTCACCCAGTAATGGACTGAATTTGAAATTAGCCACAATAAATCAACTACATATGAGCATATACACACCCTGTCTGTATTTCAAAAACTGTTATTTTTCCAAAATGAAAAGCAATTGGTAATGAGAATGCCATTGTTTTGAGCTTTTTCAAAATTTCTTTATTGTTGTGCTTAATCAAAGACAGCTGGATCTTAATATCTGCCTCTGTGCTCAGTCCTTTACCATATGTTGCTTTAGTTAATGTGTATGAAAAGAGGACAGAAAAGAAACCCACCCTGGCCTCACACAGGATGCTGGAGGAGGGAAGAAGTGTCAGTGTGCTGCTTTGATATAGCTCTAAAACTCATCATGCTGATTTCTTAAAGATGGAAGCATGGAATCCCAGGAAACAGGCTCAGGTACTGAAGAATTCACTCATCTGTCTCCCGCTTTAAATCTGGTTCTGCAGATCTTCCAGATGCTGACAGATTTTACACAGTGCCAGGATATCAAACTTGTTAATATTGTTGCTGGTCTCGTCGAGGGAGTCTTTTTAAAAATCTTTGTCTTTTACACCCCAACGAAAGTTTCTTCCCCTCCCTCTCCTCTCCCCTGTGCCCCCCTCTAGCCCCATGCCCCACCCAGTCCTTCTCCACTGTTTCTCTTCAGTAACAGGCACTCTCTCCTCCATCAATTTGGATGAGGAAATCTGGCAGGAGGAATGGGCCCCAAAATCAGGCAATAGCTTCAGAGACATTCCTCATCAATGGAATCACAAAATCTCTAAAATTTCTTCATAACATACTACCTTTGCTAAATGAAAAAATATAAAACAAAAGATATTTTTGAGACTATAGGTAATTAAAGTTTGAGATAGGTGGGTTTTTTTACATAACATATTAAACTTATTCTGAGAATTTCATACATGCATATAAGTATGCATGATGACCCTATGTATTCCCATTCTCTCACTGACTACCCCATGAAGACTATTATTTTTCAACATCATGTCCTGTTCTTTGTCTGCTTACAATCCTCTAAGTTCAATTAGTGACATCCATATATACACAGGTGTAGGTCTATCCGCTAGAGTATGGTCAACCTACCAGAAACCACATCTCTAAAATAAAGATTAAAAAAATATTGGCTCTCCCTTCCTTAGCAGCCATCAAGTGTCAGTAGTGTCTCAGTTAGAGATGGAGGCTCATTTGCCCCTCCCCCATCCAGTAAGCAGAAAATGAACACACTTTAGTAAATGTTATGAAATTCCCTTAAGAAGTTCCATTCTATGATATTTTCTCATTTGAAGCATTAAAAATTAAGTTTCATTTGGAGTTCCACAACTGTACTATTCTGATGGTTTTTAGTAGCTAGTCTGTTGTAATTTATCTCTGGAGAGTGTTTATTATAGTTTAGAGTTTGGATCTGAGTTCATCTCAAGCTTAATGCTGACATTCACAAGGGCTTGCTGGCTGTGTCTCAGACTGGAGAAAGCTCTTATTGTGGTCAATTCAACTGAGCCAACTATTAATAATGTCAGAATACCATTCTGCAAAGCAAGGCAACACTTAGTCAAAGTGATTCGTATTAGCTGAGCAGAAGCAAAGAAATCTGAACAGGCTATTTCAGAGTCTTGGACAGCCATTGAATCCGTTGCTCCTGTGAACACAACAGAAAAAAAAAAAAATCAGGGTTCATGATCCTGGCTGTTCAGACCTCTTGGTAAATGTTTCACTGTGTCTCCAGGAGAAGACAGAGTGTTTTAATGTGGGAAATGGAACTTTCTGTCCTGTCTGCTCTGGAGAAAGGAATGTGGTTTCTAAAATATTACTTTTTGAACTTCCTGTACTGTATTTATACAGTTCTTACTCTTTAAAAGTGTTGTGACTAAGGCAGTCATAGTCCCAGTTTGTTCTGAGAGAGCAATGTCCTTTACCAGCCATGTGCTGTCTCCTTTGTGTGGTGCATTTGTTCCCCTGCATGTTTTTCTCTATGTTCAGCAAACTTTTGACCGTATGGCCCCAGCCATGGAAGCTATTTCTATACAAAAAATGTGGCTCACAGGCCACCCAACAATGTCTGTGTGGTTTAAATGATGAGAATATTTTGTTATATGGTAGCTAACGTGTGTTTCACAGAAGAATAAAGAAATGCGTTAATGATTTTTTTTTTAAATTTTGCACACACCTGAGATGATCTTTACACACACAACTGTTCAAATAGAAAATGATGTTGGTGAGCAAAGGTAGAACTAGTTTTGTTTCGTTTTTTTGAAACCTCTAGTTTCCAGTAAAAAGCATATTTTATCTTATGAAAAAGATTACTATGCCTATATACAACATGTGTGTAAACAAACAGAAAGTTCAGTAAAGAAATGCTCTCATATATAATACAATTTGATATTTTATCTTTTTTCCTAATCTTTGTTAAAAATCAACAAGATGATTTCAATTCACTAATGGTGTATCCACAGAAGCATAAAAGTCATTATCAGCATGTTAATTGTTATTAAATTTTTGTGTCAACAGTTGTATGATTTTACCTGTATTTTATAATTTTAAATGCATTAAAAAAACATTTGCCTTAAATGAAAGAAGGAAGTCAGTAAATACAAAATATGTACTGTGTTACAGATATTACCTACACTGTTTTAAATATATAATAGCTTTTGACACATATGTTGCTGCATACGTAAATGTTAATATATTAAAACCCATAAAATTTTCATGTCCCTAAATTCAAGAGACTGTTATGTCTAAAACCATGTATCTGTAAACTTATTTTGCTTTGCAACAGTGTCATGTGTTTTGCCTCTAAATTATGCAATTTTTGTTAATCACATTTGTTTCATGATACTTTCAGACATTTGTGTATGTATTTTTGACTGTCTAAGAATTTAATTTGGATCAGGTAGTGGTGGCACATGCCTTTAATCTCAACACTCTGGAGACAGAGGCAGGTAGATCTCTGTGAGGGCAAGCCAGCCTGGTCTAAAAGGAAGTTCCAAGACAGTCAGGACTTGGTTACACAGAGAAACCCATCTCGAGAAGACCCTCCACTCCTGAAAATAATTTAATGAATTATATTGGATTTTAGTTATAATGAAAAGGTCACATGTTAATTTTGCATTGTCCAATCCTAATAGGTTCTCACTAAGGTCTCAAAAAATAGAATAATTAATTTAATTTTCTGTGATCAGGAATTCAGGGGTAAGTGATCCCTTTCTCTGTGATTCTGAGGAACAAAAAGGACCTTAGAAGAAAACAATAAAAGAAACTGTATTTTCATTTATCTTAAAATAAACTATACTTTGGTAGGACAATCAAAAGCCTAGAAAAATTTAGTTTGATTCCAGTGTTTGAAAGATGATCAAACTCTAAGTTTATTTTTTTCATAGTTTTTTTTTTTCTTCTACAGATTCTTCTCTGCAATGGATTAACTACAGACATGTAAAGTCTTAGTGTTTAAAATTTTTTGAATTATTTTTGTTTAAAAAATGTCAATGGGTATGATAGGAAAAGTACATTTTTTCCCCTTGTAACTTCCAAACAACTGAACAGAACTTTTGGACAGAACCCAAGAATTGAATGCTTTAGTTTTAAGATTTTCATCATTGAAAATAATGAATGAGTCCCTTTTCAAATTTAACTCTTTCAAGTTTCAGCTGTGACTTTAGCATTTTATAATATTAAAACTAATGCTTTAAGAAGTAACCATAGCGCGTTTCTTTCAATTATCCCTTAAATGTGAAGCTATATACTATAAAGATCACACACACACACACACACACACACACACACACACACACACACACACACACACGGGCACACACGGGCACACACGGGCACGCACGCACGCACACGTGACTCTGCCTCCCAACTGCTGAGATTAAAGACATGTCCTACCATGCCAAGCTAATAGTACTATTTTTTTCTTTTTCTTTAGAAAAAGAAACTTATTTATTTTACATTGCATCCAGTTTCTCCACTCTCCTCTCCTCCAAGTTCCTCCCACACACATCCTCTCTGCCTTCCCCCATCCACTCCTCCTCATTTCTACTCAGAAAAGGCCAGACTTCCGCCGAATATTGACAAAGCATATCACGTTGTAGTAAGACTAAACTCCTTGTCTTGTACTAGGGCTGGGCAAGGAACTAACATGAGGAATAGGGTCCCAAAAGCTACAAAAAAAAGTTAAAGACAGGCTATGCTCCCACTGTTAGGAGTCCCGCAAGAGGACCACGCTACACAACTGTAATGTACATGCAGAGGACCCAGGGTGTTCCTATGCAGACTCCCTGGGTGTTGACTCAGTCTCTGTGAGCCCCTATGAGCCCAAGTTAGTTGCCCCTATGGGTGTTTTTGTGGTGTCCTTGTTCACTCTGGCTCCTATAATCCTTTCTTTCTCTCCTTAGCAGAACTCCCCATGCTAGGCCTAATGTTTTCTAGTGACTCTCTACATCTGCTTTCATAACTGGATGAAGCCACTTTGATGGCTCACTGGGTTAGGCACCAATCTATGGCTATACCCAAATAGCATTGCGTATCATTACAGTGACTTTTTTTTTTCTCTCTAGTTGTGTTTAGTTCTATCCTAGGACTCTGGACCATCTAGCCTCTGGGTCCTATGCTCCAGGCAGTGTGACAAAGGTGGGCTCATTCTCCCTGCTATGGCTCTGAAACTGAAACAGTCAATGGTCGTCCACTCCCATAATCTCTGTGCCACCCTTACCCTTACCCCAGCACAACCCATAGGCAGGACAGACTGTAGGTCCCTATAAGGATAGTGTTGCCTAGTCTGTGGAGATGGCCAGTTCAAACTGTGTATTTTCTATTGCTTGGGGTCTTAGTGAGGGTCATCCTTGTAGATTCTTGGGAGTTTCTCTTCTGCCAAGTTTATACCTCATCCTGAAGTGTCCCCACCTTGTAGTCTTTTCCCCCAATATTCCTCCTTCCACCCCTCCTCCACCCGATCTCCCATTTCCTTACCCTCACAAGTCCTCAGTATACCCACAAACCTTTTCTATTTCTTCCTATCATAGATATCTGATCATCTGCTCTAGAACCTTCCTTGTTTCCTAGCCTCTCTGGGCCTGTGGATTGCAGCACGGTTATCCTTTACTTCATATCTAACACCCACTTATAAGTGAGTACATGCCATCTTTGTCTTTCTGGGTCTGTGTTACCTCACTCAGGATGACTTTTTCTAGTTCTATCTATCTACCTTCAAATTTCATGATGTCATTGTTTTTATCATCTGAGTAATGATCCATTGTGTAAACATACTACATTTTCTCTATCCATTTTTCAATTAAAGGACATTTAGGTTGTTTACAGATTCTGATTATTATATATAAAGCTTCTATAAACACAGTTAAGCAAATGTCCTTGTGGTATGATTTAGCATCCTTTGAGGAAGCCTAAGAGTGGTTCAGTTGGGTCTTGAGTTGATCAAGTCTCAGTTTTCTGAAGAGCCAGTATACTGATTTCCAAAGTGGTTGTACAACTTTACACAGTAATGGAGGAGTGTTCCCCTTGGTCCAGATCCTCTCCAGCATGAGATATCACTTGTGTTATTGATCTTAGCCATTCTGACAGGTGTGAGATGGAATAAAAATAAAACAAAATAATAAAAAAAACACCAATATTATGTCTCAACTCTAAAATTGATGTCCCAAACACAAGGGCACCGATGTAAGAATTCATGGCACATAGAAGCCACGTGGTAAACCCAACCTGGTCTCAGCAGAACACTGCATACAGAGGGCATGCCTAAATCTGTGCCCACTTGCTCTCTTAAAAAGAGCTGTCATGTAAAAGTCTGCCCCCTCTCTCTTTCTCTTCTGCTTCTCTCCCTCACACCCGCCAGCAACTCCCCTGAATAAACTCTCATGTGGCATCTGGTAGTGCGTGTGTCTGATCTCACAGGAGAAAACAACAACCCACATTTGTAATACTAAATTGTTAATGGCTGCCTTTTGAAGTTTGCATCAGCAAATGACAGGCCTTGAACAAATCTTACAACGGAATTAAGAAGAATGTAGTGGAGACTGGAATCAGAGCTATTGGAACATTGTGGTGGGATAGTTAGCTCTTTGGGGTCCTGCAGTCTGACACAGAAAGGGATATAAGGCAAATGTTTGAGGCCTTCTGCTTTGGGCATCAGATTTTGCAGAGGCATCTTGGGAGTGCCGTCTTGGGCTCCTGGACTCCAGGGATTTCCATTCTACATAGCATATGTGTGCTTCAGAGCTGCGCAGGTCCTTAAGGTACATGTTCCACTGGTCACTGTGTTTGAGCAGAAACCTTCTCAGAACTTTGTTTTGAGGGAAATATGGTTCAGGGAAGAATATGAAATTTTTAAAGCAGGTTTAAAATAAAAATGGTTTTATAAAATTAGTCTTTGGAATTTAAATCTATAGAGTGCTTTCAAATTTTCTACTGCTGATAGAGTGAATAGCTTAAGTAATTTATAGGAACACAATACACTCTCTTTGTATTTCCATCCAAAAGTAACTCTATCTTTAATTCACATGTTACTTCCTTTTTTTAGAGGAAACTCATAGAGATAAGATTAACAGTAACTAAGAATTAAGTATTGACTAGATGATAGGTGAAGGAAAATATGGAATAGCAGATTAGAGACTTATAGAATAACATTGTCATTTTATATTCTAAAGTATTCTCCATATTCTTTGATAAAAGCAAATTTGTGATAATGATTTTAACCGAATGGATATATTACCAGTTTCACGAGAAAATCCATTAAAAAAATTGTTTTAATAATTCTATAGTTCCAAGTAAATGAACTGAAGAGTATATCATATGCACTGTGAGATGAAATAATAATAAATTCTTTCAATATAAGTATTTGGTTAATTTTACTGGCCATGACCAGATATTCTGTGATTATGTATAAATAGAAGAGCAATGTTATAAATTGTACTTTAAATATTTGAATGATAATCTGACATTACATGGGCTAATAGACAAAGTTTGAGAAAGGCAGCTTCGGTTTTAATTATATAACAAGATAGGCACACGACAGAGTAGAAAGACACTCAGCTAAGATACGACACCACCACTCTTAACTAGCATTCTTTGATCTCTAGCATGACCATGGTTCTTTGATCTCTAACATGATCATGCACAAATCACCTTGCCCTTTTGAAATTTTTCATTTCTGATATATAGAAGAATTATATTCTTTATACTATGGAAGAAAAATCACAATTATATTCAAAGCAAAATATTTGGAAACTTAAAAAAATATGATTAGCTTCGGGGATCTTATAGACAGTCTGTGAAGGCTAGGAATCTGGACACATAAATAGAGTATTCTGTATGGGTTACATTTATACTCGTCAGCCATTCTGCCTTTTTGTTGTTTACTGGAACTTGGCGCTTCTGCACAGTTTTCTTTCTAGTTTTGCTGTCTTTCTTCACATTGATACTCTCAAAGTCCTCAGGTAATGATGTTAGATACTTAAACAGAAACCCATATATTCAAATCCTACCATGTCACTGTTTTTGATGGGTTTTTTCCTTTATTTTTTGAGATAGATGGCTTGGCGCTTTTTATATAGCCCTGACTGGTCTTTATCTCAAGGAAAATTTCCTTCATTGGCTTCCCAAGTGCTGGGGTTATAGGCATGTGTTCAATCTATCTCTTTTAATGACCCACAATTTGTGTCTGTTTAGAAAACCTCAGGTTCTTCATCCATTAAGGAGAATAATACTTACTCTTTGTGGTTGTTCTGAGTTAGCATGTAAAATACTATATGTAAATTGATTGCTCTTTTCCTGCTACATGAAAGTTCATATGTTTAAAAATGTATTATGCAACTCAGCATGTCTTATCTGTATTACATATTTATCTCTCTGTTTGGAATCTCCTATTTAGGCTGTTGTCTATTTTCCATTTACCTCCTGCTATAATTAGACCCTATGAATCCTGAGAGTTCAGCAATTAATATTATCTTATTTTATGATGTAGATTAGCTGAATACTAAATGAACATTATTTCACTCTAAAATTCCATATAAAAAAGAATGAGTTATATTTTAATTCAGAGAGGCTTAGCAGTTGAATATAGTAACTTTAATTTTATGAAGAACTAAGAAATGTATTGTTTGGTTAGCCATCGTGGCTCTATTCTGTGCCTCCTATTATCCTCTCTCTAATCTTTGTTTAATTTGCTATTTCCCTGCACTGGCCGCTGGCTAACTGGAACAGGTATGACAGATACCCTTACTCTAGTCACTCTCAACTTTTTACCCTTGGGATCCATACTTTGGGTCACCAAATATTTTTCTCTTGAGGAATTTTAATCCTTGCTCAAGTGCCATAAACCCAAAGGAGGAACAAGACGGGGACATTCAGTGACGTTTGTTACTGACATTAAAATAAATGCACAGTAATTTCACCTTGTGTAAGTACTCTAATACTCAATTAGATATGTTTCGTAAGACTAGAATGAGGCAGTCTGGGTATAAGTAAAATAACACAAACTTATGAAGATGAGCCATTGTATAACATAAGGAAAAAAGTCAATCAATAAATTTATTTTAAAAAGTATGATTACTAGCCTGCACAGTTTTTGAAATGGTTGCAAATATAAAGTGTGTGACAGTTTTTTTAGTTGACATTTTTCTCCCTTCATAATTTTATTTTTGAGATTATAATGTGACTACATTTCTTTTTCTCCTTTCCTCCCTTCAAACCGTTCCATATGCCCTTCCTTACTTCCTTCTAATTCATGGCCTTTTTTCACTAATTTTTGTTATTTGCACATATGTGTATATATGTATATATGAATATATCTTCAATATTATATATTCCTAAATAAAGGCTGGACAGTTCATACTATATTACTTTTGTGTATGCTTTCAGGGCTGTTTGGTATTGGATATCCAGTTGGTACATAGAGTAATTAAAAACAGCATCCGTATTTGTGAGTCTTAGAGTGAGCAAAGGCAAGAGATCCCTGAGCACCTTTCTGCTTCTTTGAACAAACACTTTCTTGCTTCAGCGAGTGGGGCCTCACCTGGGTGTTGCTGTTGCTCCTGCTGTGATTTACTTACTCATTGATATTAAACAGGCCTTGAAGAAATGAAGAGAAATTAAGTGTATAAAGCAAATAAACTCATGGCAGAAGACACAGATACCCAGAGAGTTCAGCAACTTAGAATATCTGTCTAACTTATCTAAGTCTAAGAGTACTGTAATGATTATACCAAGAATCTGACTTTTCCATGTCAGAGAACATACATGTATCACAAATCCCTTTTTAAAAAAGTCACTGAGAACTTATAAGGACTTTGCGGAGACTGTAGCAGGCTTATTGTTACTCTTCCTTTAGTCAAATTGTACATGCAAAATGACCAGTTCTTAGAGTGTGTATAAAAATCCAGAGGGAAAGCTCAACACAAAGTAATTCTATGCGTAGCAAACTTATTTGCATGATCACCCCTGATAAGCTGTGCTTATGATTTTTATTTTATTTATATTTATTGTTAACTTATCAGCATTTTAAATATTATATATCTTATCTTAATAAATAATATTTAATTAACTATATTCATTTAGTTGTTTTTCCAGATAAATACAAATAGATGAATAACTACTTCCTTTTCATTTCAACAAGCCACCCAGGGAAACATCCTGTCATTTCCTTCTTAAAGGCTAACTTGTCACAAGGAAGTTTAAGACCTAGTCAGACCCTATCACCAGCCCCCACATCACCACTTCAATGATCATAGAGATATTGTGACAGATAGGAAAAGAAGCTACATTATTGCTGAGTCTCCTGTTCTGTAGTATACAGCCAGTTTTAATTTTTGCACTAAGTGTAGTAAACTAAATTTTTTTGTGTTGGAGGCTTGATGAAGAAAAGGAGGAAAAAATGTACAGTGGCAATTGGTTAATTAAAATAATACTGACATCAATCCTTTTGCAAATATCCATTCTATCCTGCTCCAGTTGTGGGGAGTGAAGATCCATTGATAAGAATGGGGGATGGGAGTTGAGCCTAGATGAAAGCTTGCCATGTGTAACCAAGTGGGAGGCAACTGCAGTAAGACTAGGCAGCAGAGAAATAACTCATGTGGTGTCTGTCATGATGACTGTGCATCGCTTATGCAACTGTCTCTTTGTCATGCTCGAATTATGGGAGTCTGATCTTGCTTTATGCCTTTTGGCCCAGATAATGTTTTGATCACTTCTATCATACACCTACCTATTCATCAAGTCAGCATTTACAGTTCAAGCTCAAAAGAGGCTGCTCTGAGTCTTGGGAGATCTCAGAACATTATAGAGGGACAACATAAACCAGCATTCATAGATTTTTCCACATTCCACACTGTCTAAGTTTCATAAGACAACATTTAACTTTCTACCTGTGACCCACTTTATCATATGGTGTCAGTGGGGACCTTCCATGTTAATTTGTTTAAAATAAAATCCTCAGAAAGACAGAATGATACAAAATGCTTCCAAAAGTTTTCTAGGGTATGTAAATCGGAGGCTCCGGCATTTTTTTTTCCCCTTAGATTCTATAGGGAAAGAGAGGAGAGTGGGGACAGGAAATATGGTACACTACATAGAGTATTATGATGAAAACCTCTTAAGTAAACTGTGTTTCAGGCTATCCTTTACATTTTGTTGTTTTGTGATCTCAAATGCTTTTGCAATGTGAAAACTCAAGCTACTGGACCATGATGCTGCAGAGAAGCAGCAGCATCCACAAGGAAACCTAGTAGAATTAGAGTAAACAATGATTCTGCTTAAGATGGATGTGAACTGTCATGAGAAAGGTCCTGAGCAGACCAGCTTCAACCACTCCAGACCTTTGCAACTTTCTGTTTTCCCTTGTTCTCTGACAGCTCTCTAGAGTTTTGTTCCTGGTAGCTGAGTCCCCTCATCACACTGTTCATAGCACCCTGCCTACTAGTGTTTGCTTGCAAGGCCTTTGTCTTCCCAAGGTTTTTATTGCACCCTAACTTGTGATGAGAATACTTATACTTTTGTTTACAACTACTTACTTTTCTGTTGATACAGGATTTCTAAATGACCCTTAACTTATTAAATAAGCTAGACAAGCTAGCCAGTAAGCCCAGGATCTGTCTATTTCTTGCACTGGAATCACAAGCATCCATGATGTAACACTTGGCCTTTTCTTTTCTTTTTTGTATACGGGTCTTAGGAGCTTGAATTCAGATTCTTGTACTTGCCAGGCAAGCACTTTATGAACTGAGATATCTTCCCAGTGGTCAGACACATTTTTTCCCCCAGTGAAAATGAGATACTGCTACAAATAGATGGTGAAACACTTGAAGATTTAAGGATATGCAACTCATCATGCACTTTCTCCCTCGGGAAGACCATTTCATAACAGCTGAATCAAAGGCACAGAATGAACACAGGTTGTCGAAAATGATGAGAAAACATGGCTGATAGAGTAAAACTTGGAGCTAATGTGAGTACTTCAGAGCCTTGGTGTTGAAAGTCAGCAACTGTCTTGTATCTGGTGAACAAGTTCTTCCCTTAACTAAGAAGACAATATTTAAAGGGAGGCTGCTGTTACAAGTGACACCCCAACCTTTCTCTAACAGTTCCATTTTTACTTCACTCTTTAAGAACTTTTTAAAAAATTCTTTTCATTCACAAAAGGAAGCAAAGAGTCTCTGATGCCTGTGTTGTTTTATTTTATTTGGCACACAGAAAGACTTAACTGTCCATTCAATTATTTGTTCTGCAGTAACCATGGTCCAAATATCTACTATCTGAAGCACTTAATTGTCTCAGTGTCTCACCTTCTGATTAGTCACTTACCCTTTGAACATTAAGACATAGGTCTCCTGGATAGATTCTTAATGTTGGATATTGATTCCACTCCTGGGTCATCCTTAGGAAAGAACTTTCTTGATCTCTACTCTTTCTCTTACCCAGAAGTAAGGAAGCAAACTGGATTCTAGTGAGCTGGCTTCAACCTGAGGTGTGGAAAATCCTTAGAATCATGGATAACACTAGATGTATTTCACTAGCAGTAAATCTGAAGGCCTATGGCTCATGGAACTCTGATACCCTTTGGCCTTCCAGCTCTCACTGAGCTTGCTCCACAAGGAAGAATAAAGCTTCCATATAGTTTAGACAAGGGTATTTGGGGGAATTTCTTGATCTAGATCCTACTGAACACACTATCACTGGTGGATATTAAAATGAAAATCTGTGCAAAAGACTTAATGGAATATTGATTTACATATAAGATAATTTCACTTTGTACCTTCATGGCATTGGGTTTCATGCCCAGGCTCATGAGTAATAATTCTAGTTTTCCAGCAATAGTTTGTCAGCTCAGATACCATCAACGTACTAGTTTGTACTGAGCTGATCCTTTATCATCTAGCTTGGTTCTGACAATATTAAACATTCCTTTCAGCATCCCTCATGGTGTGTGCTGTTAGTGTATTTGGCTATAGATTCTACTTGTGACTTCAAAACAGGGGTGGTAGGCTTACTAATTTTCTTTCTCCATGTATCTAGGGAAAAAAAGTATTATATATTAAAAGCCTTTCACTAACCCAGTATATGTTCATGGGATACTCATTGAGTATATTCTTACTCTGTTTACTGATTAGGCTCAAATAGACTTTTTTTTTCCAATTTACAGAAAGTGTTCATAGTTGCTCCTTTTCTACTGATCAAAGAGAAGAGTAATTGTTATTTTATAGATTTCAAGAGAAGGTCGTCTTGTATCTTTTTTTTTTTTCCCAATTAGAAAATTCTCACTGGCTTTGATGGCATATGCCAGGAAAACTGACTATTGTTGATAAGATAATTATGATTGCAATAACTGGTTTAGAAGAAATTTTAGCTGATCCTGTTTTATTTTTCTCATAATAGAGTTGTGGTCTGTTTCAGCCTGATGTTTCCAGGACCTGGTATATATTTTTTTATTCCCCTCCATGAATCTTTCATCCTTTTACTGACATTTATATTTTTTTTATGCAATTATCCTGCAGGAAAGCTCTGGCTAGGCAAATTGGCTGTTGTCTGCCTCTGAAGAGACAACCATATCTTGCCACTTAGCTTTCAAGTTCTTGATCAGGAACCCTCAGGCCAATTTTTAAGGAGGTTTCAAACTAGTTGCTCCTCAGTGTCTCCCAAAACGTACAAAATGAAATTATAGGATGGGCAGGACCAATTTACTAAAGACTCAAAAGCAATAAATCTGAAGCTTTTGTTTGGCCACTGTCCTTTTAAGCCTTGTGGCAGAAAATTAAGCCACAGAGCTTAGACAAATTAGATATTACTACATCTAATTGTGTACATTTAAGCTTATCACACTGAATTGGAGCATTGTAACTGACTACTATGCCAACCAGGCCTTGTTTAATAGGCACAATGCTGTTTAATGGCAATTAATCACCCAACTCAAATGTCATATTAAGGTCATAGAAACTTGAAACTAGAAAAGAGGTTGCTAATATCACCTGATTATAAAGAAAAAGAGCTGTGCAAAGGAGGTTTGAGCATCCTGTTTTCTGTGAGGCTGGGTATAACATCTAATGAGAATCCAGACTTTTAATAAAATCACTGGCAGTTTATTACACTTGCTTCAAAAGAAAAGGCCCCTTTTGAAGGGACAGTGTTTGTAAATAGGAAAATCCTACTCATAGAGTACTTAAAACTGGTTGTTTATGTTAGATTTTTGATCCTTTTTTGAATTATTCTTTGGTTTCCGACAGTTTTGTTTTTATGTTATAGTTGTGTGTGTGTGTGTATATCTGTGTGTGTGTGTGTATCTGTGTGTGTTTGCACATATGTAGGTACACCATGCTCATGTTTCCCTGTGTTAATGTCTTTTCTGACCTGTAGTAGATGCTATTTAGTTTTCTAGTCTTTTCTATCCCCTAAACTAGACTGTGTCAAAAATCTTTTAGCTAGTAATTGAAGAGGTAGAATGGTTATAATAATAAATAAAAAAACAAGCACAGTAGTATCAATACTTTACTTAAGAATCAAAATAATACATTCACACTTAGCTAAATTAGGGAAGCATCACTTGGGGTCCAGAAAGGAAGGGTAAAGAAAATATATATTGGAGCACAGAGCTCTAAACAAGATGTCATTTTGAAATCCGTCCTCTCAGATCTCAGATAACTCTATGGAGAGGAGGCAGACAAGTGTCAGAGAAACAGGGAACAAGACCCCCTAAAACTACTGAGCGAAGCTCGTATGAACTCATGGAGACAGATATAACAATCACAGAACCTACACGGCTCTGCGGCAGGTTCCGCATATATAAAATAGTTTTTAGGCCAATATTTCTGGGAGACTCCTGAATGGGTAAATGAGAGGGTTTCTGATTCTTGCTCCTTCCCTTGGGGCTCTTTTATTTTCTCTTGGCTTGTTTTGTCCAACTCTGATATGGTAGTTTTCATCTTATCTTATTATATTTAATTTTCTTATGCTTGTTGCTATCTCCTAGAAGCCTGTTCTTTGCAATAGAGACAGAAAGGAATCAGATCAGGGTGGGAGAGGAAGTGGGGAGAACAGATGCAGGGGAACCATTTTCAGATTATACTGTATGAGAAAAAAAAATCTATGTTTGATAAAAGGGGAAACAAAAAAAAAGGATGTGGAATAGGTACATAAGGCCTTCTTCAGTCATGTTGTGCCATTTATTTAAAAAAATGAACGAAGCTAGGTATACTTATACTAAGTGAATTAAGTCAGTGTGAGAAAAACAAATTAAATATTTTCTTTGTCTTGTAGTTTCTCAGTTTTATATTGCATACCAAAAATCATGAGAGTAGATATAAAATTGTCTGTGAGAACAAATTGGAGAGAAAGAAAAGAAAGGTGGGTGAACTGGAGAGTATACCTAACGTATAATATATACTTAATAGTTAAATGTTATTAGAACTAGCAAAAAGAACGGAAAATTGATGTTCCACTTCTAGAAAGGCAGGAATTGCACTGTTCAGCAAGAAAGGGAGAATTATAAGATGCAATTTAAGAAGTAACTGCTGTCGACCCAGTGATGCTCACTTAGACTGAAGCATGAAAGTCGGAGGGTAACTAAATGGTTTCTAAAGTGTTGGGCTTGCTTAGTCCTTGGGAAAGTCTGTGGCTTTTTCTTTTCTCTAGGGCAGCGATAATAAGGTAGGGTCTTCTCTGAAGTCCGAGATAAGTGTAAGACTTGAGACGACAATTTAAGATAGTGGTCCCAATATCAGTCCTTTCTCAGATACTTTGAGAGCCTCTGAAAGTTGGTGACAAGGTGGGATGAGATACCAGTCCTTATAAATATAGTAAGCGTCTATCTGAAACCATCTCTAATTTTTCTCTAACATGTTAATGACAATCTCCCTAAGCTGATTATTCACTTAAAAAGTTTACATTTTAAAACACATCAAAATCTGATCCTGTAATATAAACAGTGTATTTTATTACATCTTTTATTATTATAAAATTTATATTATCATCTAAAACTACCTTATTGTAATAACCCCTTGTACACATGTAAGCATATTGTTAAGTGTGTATCAGCACTATAGGACACAATAGTTATCCAAAAACTAATTAATGAATAAGTACACACTGAATCATAAAAAATATATAATGTCTGCATTTCTATAGCTTGAGTAGACAAAAGAGTATCTGAAACCCACTCCCACCCCATTTATCTTTGCTCAGTGCATTTATTTATATAATAAGGCTTACTTTATTACACTTAAGCATAATAAAGCATGGATGTTTTATCAGAGGGAGATATGGATTAGTTATGTGTCCATAAATTATCACGTTTCTCGAAAAATTTTGATATTTTAAAATGCTATGCAAGATAAGCCCTTTCTATAGGCTTTAATTAGTCTGTGAAGAAATAGCCATTACTTATATTAGTGCAAGGCAACCTAAGAACACCAAACTTCATAGGTAAAATTATTCTATTTAGAGAGCAGTTCTCCATCAAGTTAAGACTGTGGCTTCTACGTGTGATGCATTGCAAAGTAAATCTGAAGCGACTCCCGGAGTGAGCTTTTGGGTTCTTTAGACAAAATGTCCTGTCCTCCACCTTCACAGAGCTCAGTTCAGTCATATGTTTATGTCTTGAGTGGGTCACAGGTGTTTTCTGTATCTTTACATGTAAGTACTAATTTTTAAATGGAAACATCTACATTTTCAGTGGCTGTGAGCCAATCCTGGGAGACGAAGTAGTTCTCTCACACTACATGGTAGATATGTGGGTGCAGCCAAAAATAACGCACATTTATATGCATCTCGTGTCTCCCCCACATGAAAACTTAAAGCAGAGTTCATCGCTATGAGATTTAGTCTTACATTACTGAGGAAAAGCAATTATAACCAGGTCTTTCTATAAGAATATCATTGTTGTTTCTTCCCCTCCTCTTTTTCCTAAGTCATCAGGCTTTACCTTCAAATGTTTTTAACGAGGCCAAACATCTATTCCTTCTGGAATGTTTCTTCTCTTTCAGAGTCAGTACATGACAATTCGGCCTCTTCTAATGGTCGTGTATTTGCCTTCTGAACGGAGTTGCCTTAGCTATTTCCAAAATCATGCACATCTATTCTTCCACACAGGGACCACTTGGACTATTGCTACTTTAAAAACAGAATAACAACAGCAAACTTCACACCCACTAGCGCCTGTACAAGTGATAGCTTCACACTTTGCAGGTGTTGATAAGTTTTCATGTTAGATAGAAATGTTGGATGGGAATGTGAGCTTCCAAAACTGTGACTAGGACACCACATTGTTACCGCATGGAAACTGGATGAAAAGATGAGAGCAAAAGCTTGTTTAGAAACATCTTTCCAACACATTCCTGGAATTGTCCCTTTAACTCTATGAAAACATACTTCAGTTCGTATAATGTTGCATGAAAATGAAAGAAACTACCACATGTTTTTTTTTTTCCAAACTAAAATGAACAACAAACCCCCCACCCCTGCTTCTTCCCATGCCACCCCTCCCCCAACTCCTTTGAATGTGCAGACACTGTTAGAGTTGGGCAATTTAATTCTTAGTACTTTTATCACCACGAGAGGTCCCAGCCTGTACCACGGAACTTGTTTTTTTATTATTTGTTTTCTTTGTAGATATAGATGATATGCTCCTATCGAATGTACAGGTTAGTGAGATGGATGACACCTTACTAACTGGCAGTTCAAGGAAGTCTTCCCCCAGCTTGTTTACATAAACATGTTTTAGAACAGCCATTTAGCTTCCAGCCAGCTCAACCAGGCTGGCCAGCTCTAAGGGGAATAGCAGTCTGTGGGCCTCCGGGTCGCTGATAAACTAAACCCCCATTTGGCAAGCAAGGAAGGGGAGTGATAAGAGCACTGATTTATGCTTTATCTGTCACTAAGTTTTCAGTCAAGTCGGGCGGCCAGCCTGAAATGACTCTGTTCTGTTATCACCTCAGATGCCATTGGTTTCTTAAGTGAGGCAGATTCTTAGGCCGCTTTAAAAAAGAACTTCATTTTACCTCTCAAAGAAGGTTAGCCCATCAATGGTGCTTTAAAACACCCACATCTGGCTCAGTAAATTTGGGGGCTGTAAACCGGCCTACAGTGTTTTCTTCTGTGACTGATTCTTAACGGCACACAACAACTCATTGAATTGCTATCCTGCAGACATCAAGGCTGTTTTGATGTTGTGCTTACAAAAATGCTTAAATAAAAAGCAATCCGATATTTATAGCTTAAAATGTTGTGGGAATATGAAAATCACATACCTCATTCTACTGATATTTGCATAGAAGATTTCCCCCCCTAAAAACATCATGCCTTAAGATATTCAATGAAATAAAAATTGACTTGAGCTAAATTGTCTCTACAAAGAAAGAAGACAATCTGTCTTCAGGAAGAAAAAGTGTCAATGGATACGATCAGAGAGCAAAATCCTTCTGCTCAATTGGTGATGGATGCTGCAGCCTGGGTCTGAGGGTCAATGGGAGATCAGCCAACATGAAAGTGAAGGAGTATATTCTTATCTGGTGAGCCAACAAAAGCCAGTAAATGAAAGCTCCTTGGTAGTCTTCCCCAACTTATTTCAAGTTGTTCCCCCGAGTTTAAATTGGCTTGTCGTTTTACAAGGATAGATGGGTATTATTTTTAAGCCTTTATTTTACAATGGAGGAATGTGAGTGTTTCACTGGTGAAATTTTCCCATCGAGCAGGGAAAGCAATGAATCATAAACAGTGTAAACACACCCAAGCGTCTTACATGTGTGAGGCTAGGCCATAATATCTTCTCTCTCAGCAGTGTTTTCTTTCTAAACATCCTAAGAAATGAGGTAGAGGGAAGGGGTGTGGAAGCGCCTTGGAGCTATCTTTTGAAAACAATGGCAGTTTATCTCCTATATTCCTAATTGTTATCTGACATGCACGCATAGAAACCGTATTTCCCAGAACCAATATCCTTCAATTACCAAACCTCTACCTACCCTTCTTCAGGATATAGTTCAGATTCTTTGGCATGGAACTAGACTTAGAAAACCATTTCTGGCATCATTCCTCCAGCCTTCCTATAAAGAGTTTCTTGGGGCTTAAAAGAAACTAGCTGAAATCTTTTGACTGACTTACTCCTGTCCAGGAGAACAAGATTTTTTTTTTTTTTTTTTTTAAAGATCAGTTCTCATGATTATTGTGTCTCCCAAAATCTAAACCTGTCTATAGACCTAAGAATCAAATAATTGCTTGTTGGTGAGCAATAAGCACTTTGGTGGGGAAAGTCTTCATAGATACATTTTTTTATTATTATATTGCAGAATTGTAGTACCCCTTCCAACCCCAGTTCTAGGGAAACTGTAACCCTTGAAGATTCATTGTACTGTATATTCACTTAAACACAAGCTTTATTGAGTTTTAAGCACTTTCAATGATACATGGAATACAGTAGTCAATGCACATATTTGTTGAAAAATACACACATGCATTTATTCATATGAATATAACAAATTTATTATATAGATCATACATACATGTATAATCAATTACATAATTGAATAGGGTCATTATCTACCTTAACAGGTGTCCTTTTTTTAAAAAAAAATAATATAAAAAGCTGTAGAAAAAATCTTATGAAAGGCCAGTATACAACTCAACTGAATTCATGGTCGAGCTCTTAACATATCATTTAAATTTTTCTTTTAAATTGAATTATAGAGCTTTATAGAGAGCTAATACTTTCATTAACTCAAATTTTATTTACAGGCTTACAGTGTTGACTCACAGGTGAAACTTTCAGACCCTGTTTAAAAATCATGGTTGATTTTAAATTAGCCTTCTCTATACTCAGTGACTTCAATAAAAATCATTCTATGAGTTCCTATGCTGCTTGGTGTATTCAGTCCATGTTTGTGGGGTAACTGGGATAAGGGGAACAGCAGCTGTGGAGGCTTCTGGAACTCAGCTTCTCAAGTTTCCTTCTGATGCACAATTAACCTTCAGTGTATAGACCCGGGGGCTCTGTTCTCGTCTTGGTTTGGCAGGGCTGCTGCCCAGGATCTCAATCCTTGGTTCACTTGTGAACTAGCAAGGATTTGGGAGCAAAATCTTTGGAATTTTTTTTTTTTCCACTATAAGACTCTTTGGCTTGATAAGGGATTCAAAGCAATAACAGCTGGAATGGAACTAGACTGGACCTTAGGCCAGAGTCTAAGCAAACATTTGCATTATTTTTACTCACTAAAACTTACAGGTCATATGCAAATCGGAAACTGTACAAGTTCTTTCCAAATACTCAATAGATGTCACCTGACCATTACAGACCTCAGAGAAGTGGCAGTTGTCATTCTATTTGTTTGGAGAGCATCTATTTCATTCTTCATAAAGCAATTACCAAATAAGTATTTGAATACAAATGCCAGCATGATGGATACCAGTATTAGAATGTGTGCAGATGCCAGACATCAATAGTGTTGACAACCTGCTACTATGTTGCTAACAAACCTTATCTTTCAGAGAATGCTGTGTCAGGCTTGGAGTTGGTCCTTCCTTGGGCTGTAGGAGTTTCAGCTGTCATCTAGGAGAATACTGGAGCATCAAATGACTGCTGTACTACTAGAAAACTGAGCAAACACTTGATTCTGTGGAATCTGTGAATCTGCATTGAGAGGAAATGCTCCCAATTCCTTTTTATTCAGAGTTGGGGAGGTGACCTCAAATTCAGTAGAGTGGTTTCAAAATCTGATATGCATCTCTATGCTGTCTTACAACACCTCACTGAGAGTCTAACATTATTTTTATTACCATAATAATAATAATAAAAAAACCAGTTCAGAACATGTACTCAGTTGTTGCCAAGGATATTAGTCAGAAAACACCAAGAATAAGTACACCTTTGGTTGAAATTTGTCTAATAAATTAACACAGAATCTCAATAGATAACAATGATGTAATATTTTATCATACTGTTATACTACAAACTAGATAGAAAAATTTCCAGAAAATCCATCAGACTATTTCAAATGTGTAGGCACTCAGATATGAAAAACTTATCTTATTATATAGATTCTAAGAAGTGCTTTTAAAACTGAGTTTGAAGAATAAACAAAAGTTAAAAAAAAACAACCCACAAAGTAGTATTGCATACACCCTTTTGCTGAACTTCAACAGTGATCAATACTTTCCAACAAATTTTTCCTTAGAGACTTTTCCCCAAAAGAAAATTGTTTTGGGGAACATAAAAAAAGTCATGGGAAAGGAGCCCATGGGACCTCATGTTTCTGTAAGGGTCCATTAGCAGTTAAAGGCTGTGGGAAGAAAAGATGTCTTTTTCTTCAGTGGTGTAACCACTGATCACTTGCCCTTCCTCCAGTAAATACCCCCACACCCCCTGCACACCTGGGGAAAAGAAACCTCTAAACTTATCTAATCAAACAAAAAAAGGCATGTGAAGTAAGCATGGGGCTTAGATGGAAAGACTCATTATGTACTGTATGAAAGTATTAAGCAATAAGAAATTCAAATGCCACTTTATTTTATCTGTAAATACAATGGGCTAAAGACTCTGATCCTTTAATTAGTTCCCATGCCCCAACCCCTCCCCTCATACAAACAAATAGTTACCACATATAATCTATACTTGTGTTTCCAATCTGTATTCAAAGTACTGATGAGCTCTAAAATATCTGTCTACACATGGCTTTTTGCAACAAGGATCCAAATAACATGAATGCAATATACTTTGTTACATTGGCTTCTTTGGTCATTTATTTCCCTGATAGAACAATTAGAAAGTTTTGTATTCTGCATTTCAATTGCCTTCCATTGCCCTTTTTAAATTTATTTATTTATTTATTTATTTATTTATTTATTTATTTATTTATTTATTTATTTATTGTCTTTTAGATTTACTCAGTGGACTGTGGCTGACGACATTAAATTCAGTTCTAATTATTTGTAGATGGTGCTGAAACTGTACTCTAGCTTTTTCCACATGGCACCGGTCTGGTTATCCTGCTTTCACTATTGCTAAGATGGATCAGCAGGGTCAGAGGTCAGCCTGTTTCACTTCTATAATGAGCCTAATATGCTTTCACTTATTTTTTAACAGCATGAATTGACCAAGAATGCAAAGACCCATTATTTAGTTATCCTAAAATATAGTTTTAAAATAAGCTTCCTATCCCAATTTCAAACATACCCAGTGTAGAGTCTTTCTGGGAGAGGTTTATTACTATAAACTTATGCTTTCCTAGTGTGTCTTCATTCACTGGAGTTATATTTTCAGTAAATTTCCTTCTCATCATGTCTGATATGTCCCTTTGACATGATACAATTTGTTTTTGTGTGGGTATTCATGTGCTGTGTATTCATATGTGCATGTTATTTGTGTGATGGGGCTCATGTGAATTTATGCTCATATGTCTGTGTAGTGGCTGTGTGCATGCCTGTGCATCTGTGTGTATGTCTGTGTGCATGTCCAGAGAGAGAGAGAGAGAGAGAGAGAGAGAGAGAGAGAGAGAGAGAGAGAGGAAGTGAGGAAGTGTGCGTGCAGAGACCTGGGTTTAATGCTGTTTCTTCAGTTGCTCTTCACATTATTTATTGAGCTAGGGTTGTTCCCTTGAATCCAGAGTCTGCAGATTTGACTAATCCATTTAGGCAGCTTACTCAGGGTTTCCCTGTGTCTGTTTCTTGGATTCTGGGCTTAAGAATTGGCTGCTAAACCTGTGTGTTGTATATGCGGGTGTTGGGGATCTGAACTCAGGCACTCATGCTTACTCCAAAACTGAATCATTTTCCCAGCCCTAACATAACTCTCCCTAAGATTCATTTCTTAATTTCTAGCACACTAATATTACCCAGGCTAATCTTAACATTTTTGGAACCTACTATCATTTATTTCTCTAAGAATTTATGATTCATATTGACAGAAAATTCAACCACCAGAATCTTTATTTCCTATGAAATGCTGACCTTTGAGTCATGGATGTGATAATAACACACAGAATGTATTTTATTTGTTTGTTTATTTTTGTTTTTCAAATTTCCAGAAGCATTTTCAAAAGTTTTTGAGCCTTAAAATAAGCATTTCAAAGTACAATAAAAATGTTGTGTTCTTTCATATAGTATGCATGTTTTCATCTCCTATCTTTATAGATTTTAGTAGCATAAATGCTTTTCTGGGCAAGAGATATGTACCTTATCACTAACAGCAATCTCAAAATTAAGCATAATATATAATAAGGGATGATACTTTTATTTATATAACAATTTTTGTTTCGTGTAAAAATAATTTACAAAGTTAATTCTCTTAAACTAGTGTTTCTATTGTGGAAGTACTGATATCTGATATATATATATTTTTTTTTAAAAAATATATATAAATATATATTTGAAATAATGTTTTAATTATCATTTAGATAAATCAAATGTATTTCTCCAAAATAGAGTCAGAATTCTTCTTATTGCAGCACAGACTAAGACTCACCTCACTCTGGGGGTTTATGTGCTATTTGCTTTCTTAAAACAATAGCCAAAATCTCTAAATGTGTTTCAAGAAAGATTACACCCAAAGAAGGACCTCACTCATGAATGGCTTGAGCATCTTTGCACATTCTATGCTAAGAATGATGAGTCTGCACCAAAGAAAGACTTGCTCAGTTTAGCTGCTCAGTGTCAGTATGACCTTTGGGCCTGGGCTCTACTCTCTCCATTCTTTCCAAACAGAGCCGTGCTTCAGTCAAGCAATGCAGGGAACATCAGTGTAGTTAGAATCTTACTAAGTCCTCAGTTCTATTCACTGCCCAATGTGTAGAAGTCAATGCTTCAATTAACAAGTCTTGATTTATTTTATTTATTTTTTAATTTTTTTGCTTTTGTTTGATTATTTGAGCCCTAGTAGATGTACTTTGAGAGTCAATGCTACTTAGAACTTCGGGAGACTCGGGAATATTATTTTGGAATAAAATGAATGAAGAAAATCTTAGGCATACTTAGTATTAAATCCTATCATTTGGATTAAAATTGAGCAAAAAGAGAACGAACAAGCAAACATCTATAGTTTTTCTACATGCATAAGTCTGTGTAATACCAACTGATCTAATCCTGAAACTGACTGGTGTTATCTAATGATTCTCTCTCTCTCTCTCTCTCTCTCTCTCTCTCTCTCTCTCTCTCTCTCTCTCTCTCTCTTCCTTTGAAAATGTCTCATACAGGTAATTTGGTTTCATATTTTACATAAAGTGCTTCTGCTATCAAATGTTCTTCAGGAAATGCTTGTCAAATTAGAGGAAGTTTGTTGATTTTCTTTATGAGATAATAGCTTTTCTACCACACTTTTTACCAAACAAAGTTCTAAGAATTTCCCATAGGCCCAGACACAACCCTCCAACAAAGATAATGTTATCAGCCTCACTTCATAGTAGATAAGAATAATGAGATGCCTACAGGTTAAGCACCTCACCCAGAGTCACAAACGATTAGAGGCAGAGCTGGGATTTGAACCCAAGCATTGTGGCTCCCATTAGTCTCAGAGCCACTGAAACTTAGCTCATTGGCTTATGGGAGCTGGAGCCCTGAGACACTGGAAGAACCTAGGTTTCCCAGTGTCTGTAGTTTAATCTTGGATCTGTGATGGAAGTATAAAGCCATTTGAAGATGCTGTGTGATAATGGTTTAATGCTCTTCAATGCTCTAAAGTAAGCAAGGCAACATAGTTGATAAATGAAATTGATATTTAGATTGTATTTGAAGGTAAAGAAGATGAAAAATATATTACTGTGATAGACTTGCAATTTGTTCTAGCTGAATTCTTAAATAGAAGAAATTAGAAGTATGAATCTAAAGAATGACAGCCATTGGTATGCATAGAATCTGGGCAGATCACAATACAGAAACACTTGAAGCTAAGTCATGAGTACTAGACTACCTTAGCCTCCAGAAATAAAAAGTGGATCTATTACAAAAGACTGGAATTAAATTAAGAACTCTTCTGGATCTGAAACACTATGGCAAAGTGTGGTCTCTCCTGGCCATGGATCATGCATTTAAACACATTGCTACAGATACTTCCTTGGGATCAAGGTACTATTGCTCACAAATGCCATATGATTTGGTGACACTGAAAATATCTGCTGTGGAATAGGTGGAGACCACCAACCTCCAGAAAGGCTCAGCACCTGGTCTCTGAAGGGGAAAGGTCACCGGCTCACCTCACAACACCAACTCAGGTCTGTTTCCTATTACCAAATAATTTTCAGAAGGGGACCAAGCTTGAGTCCGAGCATCCAGTAGCAGGACAGAAGACGGAGTCTGAGGAGCAGATTTTCTCAGTGTTGTGGCTCCACAGAGACTGAGGGAAAGAATCTCATGTATGTAATGAAGAAGATCCTGATGCCCCAGTCTCTGCCCTAATGTAGTTTGTTACAGTCCTTTGGATGCTTCTCAGTCAATGTGGTTTTCTTACAAGGGCAAAGAGGAGTGGAGAATCTGCCAATAAGAGAGGCAGTGAATTCTCAGACTGTATCTGACAGACCTTTTCACAGGCACAGTCCCCAAAGAGCAGAGGTGAAAATCACATTCATGTACCTGAGGTGAAAGACCACCATTAAAAATAAATAAGAAACTCCAAATGTGTAAATCCGATATAAGCCAAACCATATGGTGTAAAATGAAAACATTTCTTCCTGTACTTTTGGTAATATGGTTTCTTACCAGATTTTATATACAGGGAAGTATCAACACAGCTGTAGCCATGCAGCCGCTCCCCTGATAGAAGGTAGTGATGCTGTAAGTAGCTCAGTGATTCTCTCACTGAGTAGCTATGTGTACATAAAGAATGTCATGCATGCAGTAGAAGTGTTAAAATCCTGGGCAACACCTCATATGTTATTGGCCTTCCATGGTGAACAAAGTCATTTTTCAAGCAAGTCATAAAGTAACCTAAAAAACAAGTGTTTCAGTGTTTGCTTCAAATGAGGCAGTGGTCTGGGGTCTGCCGTTTATCTGACATCATTCCTGACGCAGTCAGCACCGGTTTGGTATCTGATTAGAGCTCCCGCCACCTTGGTGCCAGACTTACTACTTTAAGTGGGGTGGCTGAAGGAAATTAATGTGTCAGAGTTCCCTGAAGGTGAGAGTGTCTACAAGTTTCTTTCAGAGAGCTTCAGCGAGAATTGCCTTTGATTCTTTCTAAGGGAATCTTTTGAAGCTATTTCTGGAACTGGATAACATAGGTAGGGATGAACTACAAACAGAAAACACATCTAGCAGAAACCATGCTGGCATATCTGCCCTGAAGGATGCAGATATCTAGCATCTTTGGGCAAACATGGAAAAATCATTGACACTGTTAAAGGCTGCTGAGGGATCTCCTTGGATGGCTGACTGTCTTGGTGACATCACTGACCTTCTTCAGGAGTATGATATTATTGTTTCACCATCAATTAATCTTCTTTAAAATAAATAGGAAATATTGTCTTTCATGAAACACAGGAGAATTGATGGAGAAAATGTTATCATTTTCTTGCTGACTTGTAAATGAAAGGATGATATGTAAATAAAAATATTACTCTGTTGTGCATTATTTCATTTCCCTTCTACTTCTGGCTATCTACACAGAATTTATCACAACTTTTAATCTTTTAAATTACCTCTATCCAGAAAACTATTGGGTCTCTGAATGAAAGATTCTGTGACAAATATTTTCTTTATATAATTTATGGGAAGCACACAAAAGAACTCTGTAGCTTTTAAAACTAAACAAAACTATCATTTTTTTTTTCTATTTGTTTGAGACAATTTAGATGGGATTACATCAGGCAGATCTGATCTTGAATTCTGAGTCTACATACAGCTTAAATATGCCTGCACGCTTTTAACTTAAGCACATATTTGCATATATTTGCATGTCACATGCTTCCTATAAATAGATATGTACATAGAAAGCTTTACTCATAATAACCCCATATATACATGGCTACATGCACATACACAAATTTCTAAGTATTTGAGACATACATTATATTCATTAGGCTTATTCCTTAAAGATATTAGTAAGCTAGAGAATTTGCTTTACCTGATTGACGGTTTTGCTGATAAGCTGAAGCAGGTTTTTGAGAGCTCCAGAAAAGACATTGCACTTTACATGTTTTATGTGCCATAGAAAGCCTTTTATCCCAATGTAGTGGTCAGCTGCATCACTGCGGGGCCAGAAGACACAGCAGCTGTGACCAAGGATAAATTGTTATCTATGTCATCTCACTTATAGACCAAGAATAACCTAGTATCACTCAAAATAGCATGTGGCATGATAAAAGATGTCACATATTTATTTAAATTTAATGTTAAGAGAACAAACAGAATACTTCTCAAAGGATATTTCTGATTCCAACACAGTCTCAAGTACATTCTCAAGGGAAAATAAAAAATGTTTCATGTGAACTAAGAAATATTTATTTATTGGTATATCCTAACCATGCACATGGGAACAAAGTGTAAATAAAAATATTTCAGGCTTTCTTTGTGTAAATAGAGAGAATCCTGTGTCCCACTGTCTTTCAGGTGAAATGAAACTCATGGGCTCAAATCTTACAGAAGACAACATCCCCTAAAGCCTCAAGGAACCCTTTTCATCCTTTAGGCTCTTAAGAATCTAATAATGTACAGTTAGAAAGAGCAATAGTCAACATGGATCAGAAAATACCTCTATCAATGTATTATCCTTTGGCTATATGCCCAGGAGTGCAGTAGTGAGGTTTGTATGTTTGCTCTATTTTTAGTTTTATGAGAAACTTTCATATAGATTTCCATCTTCTTAGACCAGAGACTTCATCATCTCAAGCTTAAGTTGTGCTAATTATCTTATGAAGTTATCTAGTCTTCTTCCTTTATGCTTCACATATACTAATTGTTGCCATCAATACTACACTTTAGCAGTCTTAAAAATCTGATAGTGGTTTTGCATATTGTTATTTTAATATCTATGTTTACTGTTGCCCTTTTCACAATAGCAATTAAATAAAAACTAAGACAGATTTCCACCAACAGATAACAGATATTAAAATACATTATAAAATACATATAAGATGGAATTTTATTCAGCTCTGAAGAAAACTGAAATGATGAAATTTGAGGAAAAAATTAATACAACTGAAAAGCGTTGTAAAGCAGGATAATCTAGAAAGACATATGTTCTCTCTTATGTACAAGTCTTAGACATTAACTGTTAAACCTATGCACCCAAGTGAAAGTAAAAATGTGCAAAGCCTCAGAAACTAGAAAGGGGTCAGGAGAAGTGAAAAAAGAGAGGCTTATGGGGGTCCTTCAATAGAATAAAGCAGAAGGGGGAATAAGGGAGGATCAGAGAAAGTGATGCAATGCACATGAAATTCCATATGGAAACATGTTTCTTTACAGCTAATTAAGATGTGGAAAATAAGAAAATGATGAGGAGGGAAGTTTATGTTGAGGAGGTTGTGAGGACAGAGCAGAAGATGGCTGAGGAGGGATAACTACCATTAGGGATGTTTGAAAAGCCATATGGAAACTTACTGATCTATAAGATTACATATATTTACCCATGGATTAGTATAGTGTGTGGTGCTTAACACAGGCATCTATAATTGGTTAAAATGGAGAGACTACAGTGTGCTGAGACATATACAGACATCTATATCACAACCCTTCCCAGCAAAGCTCAGGGACCACTGAAGGAGAGGCTTAGAAAATTATAAGAGTCAGAGGTCAGGGAGAAATGAGGTGAAACAGCATCTCTTTGACATGATGGGACAGACTCTCATCTGATCTCACTCACAGTAGCTGTAGGTGTTTGTCTACATAAAACCTGCACAAGATAAGGCAGTCAATATTCCAGCATAGAGTTAGCAGGATATTGTAGGTCTTTATCCCTCACCGACTGTTGATGGCTACTAGGGGAGGGAGTTTCAGTTTACTTCTGGGGTGTGGCCCCCTAATAGAACATATTCGTGTGAATGGTCCAACACACATGCATATATGGGCAGCACAGACTAGACTCAGTGGGTATAAGATTAATATGAGGACAGAAAGTGGTGGGTGGATCTGGAAGGAATTGGGAGAAAGAGTTAGAAGGTAATCAGAATGCTCTGATTGCGTAAATAAAATTCTCAAAATTTAATGGAAATATATTAATAAAACCAAATATTTTCTAAAAGCTTGATATTATAAAGTATAAATTATCAAAGGTATGTTTAAGCTACATTTTTTATTCATTTAATGAATATCTTATTAATTAAAATATTTTTGGTGCATATGTCTATAAAATATTTATTTGCAAAAACATATTACAAATTATTTTACAAGTTACAAAAACACAAAATCCATGAATAGTTCTAATTTTATAATAAATGGTAATGAAACAAAAAGTTATTATGTATGTTTATACATGATGCATTTTTCTGCTAGTGCTTCATGTTGTCTTAAATTAAAGTTTTATAAAGAGAGAGTACCTCTAGGGACAGAGCCTTGCTCAGCTATTTTCTAGATATTGTGGTAGACTGGGTAGGTTATTTTCTTGCTATACCAGCCTCACAACTTAGAAAGTTCTCAAACACAGAATTAAAATCACAGTCCATTAAAATTGTAAGCCATAGTCAGTAATTAAATCAAGCTATCATATATGAAAATAAATTATCACAAAGGTAAAGCACGTAAGTGTGAATACTTCAACTCCCTATTTTAAAGCACAACCATGTTCAACAAATAGAGTTATCTAAAAATAGAATATTAAGTTCATTAATCACAGAAAATTATTGCTACTATTTCATCTTTTGAGACCCTCTATGTGATAAACACATCACATTTCGTCGCTTATAAATTGAATGATTCTCAGAAATCCATTTTGGTGAGCATATTTCATTTGGCAAGCACTTGGCTGGCTATTAACAGCTTTTAGGTTTCTCGGAGATTTTTAATTATGACAGGATAGGCATACATTCAGTGTCACACAAAGAGCCAGTCATACATCAGTCAGATGGCACTGTACTTAAGAAGCAAGGGTATTTGGTGTTGAGTACCTTGGCTGATAAAACACTCATTTTTCACCTTTTAGGTCTCAGTGCTAGCTGTCTCTGCTGCCTTAAGTCAATCAATTTTACTGTAGCAACCACACTACCATTATGTGAGAATCCGAGGGTATGCATACCATGCATGCTCCATCCTTTGTTGCATTTGTGATATTTGCAAAAGTGAGTATAAATAGAAAGCATTCAGCTCTGCTAAGGGAACAGTAATGGCAGCTTAGTCAGGATTTTGAGATTTCAATAGTTGATATCAATTTGGGGAAAAAAGAATTGGACACTTGGGGGTCATCACAATCTCTGCAAGGAGAAGTATTGTCAGGTTTTGTTGAAGATGTCTAATGTTCACGTTCACTAATTTAAGACCTTATTTGTGCCAGTCTCCCTGAGTTTATTAACCATAATTTAGAATATGCCCATGCCCAGGAGTTGATGGCCACCACAAAAGTAACTCAATGATATTTTATAGATTTTCTGTCTCATATTGCTTTGTTTGGACACTTTTCGTCTCATTTGCTTGTATACTTTGGTTTTGATTTTGTGTTTTGTGAGTTTTTGGTCTCTCTGTGTGAGTTTCCTGTGTGTGCTGTAGTTGGCTGTTTTAGAGAGAAAGAAAGGATGTGGAATTGGATGGATAGGAAGGTGGGGAAGATCTTGGAAGTGCTGGGGTAAGGAAGAGTGTAATCAGAACATATTGTATAAACTTATTTTTTAATAAAAAGAAAAGCAACAGATCATGAGAGAGAAAAAAGACATTTACGTGTCTCATACTTATTTAGGGAATGCAACTCTCTTTGGGTACTCTGGCATTCTATCTGTCTACCACTCAAGACTATGAAATCCTACAGTTTAAACATCTATGATTGCTTGATAGCTATAGTTCTGGTTGCTTGGTATGAATGGTGTGAGAATGTCTGGAGATGTAGTTAGCTTATGTAGCCTATGCAAAGTCATGGCTTGAATCTCTAGGCCAGCAAAACAGAACAAACCTAGGACAAGAAAATAGTTGTTTGTCATGAGGGGCAAGGGAGTCCACTGTAAACTTTGTCAGAAGAGTTTAGAAGTTTTTAGCAGACTAAAAACACATTAAGTCTGAAAATTCATGGGAGACTTTAAAACAGGCATGAAAGTCATAGAAATAAGAAGAAATCAGAGATCAGAGACAGCCCCTTGGATGCTGATTAAGATAACCCAGAGAGTATCTCCAAATATCCTTCAACTCTATTTTAGAAGGGTGTGTGACAAACCCCCTGAGTGGGACACATTAGAAATTTCAAAGAGATATATTCATAGTCTTCATGAATCAAGTGTCTTAATCAAGGATGGAGGGAGAATGTACCTGTGAGGTATCTGGGGACCTAACAAAATATGAGACGGACAGAAAGCCTGGTGATGTGCACAGTCATAGAGCTGATATCTGGCTTTGGATGTGGCATTCTCTGAATCACAGTCTATGCAGCTGGGCTTTAGAGAGACAGCATCTGTCCACAAGAAGTCTAAGTTGGCTCATTGATAAACTGAACTCCCTGCCAAGCCTGGAAAGTTAGGAGAATTAGCACACATAGAAGCATGAGAGAGTCAGTTGTCTTCAGGGAGTATGTGAATGAGCTAGTTGAAACATTTTTGGGAAAGGGGTAGTATATAGGGCAAGAGCCCATGTGATTCTTGATTTAGACAGGAGAGGAGACTCACTGTATTATTATGCTAGTAAATTTATTCTCACAAAAACTTCACAAATTACCCCATTACAATTTGAACATGCAGAAAAAGATATTTGTCTATAAAGGGACTTTTGAGGCCTTCCTGGAAATTGAGGCACAAAAATAGGATAATTCCCACACCCCACTCAAATCTCAGTGGAAAGATTTATCTTGTAGGCTGTTCTGGATCACTTTAAAACATAAGCATATCAAAATTAGTTTAGCTGTATTATTTTTTTAATCAGGTAGAGAGAAACTTCAACACTCAACTTTCTTGGAAGGCTTAGTGTTGCACCTGGGAAATGATCAGGTGGCATCTGAAAGTTAAAACAGTGGGCATAGGATATAGATAACTTCTATAATTGATCTGCTAGTGCTACAAGAGAAGCAGGAACCTTGATGGAGTATTTGGCCTTTTACGTGCCACGCTCTATTTTTCTGGATCCCCCTGTCTTCGTCCCTTTGTTTCTTGATCATGGAAAAGAACAGAAATTGTCATTTTGTCCCCATCTACTTAGAAAGGTCATTGGGTTGACACTCAGACTCACCCAGCAACACTGAAGCAAGCTTGTTGTCAGAATATGCAAATAAACATAATGCACGTTATATCAGTTGCTTTTGTATTGCTGTGCCATAGTACATTATAAAAACAAAACCTTAAGAGATGAAGAATTTATTTCGGCTCCCAGTGTTAAGAATATTTCACTGCCTTGTGGTGGGGAAAGGGAGGATGAGGCAGTTCAGTTCAGGTTGGTAGAGAGTGCGGTGGACGCTGCTCGCATCACTACAGACCAAGAAGCAAAGGGCAAGTTTGGAATCAGTAACTGACTATGACTTTTCATATCCTGTCTCCCTAGTGACTTCTACCAGGTAGACATCAAGTCCTGAAACAGCGCTACCCAGAGAAACAAGCATTCTAAACATGAACCAAAGTGATTCAAGCTGTAACAATGGTTGTCTTGGGCTAACTCCTAAAGTGACATAGTCTTTCGATTTACAGAAAAAAATATTGAACTAAGAAATTGTACCCATGGCCATAAGATAGAGTTCTAGTTGATTCTGTCTTCACCTAAACAGAATCTCCATATACCTGAACATAAGTAGCTGGGTTGAAAAGGCTGCTTTTACATGGAACTAAATTAGTGCAAACTTTGCAAAGAATATTATGTCAACTTTTTGAACTGAGTTAAGCTCCATAAAAATCTTGGGAGATAAGCTTTGCTAAGGTATTAATCCCATTTTACTCCCACTTTTATCTAAGAGATAAGGTATTACTCAGCATAATATAATGGTATCATTGTATCTTAAATCATTTTAATCTAAGCTTAGTATCTCTTGTCTATTCCCACTTAGGATCCTAATTAACATCTGGCTATCAGTAGGGCAGGGAACAGGGCCCAGGGGGGAACCTTATCCAGGCCCTGGTGATCAAGAAGCTGGGTGCATTATCAAAGCTCTTCCAGGCTTTTCTGATGATGATAACAGCACCCAGCTAGGTGACAAGTAGAAGATACAGGTTTTAGAGGGGGAAGTAATGTGACCAAAACAGACAGGATTATGTTTTGCATTAATTTTAAGATACTACTAAGACATAAAATGTCTTAAATTTTAAGACATAAAATGGAAATTGAACTTGAGTCCTCTGGAAGAGTAATGCTTTTAACCACAGAGCCCACCAGAGACATAAAGAAAGTGGAATAGAGACATTTATTTCCGAAAAATTTTCTCTGATATTTGATATCATTATTTTCCCACCAAAGAAAAGACTAGGCAAGCCATACCATGAAAGAGTGCATTTCCCCCACATCACACTGTATTTTTAACTTTTTTTTTTTTTTTTAGCACATTGTTAGAAAAATAACTATGACAAGTTGTAGACTCAGAACCTGGGCCATTTTGCTACCTGTTGCTTCCTTCTAGTTTTGCTGCCTGATCAGTCCCCTGGTGATTTGAATCAGGTGGCAAAAGGATATTTGATTATGCTCAATTTCTGCCCTGAGGTTAATGAGTAATGGGGAAATGACACTGATGGTGTTGGGAATGCCCACCCCCCACTGTGCAAAAAAGGTGCCAAACTGCCAATAACCAACTGTGTGCTGGGGGTCTATCTGCTACTTGGTGGGCAGATCATAAATTCTTAATCAGTGCTATTGGCCTGGGAAAGCCTAATAATTTACCCACACAGTTCTTTTTTTTTTTTTTTTCTTCAGCACAGCACACCCCATCAATATACAGCCTAGGGCTTTAAACATTTTCACAAGAAAATCTCAAGAGTTTTCTTTCCTTTGCTTTCAGAACTCTAATTATTTTAGACCTCCAAGACAGCTCATCCCTTTTCATCTTAAATGAAAGGAAAAACAAAATTACATATACGTTGATCATCTTTAAGCAAATTGCTTTTAGATTACCTGGAATTCTGAAGTGACATCAAATCAATTAACTGTTACAAAGTAGAGTTTGGAGGCATTATGGTCTTTAGAATTAGCTTATGAAATTTCAAATCCGTTTAATCTATTGTTAAACATAAGTTAAAAAAATAACTTTGGGGCTGAAGAGTTGGCTCATGAGTTAAGAACACTTGCTGCTCTTGAGAGGTCTGGAGTTCAGTTCCCAACACCCACATGGGTAATTCACAGCTGCCTAGAACTCCAGCTCTAGGAGATTGGGCCTACTTTTCAAGTATTTATAGAAACTTCACTCAGTGTCCACAGACCCACACAGAAATATACAATTAAAAAAATACTCTGCGTCAGTTTTTATCACTGTTTTTGTTTTTGTTTTTTTTTTTTAAACCATTCAGCATTTAAATAACTTTGGCCTATGTATGCCTGAGAAAACTCCAGAATTTGAGGTCCTAGTGAGCAATAGACATGTGTGCAAGTACAGGCTTTACTTTTTCTTTAACATACTTCTACTGAATTTTGTCTAGATTTATATGTGATTTATTTCTGTATCTCTGGTATTTAGTAAGATAAGGGCATGCAATTACACAGTCTGTGAAGGGGAGCCAAGTCATTGCTTATTCTTGCACAAAAGCAATGAGTATTGCTTCCCTCTTCACCCTAAATTGAAAAGTACAGACTTCCTTCCTTTAATCCCACAATGTCAACCACCTGCCATTTGTATCATTAACCTTCTTATCATGTCTTGAGCAGCTGTGAATTCGGATCTGATACAGTTCCCATCAGAACAATAGTAGAGGAAAAATTACTTGTTTAAAAAATAGGAGTGAGGAATTGTGTGACTGGGATATGGACAGTTGGTAGAGTATATACATAGCATAACACACACACACACACACACACACACACACACACACACACACGGCAGCCTCCACCTATAATCTCAGTACTCAAGAGGTGGAAGCCAGAGGGATCAACAATTCAAGGTCACCCTTGTCACCATAACAAGTGTGAAACTAGCCTTCAGTAAGTAAGACTAGTGTCACACACATAAAATAACAACAACAAAATGACAAAAGACAAAAAAAATACAGAAATCAAGACCCACAAATAAATAAAGACACCCCCCTGGGAGCATAGTCACTTACACCTAATATTAAAATCATAGAAACAGGAGTATCCTAAATTCAAGGTCACTGTGAGTTACACAGAGTTTAAAGAAAGAAAAACAAAAAGAAAATAAGTCCTTATAATTAACTTCCCAGTGCTTATGCTTTGCTTTTCTCTACCTGGTTTTCCTTTTTATTTCCACCAACTCACTAGCTCAGCATAAAAGATAATGGTAGAGAAACAAGATAGGAAAGGGCTGAATAAACATCAGGACACTCGGCACCTGTCTAGGTGAAGACTCAGCTAGCTTCCCTGTTGAACACGTACTGTAAATGGCACCTGGTGGTAGCACATTTGCTGTAGAATGTGTTAGATCCCTGTGCTGATGCTTTGCAGTTCTGTCAGTGTATCCTCTTGCTGAGATGCTGGTTTGTGTTTTAGGCATGAGAGATTTTAGTTAGAGGTAAGAAGACATTTGGAGTCAACTCTTCCAGTTGTAGTTGAAAAATTCTTAATTAACATTCAGAGTTTTCAATGAATAGCAATGTTATTTTGGCAAAAATATAGTCTATGTTGGGTATAAATTTTCACGCACACTGTATTTAGAATTCCAAGCTTATTCCTGCTCTCCTTTAAAAGTAGAAAAGGAGATCTTTTGTATTTCCCCTTCTCATGGAAATCCTTGGGGGAAGGGATGGGGGAATGGAGGATTGGAACTTGAGGGAGTGGGTTGGGAGGGCTGGGTGCAGGAGACAGTTTGGGGGCAGCACAGAGGGCTGGGGAGAAACCTGGTGCCAGGGAAACTCCCAGGAATCCACAAGGATGACTCCATCTAAGACCTCTAGCAATAGTGGAGAGGGTGCCTGAACTGGCTTTCCCCCTGGAATCAGATTGGTGACTACCCTAATTGTCATCAGAGGTACTCTATGCAGTAACTCATGGAAGCAGATGCAGGGATCGTCAGTCAAGCACTGGGCTGAGCTCTGGGAGTCTTCCTGAATAAAAGGGAGGGGGAGGGAGGGTCAGCAGTCAAGGTTAGGACAGAGAAACCCACAAAGATAGCTGACCTAAGCTCCTGTGAATACATGGACTCTGGACCAACAACCAGGGAGCTTGTACAGGACTTACCTTGACCTTCTGCATGTGTGTGACAGATGTGCAGCTTGGTCTGATTGTAAGGCTCCTAGCAGTGAGATGGCTTTTGGGAACCGGTTCCCAATGCTGGATTACCTTGTGCAGCCTTTATACAGGGGGAGGAGCTTGGTCCTACCTGGACTTGAAGTGCCATGTTTGTTCAAGCCTTTGTGAGGGCTCCTCCTTTCTGGATGAAGATGGAGATAGAGTTGGTGGATGGGGAGGAGGGTAGATGGGGGGGGGCAGGGAACAGGAGGACAGGAGAGGAAACTGTAGTTAGTGTGTAAAGTAAAGAAAAAAGTTAGTAAAAAGAAACGGGGGGTAAGGAGACATTTCACTCTTCAGTTAATTATACATATCGGGGGTATTGTTATTTTTAGTGTAAATGTATAGAAAATGGGGTTTATGTAAAGATAATTCTGATGAGAAATGTAGCTTCACATTTTCAAGGGAAATTTAGTTATAATTCAAAGTAATAACTGATTGTTTTGCTCAAATGTTTAATTTTTCTTCAAAAAGAATATAAATAATATAATCAAAAGCACTGTCAATTGGAGAAATATGTTCTAATTGAATGGGTTTTAGTGGTATTAAAAATTCCTTGATTTACTTTTGTCTTAATTAGGGTTACTTTTGCTGTGATGAAACACCATGACCAATGCAACCATTGAAGACAGTCAAACATGGCAGGACCTGGAGGCAGGAGCTGATTGATGCAGAGGCCATGGAGGAGAGCTGCTTACTGGATTGCTCCTCATGGTTTGCTCAATCTGCTTTTGTATAGAACTCAAAACCAATTTCCCAAGGATGACATCATCTACACAGGGCTGGATTTTCCCACACCAGTCACTAATTAAGGAAATGCCCTGTAGCCTTGTCTGTAGTCCAATCTTATTGAGACATTTTCTCAGTTAAGGCTCCAACCTTTCTGAAGACTCTAGCTTGTGTCAAGTTGGCATAAAAATAGTCAGCACAGCCTTGAAAAACTAGTAAAAATAAAGCTTTATTTCTAAGAATATGATATATGTGTGAGTTATTGTTGATCACCACATAATCAGAAAAGTATATGTCATGACAGAATGATTTATTTGGTGGATTACAAGGCTTATCAAATGATTCTGTAGTTCTTCTATTTGTATCAAAATCAAGTATAAAACATTCTCTCATGTGATGTGTGTATTTGGGGACCTAACTATTCCCATTTATTTATATTGTTATTTCTGATTTTAAATCTTCAGATTTTACTCCTGTGAAATAAAAATCTCAAGAAACTAGAATTTGTGTGTTCTCATAAGAAACAAAGATATTAATGCATTAAAATTAATGACATCACCTTTTACAAAAAAAAAACAAAACAAAAAAAAAAAACGACACATTATTCATTTCCTCCATGACAGTTTCTGTCTCTCAGAAAAACGATGATTCAAAGTTGTGGTTTAGTTAACTAAAACAGATTACTAAATTAGAATAAACTCAATCAGTGAGGAATCTGGCAGCCAACACAGTTATTTGTGATGTGTCACATACAAAATTATGCTCTAGCTTTGAAACTTCACTTAACAAGGCACACTGCTGATTTCTGGAAGGAAAAAAATACCAAGTATTTGGATGTAAAAATAATATTTAAAAGTAATTTGGATATAAATATAAAAATATAAATTCTTATGGGCATAAAATTTCATGAGTTGCAAAAGAAGTGTTGATATGGTATTACTTGCCAAAGGATTTGCAATTTTAAGTAATTATAAAACAAGCAATGAAAGAAAATGACAATTATTAAATTGCAAAAACTGATTTTTAAATGTTATTTGTATGTTTTAAAAATGTACAGATTCTTATCTAAGGGTTTATTAAATTTATTAATATGGAGGCTAGAAATAGGGCTTAGCAGTTTAGAATATTTGTTATGCTTACAGAGGACCAGGGTTCAATTCTCAGGACCCACAAGGTGTTCTATCACCCTCTTCTGGTCTCTGATCACACCTACACATATGTGGTGCACATGCAGACACCCAGGCATATATTACATATATAATAAGGCAAATAAGTAAATCCTTAAATTTTTATTATTCCATTTCTTTTCCATGTTTTTTTTTGCATTAATAAAGTATTTCAAATTACTACAGTGGTCAACCATTCGATTACGGAAATACGTCTGTAACACCACCAAATTAATTAGACCACCAGACTTCTGAGTAAAAGTGAATTGCAAAATCAATTTTTATTTATTTATTTAAAAACACTGGAAAAATAAGAAACCACATACCCACATGGGTTTTTGGTACATTTGAAATACAAGAGTGAAACTCTATGCAATGGTCCTATGTGGCTGTAAAAAAAAAATGTTTTACTAATCTGGATTAGTCGGTAGGGGATTATGTTGCTCCATTTTAAATAATTGTCCTGCCTATGAGTTTAATAAAAAGTGCTGACTGGCCAAAGTCAGACAGAAAGTGTGGGTGGGGCTACCCGACTAAGAAAACTCTGGGAACAGGAAGACCAGAACAGAATGCCAGACAGAAGCCAGAAGAAGCAGAGGATAACTATGCTGCTCTGAGAAAAGGTACTGAGCCACATGGCTGAACAGGATAAGAGTCATAGGTTAGATTAAGGGTAAAGAGTTAGCAAGTTATATGCCTGGGCCTTAGGTTGATCAGCCTAACATTATTGTAAGCATCTGTGTGTCTCTTCGGGTCTGTGAGTCTTCGGGCCTAAACCTTAAGGCTAGACCCGAAAGTCCAAACCAGAAACCTCATACTACGTTATTCCTCTTAGATGCTATTTATGCTTACTTCTACTAGTGAATCAAATTTCTGGGAGCTAGGGAGATGGGTCAGTTATGATCACCGGCTGCTCTTTCAGAACTGGGTTCAATTCCCAGCATCCAAATGGCACTCACAATTGTCTGAAACTCATATTCCATAGGGTCTGTCTGCTACCTTTACTCAGACGTATATTCTGGCAAAAGACCAATGCAAATAAAATAAAATTAAATAAATCATTTAAAAAGATCATTTCCAACAAAATATACTTATCTCATTGGTTATAACTCATAGTTTACATTTGAATTAGGAACAATGTAAAGTATTTCTGCAGATATCATTTCCATACTAAAATATGTATAGACACTAGAGTTGGGTGTAAAAAATTAAACAATATACACTTGATTCAGTTCAGAAATTACTCTATCATGCACTAAGGAGTGTTTATAAAAATATGGAAACAAGTGTCTGGAACCTGTTATGGAGATTCTTATAATTTTGTAGGATAGTTAGTTTGTGTTATCATAAATATTGCTTATATCTAACAAGACAGAATCCAGTTATTGAGAAGACAGCATAGTGAAATTTTAGAAAAATAGCCACATTCAGGGTCAAGTTAGAAGTCTTTATAGACAAAAAGAATTAGGGAGATATAGGGATGGTCTAATGAGTGAGATGAAGAGTTGTCAAGTTTCGACTAAGAAGTAGTTGTCCACAGCCAATTGTTTTCAAACAAGCTATAAGTCTGTGAGACTGAGGGTAAGTGAAGAAAGGAAATCAAAGGATGTCCCTGGCCAAGTTTCCAAACAATCACGGAGTAGGTACCTAAACAAGACTTCCCCTACAATCAAATGAGTAACCACCCTAAGTGTCATCACAGAACCTACATCCAACGAAGAATAGAGGTGGAGGCAAAAATCCATGGCTGAGCACTGGTCCAGCTGAGAACAGGGGAGGAGAGTCTGTGAGCAAGGGGATAGAAATTATGAGGAAAATCCCTACAGTGCGGGCTGGCTGGAGCTCTGGGGAGCTCACTGAATCAAGAACAGCCACTAAGGAACCACTTGGAAAAGGAGCTAAGCCCTCCAAGGGTAAGCAACTGTTGACAAGTGGGCAGTATGTGGAGCCTCCAGGCAGTGGGATCAGACTGTGTCCCTGCTCATGGGCTGGCACCTTGGAGCCCATTCCCTGCAGAGAAACTGTTGTGTGAAGTTTCTGGCCCAGACTTTTCAGCCTAGTTTCCTGGCCCAGACTTTTCGGTCTAGCCTGGTAGCCCGGACTTTCAAACCCACAATCCCATAGTCTCACTGAAACACACAGATGCTTGTATTAATTGTACGCTGATTAACCTGGGGCCAGGCATGTAACTTACTAACTCTTTACCCTTAAACTATCCCATAATCATTAATGTTCTTCAGCCATGGGCTTGTTACCTTTGCTCAGAGCAGCATAGTTGTCCTCTGCATCTTCTGGCTTCTCTGAGGCATTTTTGCAGGCTCTACCCTGCTCTTCCTGTTCCCAGAGTATTTTTTAGTCTAGTAGCCACGCTCACACTTCCTGTCTGCCTTTGGCCAATCAGTGTTTTTTAATTATACTATCAGGCAGGACAATTATTTACAATGTAACATCATAAATCTTCTACATATCCCCTTTTCTCTTTTCAAAACAAGAACCCCAAATCTAATTTCCTTTGTATAATTTTTTCACTATTATCTATAACAACTTGTAACTAATACTGTAAACAAAGACAAACATCCGTAATCCATTTTTCAGGAATGTGGGTGTCGTTCTCTAGGCTACTTCCTTCTGAATGGGGGCATTGGCAATCCCATAGGGATCTAAAGAAAAATTTAAAACTATGGACAAGTCCTGAGTGGAGTAGTCCCTAAGGCTGAGTTATCTCAGCCAGTCTCATTGATTCAGAACTCCAGAGGAAATTTCAACAGAGGAGCTCTGAAATGCTGAATCATCTAGGACATCCTTTTCCATTGGAGAATTTTCCAAGGGTCTTCCTTGATCAAACCTTATTTTCTTTATCCAGGAATAAATCCACAGCATCTCATTTTCTGTAGAAATAAAAAGAAAACCTCTTTTACAAGGTAGCTTATTTTTTGATTTCAATTTTAATGTCAACTCATTTAGCAAATATGTATGATGTGGGAATGTCTTTCTGTATGCTGTGAATAGCAATCTTTAAATAAAGGAGCTGTTTTGGCCCATGACAGGCACCATAGGAAAAGTAGGAGGAGGCATCAGAGTAGGTAGGAGGAGCAGGAAAGAGTCAGACAGAAGGAGCCAGAAGCCCAAAGGATGAAGATGTAAGGAGAGACAGAAGGGGCCAGAAACCCAGAGAGAGACCAGGCCTGAAGTCAAAAGGAGCAACATGTAAGGAACACAGGTGAGCCACGGCCACGTGGCAGACAGATTAATGGAAATTGAGTTAAGATGTAAGAGCTAGCTAGCAATGTGCCTGAGCCATAGGTCAAACAGCATGAAGTTAATATAAGTGTCTGAGTCATTTCTGGGCCTGAGCAGCGGTCGACTAAGGAGTCTGGGGCTGCAGGCCTGTGGGTCCCGGCCTCCAGGCAGCACAGGACTGAGAAAATACAATGTAACATATGTAGATTGAATTAATGCCAACAGTATTTACATTCAAATGAATTTTAGCAGCTTTTACCACTTCCTTTATACTCAAAAAACTTAAAGACAAGATAATAACATACAGTATCCTGGACACTCTTTATAATTTCCATCTTTATGTGCTTTTTTTTAAAATTCTATTTCTTTTTTAAGGACTATCTCTACCCTTTTCTTTTTTCTTTTCTCTTTAAAGCCAACATATATTTTTAAACCCATTCTAAACTATTTAGACTTTTTTTGGAAACTGTCTTTACTATATATTTCTTATTTCTTATCTTTTTCTGTTTCTGATCATACCTTTGCTTAGCTAGGGTGACTGACTCCACCCCAGAGTCCTCTATTTCTTTCTGTTTCTGTGCACACCTTTAATCTGCCAAGGTGTGGCTAAGAATTAAAGGCTTGGCTAGGGTGGCTGACTGGCTCCACACAGATTCTAGTCTAGCTTCATAGGATTTATTTATTTATTTATTTATTTTTAGCAGAGGTACTGGCAGAACCCACAATTACCACTCTGGGGAATTTTGGGGTCCGAATAATTACCAAGTAAAGCACTGCTGTTTGTTGCTCATTAACTCCATTTAAGTGTTGGACAACAGGGCCTCTTAAAAGATTCCCAGCTGTTTTGCCTCTAAGGCTGAATCAGGAGACTTCATTTTGTTTTATTTTTTAAAAAGCCATGCCTCTGTTTGCCTCCAGCCAACAGTTTGCCCAAGAAAATGCTGCTACTACTAAGAAGCAATCTTAGACTCTGTTTCCTTTTTGTCCTTATTAACAGACACCTTAAATACACCATATGCAGCTCTCTTCTTAAATTGAGGCTCAGGTCTTGTTTAGATTATGTTGCATGCAGCAAGCACACCATTTTGTAATTTAATCCAATACACCATGCAGTCTGTTTACCATGGGCCACTTGAAAGACAACTTGGAAGCTGCTTTTGCTTTCATTTCTGTGCTCTAGAACATTTTTAAGCTTTCTATAGCTTTATGTGAGTGCATTTTACCCACGTTGGGCACCGTTTGTTGTATGAAGTTTCTGGCCCAGACTTTCAGACCCACAATCCCATAGTCCCACTAAAACACATAAATGCTTGTATTAGTTGTACACTGATTGACCTAGGGCCCAGGCATATAACTTGCTAGCTCTTGCTCTTAAATTAACCCAAGATTAATATCTTGTTCAGCCGTGCAGCTCGGTACCTTTTCTCAGAGCAGCATAGTTATCCTCTGCATCTTCTGGCTTCTCTGAGGCATTTCTGCTCTGTTCTTCCTGTTCTCAGAGTTTTCTTAGTCTTGTAGCCCTGCACACACTTCCTGTCTGCTTTTGGCCAATCAGCATTTTTTATTAGACTAGTAGGTGGGATTTACAATGGAACAACATAAATCCACTACAAGGAACACCTAATTCAGGCTTGACTTTGGGATGAGGAAATTGGACTGGACTGGAGTGGATGTGCCATGCTGAGCTGACCCACCTTGGGACTTCTTGCCCTTTTGGGGGAGGGGATGGGGGATGTGGAGGGAGGAGGCTGAAGGCTGACTGGGAGTGATTGGGAGGAGGGAAGGGAAGGGGAGCAGGGGATACATGGATAAAAATGATAATTTTCTTATAGAAAATAATAAAAGAAGATTTGGAAAACTAAAGTTTTGTCAATTTTGTATTATAGCTAAATCTATTAAATTCATTTCTATGCTATAGGACCTGGAGAGTCTAAAAACCATGAAGAATTTAGTATTTTTTTCAAATCAATCCAAACAGATATGTGTCACATATCTGCAATGTCAAAATTCCAGAACACTGAGGCAAAGGGATTGCAAATTTGAGGACAGACTGGAATATAAGTATCAAATCAACAAGAGACAGACAAAATACAAAAAAAGAAACCCACCAACGGCAACAGCAGTGAATAGAGAGAAGAGGAGGAGGAGGGGTAGGAGGAGGGGGAGGAGGGGGAGGGGGAGGAGGGGGAGGGGGAGGAGGGGGAGGACTATTGGAGAGAGAGGAGGGGAAAGAGGACTAAACCATGGAAATGTTCTAAGGAGTAGGTGAAAAGCAGCAGAGATGTCAAAAAATGTGAACATAAAATAGTGTTAAAAATGTCATCTGTTCAGTAAGATAATTATTATTCAAGTCCGTATCTAAAACTTTTTTAGACTAAATATGACTGTGAAATCTTAGATTCCAATATATCTTTGGAAGTTGGATTTAGTTACCCTCTTCTTGAGTTTGGTCTGAGTTTATGAAGGCTTTTTTGGTAGAAATAAATAAAACACTTAGTACTAGGCCCATTGATGTATACACATTAGTTTTAGCCCTATGTTTTGTATAGGTAATTCAAACATATAATCCATATGCAAAATACAATATGCAATAGCCTTAATGGAAGAATAACATAAATTTATGGCTTTTTCCAACCTTCATTTTGGTGAAGTTTTACACATGACATCTCATTTTCTCATCTCCTATTAGAGTATGCTTAAAAATGGTGTCATAGGGTATTCTTCATGAAGATGTGGGCTTGCCTTTCCATAGCTAAGGTGTATATAAAGCATAGATTGAATGCATGGATAATGTCAGATATTCAGTCTGAAATTGATAATATGGCATTTCATTTTTGCCTGTGTACATTTCGTTTTGTCTCCCAATGATTAAATAATTTCTTAAATAGGAAAAATTGTCCTTTTTGAACAACAGAACAAAGTAAAAGTGATATTCACAGCCTGTTGAGATAAAGATCACAGCCATAAAAGGCCTACAGTTTCTACCCAGTTCACAGATTTTAGCTAGCTGTGGAAGTTTAATTTTATTCCTATACTTTCTGCCAGGAACTACTTAAGAAATTGAAAAAAAATAGAACAAAACTATTAGTTAAATTGCTAAAGTAGAAAAATTATAAACGGTTAAAATTTGATTTTGAATATTTTTCTCCAAAAATCTATGTTTTAGAGACTCTGTCCTAGAAAGAACATTTCAGACTAGAGAAATTGTGTAGGCAACTTCATAATGGTCCCATATGACATCCTTATGATGTTTACACTTGTTTAGTCTTCTCTCAATGTAAACAAAGCTGACCGGCATATACTATATAACCAGTAGAATACATGGAAATGACTGTAAAACTTCAATGTGGCTGAGCCCTAATCAACATCAAAAACTTCGTTTTCTTCCTCTTGGGTCACTTTGGTGGAAGCCAACCTTTTAGTAGGGACACTTATATGGTTCTATAGAGCAGTCCGTATGGTAAGACTCTTTCATGGAGAAATGTATAAATTTACTTAAAAGCAAATTTTCCTCGACCAATCAACCTTTCAGAAGACTTTAGCCTCAGCTGAAAATGTGACCACAATTTCCTGAGAAATGCTGAAACAGAATATGGAGAGTATCTAAGCCATTCTTTAAGTTCAGGCATCACAGAAGTTTTGCAGTATCTACATAATTTCTGTTTTGAACTGATAAACTTTGGAGAAACATTTATCCACAATAAATGTTGAGTTGTTTCTCAGGTAATTCTTCACCCAAATCACTTGTGGTTTTTGAACAAATGCTCTCTGTATAGTCTGGAGATGTGAATCCACAGACATCACAGGCTCATCATTTAAACTGCTGAGATACACTAACCCTTTTCTCATGAAGACTTTGAGGGGGTTTCAGTATCATTTTAAGAGAAAATTTCTCTAGTGGGAGGCTAAGAACAGCTTCCCATGCTCTGGTTCTTATAAGACAGAAAAAAGAGTCTAAGATGATTGTAGATGTGGCATACAATGAGATATGCATAGGCTTTACAGTAGAATTTTTATAGGTTATACCTTTACTTATATAAGAAGTGACTATAAAAGGCAGCTATAGAGTTTTTGACATATATATATATATATGTGTGTGTGTGTATAATTTTTATTAAGTCATTCAAAGAATTTTAATTTATTACTAGAGTTATTGGAGAAAGTGTCAAAAATTTGTTTCCCCTTCTCACAACAATGTACTCCATTAGGTTTTGCTGTGACTACATAGTTGGATGTCAAGTGCTGTTAAGAGTTGACATGAATCACTAAAGTATAGTATAAGGAGACAGGAGATGCCTTAATGAATAAATACAATTGTAACCAAGCATGCTGACTTGAGTTTGATCTTGGAGCCTATATGGTGGGAGAACAAAACCAACTCCTATATGCTGTCCTCAGACGTCCATTCATTCAAATGCACGCACACACACACACACACACACACACACACACACACACATACAATAAATAAATGAAAATAGAAAAAAGTTAGCAATAAAATGAATATATAAATGCTTTGATGATGTTGGAGAGATGTCTCAGTGGTTAAGAGTACTGTTGCTCTTGAAGACCTGAGTTTAGTTCCTAGAACCAACATGGTTTTTCACAAACACTCAAAAAAAAAGTGTCAGAGGATCTAATAGCTGATGTGGGGATGTTTTTCTATATGTTGTCAATAAAGGACTGTTTTTGGCATGGCAGACACCATAGGAGTAGGTGGGAGAATTGGAGCATAGGTAGGAGAAGGAGTTTGGAGAGATTGAGCCAGCTTCCCAAGTAAGTAACATGCAAGACACACAGGTGAGTCATGGGCCATGTGGCAGGACACATTAATGAAAATGGGTTGAATTAAGATGAAAGAGCTAGATGGCAGTGTGCCTAAGCCATAAGCCAAACAGCAAGAAATTAATATAAGCTTCTGAGTCATTTTTTGAGGGCCTAAGTAGCGGTGGAGTAGCTAGGTGCTCTGGGACTGCAGGTCGGTGGGTCTGGACCTCTGGCATGATGGGGCTGGAAACAATGTTACAAATAGCATCTTCAGACTTCTACAGGTATGATGTGTGTGTGTGTGTGTGTGTGTGTGTGTGTGTGTGTGTGTGTGTGTGTGTGTGTGTGTGTGTTACACATACATAAATGTAGGTAAAACACTCATGCAATGAAAATAAACAACCTAAAATAAAACCATTGAATTACTATATTAGACTCCCCTGCCAAAAAATAACTAGCATTGATGAGTTCTCTAATACAAAATTAACTTTGTGTCTCTGCCACTATGCTAGTCTGAAATCTTAATATATATATCTACTGAATTACATAGCTGATAAGATGAGCCAGAAAATAGCCATTCAAGTTGACTTCCCATGTTTGTGCACATTTCAGTAATTCCATAAGTTAAGGCCAAATATTTCAGTGTTCTTTGTCAACGAATAACTAAGAGGGCCTGGATGATTGAATATACTGGCACACACCTTTAATTCCACTACTTGGGAGGCAAGGCAAGTAGTGAGTCTCTGTCCTGCCAGCCAGCTCACAAATAATGACACAGAGACTTCTTATTAATTATGAAAGCTTGGTTTTTAGATTTTAGGCTTGTTTTCAATTAACTCTTATAACTTAGCCCATTTTTAATATTAATCTACATCCTACCATTGTGGAATTTACCTATAACATTTTCTGCATTAAATTCATTCTTTATCTTTCCCATGCTTAAATTCATCTCCTACTTATGCTCTTTGCTTGAAAGTTCCACTTATTCCTTCTGCCTGTCTATTGGCCTTTCAGCCCTTTACTAAACCAATTGCAGCAGTATATCTTCACACAGTGTACAAATATCTCACAACAGATCTCTGTGAGTTCCAGGCTAGCCTGTTCTACAAAGTGAGTTCCAGAGTAGCCAGGGCTATACGAGGAGACTGTATCTTGAAAAACCGAACAAACATACTAGAAAACAAGCAAAAGGGGTGGGAAGAACGAATATTTATCATTTTACAGTATAATTAAAATACTAATTATTAAATGGTTTTAATTATAGAGTAGTCAGCAAAATTAGAGAGTTGAAGTTTGGCATCTAAGTAAATAATCTTGACATTACATACCACATTTGAACTGTAAGTAACTACGCAGTACAAATCTTGTTTGTTGAGTTTGCAATAAGTCATTCACAATATGATAGTGGTGTATGAAGCTCAAATGATGCTTATACCCAAGTCACAGAAATCGTTGGATGTCTACTACATGTTTATTTCAATAGCATTTGATTTAATCAGAAGTAAATCGTTCCATAGGTGTAGGAAAACCCAGTTATAATTGACATGTGAGGACAATACTGGACCATTCACATTATGGTCAATTTGTGACTATATTTTGATACAGGAAATTATGTATCTAATTTTGTATTGAGATGTTACTTTGTGAACAGCAGAAAAAAAACAATTATTTATTTGTTAAGTCATAGACATCAACCATACTTGTCTTTAAATTAAATTAAGATTACTTAATTTACTGAGTCTAGTTGCTTTCAAATATAACTTAAGACCCTGCCCCATTTCTCTTTTTAAAAAATTACATCCTTATAAGAAAAACCCAGGACAGTTATATTATGTGCCATATTGTTTCCGGCACAGTGTGTCATTGCAGGTTTTGTGTACACCGTTACCAGGACTAGAAACCCACAATCGAATCATCAACAAATCCATGCCTTCATCCACCAAAGGGAGAGTTGCTGCAGCAATGGAATGCCTGAGAGGCTTTTCCTGAGACAACTAAGGTAATTAGCCTCCACAGGAGATAATTTCAGTTCACAGGGGTGGCTGCTGTTTTAAGGCTTTCTTGGAAATTTGGATTTTCCATTGATAGCACAGTTTTAACATGTCACACTGGAGCCAGAGTGAATTAAAGTGAAGAGCTACACAGTCTAAACAAACATTCCTCCCCATTATCAGAAGCCTGACAACATAATAGCATAAACTTTAGTCACATGATCACATTCACAAGTAATGCAGAAACAATTAAAAAAAAAATCAAAGAAAGGCCACATTGCCTAAACTAAACGTGAGTTGGGATAAGTTTAGAATTGCTGCTTTTCCTACTCTTCTCTCTATATAATGATGTAAGTTAGAATAATGTAAGAGTGGTTGCTTGAGTCACTGTTGTGTTAGTCTACCTTCGCCTGGGCTTCCTACGATTGGTACAGTCTTGCTGACACTGAAGTGCAACGTTGAGTGTTTAAGTCTTGAATTCACTGTTAGATTTGGCATGTTTAATTTTTGTAACATTTTTTCTGCTTTTACTGAACTCATATCACTGTTCAAACAAGTCTGTGGCTGTAATTATATATTTTCCCAAGAATGTTAGAAGTACTTGATTATATTTGCTATGAATAATTTCTAACTACATAGTTTATATGTTAAAAGTGAAATGTGCTTCTATAGACTTTTCTTATTTTTGGAAATAGTTGACTTAAAAAATAAACACATGGAAACTGTTAGAATTATACATATCAGCAAACTCTAAAATGAGAAAATTAAAATGCAATTCTAGAAATTGAGTACCATGTTTCTACTTTTAGATCGAGCTGTGCAGTTGATAGACTGCATTAAGATGGCTTTGACTGTACAATACACCTATCAGGAAACAGTCCATGTTCTTCGTTACTTTGTGAGAGAGGCTGTATTAATTACACTTCAGAATATCTTCACAGCCCTGACTTCCTCTCAGCATGTACATGTAAAAGAAAAATTTGGCCACACAAATTCTGTGCTTCCTGATCACACATCTAATGCTTTTTCAGAAAAAACCAGCTTTGAATATTTTAATTCCCTCAGCCTCCTAGTATTTATTGAGACAAAGAAAAATATCAAATACCTCAATATGAAAGCATCCTTAGATAAGGATATTTTTGCTGTTCTTCAAAAGTTTTCTATGTAGTTTTTTGGTAAATGACACATTTTACCTAGAACTTTATCCTGTTTAGGTCTCTTATATATATATTTTTTCTAATTCAGAGCTTAAAGTCAAGTGACACATAAGTTGCAAAATCACTGAATAAATGGGGATTGAAGTTGACTTCAACTTAATTTTAACTCTCTACTGTGCACTAAATCTTGGCAGGCTGTCTAGGGAACACCATCGTCTCTATCTTTAGGAAATATATGAGCAATTGGGAGATAAGCCCTAGAAAAATAATGACTGTACAAGCTACATTGTGAAAATGCTAAGAAAAAAAAAGAAAAAGAAACAAAGTGGTAAAGAACAATGAAAAAGATAAAGGTTTTCCAAACATTCCCATTTCAGTGGTCCCCAAGCAGAGCCTTAGAGGAGAAACACCTTGGAAAATCTCTACAGAAATCAAGATTAACATGTTGCTGGAACTTGCTGATTAAGTATGCCTGAGGATGGAAACTGGAAAAGGATGCATCTGTTCTTATCCTGTCCTGATAGCTTTTGAGTACGATGAGGTTTAGAAACACCAATACGCACGTTATTCAGGTATACGTCAACTATAAAATGTTATTGAATTGTATCCATATCCACAATGCTCTTAAGCATTTTCTGTTTGACTGAACTATCCCAAACTAACTGACATTTGTATAGTCCACAACCTCTGTAGTTCTGCTTCAATAAATTCATTTCATTTCCTCTGAGGCTGCTGGGGTTTCCATATAAACATGTGCTGACTCTACTTAAGATGCACTATCAAAGATTTGTTCCTAAGATTTTTATCTTGAATACGCTGCAATTAAAGTTGATTGATGGTGTGATTTTGTATACTTAGAGATTGTACAGATAAAGATCTCTACAGACCCCTGCAGGCCTACTGTGAACAATATATTCACAGTAACGTGTTTTCCAGCACAGGCCTTGTGCTTTGGTTTGTTTGATGGCCACTAGTGACTTATTGACAGAGCACTTGGGGACCTAACAGAGTGTTCCTAACCAACATGCTTCTTCTGAGTGTTTCAGCAATAATACTCCAATCACACACACCCCAAGTCATCCTGAGTACAGAGGACTTAAATTGTTAATATTTGTTAAAATTTGAAACTGTTTTAACAACAAATGTTAAGATTAAATCCCAACATTGAGTATATTCCCAACTACGAGTTGAGAGATGTGGGGAAGTCTTTGATTCGAGACAGCATACGATAAGAGATGGCCTTGAGGATAACACACATGGCTAATTTTCCTGGGTACCATATTTTCTTCCACTTGACCTATAGACATTACTTTTTAAGCTTTTATCATCTTAGATAAATGCCAACTAAGCTAAATGATAACTTATTTTTATTAGTAAATTTTGTTCTTTCATAGTTTCTTACACGTACACTGTATATTTTGGTTTCCTCTCATTATTTCACTTCTGTGTTTACCATTTACTCCTCATCTCTATATATCTCTTTGACCTACCTTTGAATTTTGTTTGGCATCCCAAAGGGTCTAATCAGGATCATCTTCATGTTCTTAAGTTCGGAACTAACCACCAGAGCCTGGTGAGTTCAGTAGTGGATATAACCCAATGCCATGCCCGCTCTCACCCAGAATTTGTCAGTTGACAATAAGAGCAAGGTACAGGGCCTTTGGAGGCCTTTCCCCCTCCATAGCTGAATAGGTGAACTTGGCTTCCTTTGATCTAGTGCTATATATGCAGGTGACATTTGGTATTTTATACCAAGCTTGCTTGTTTGCTTGCTAGTAATATTTTTAAATGCGGTTTTTTAATTAAACCATTTCCATTACATATTATTTTGTTTATTTTGTGGGAGAGAGGTAAATGTCACTGTGAGTGTGTGTATGCCTGTGTGTGTGTACCTGTGTGTGTGTGCCTTTGCGTATGTGTGTGCCTGTGTGTGTGTGCATGTGTGTGTGTGCCTGTGTGTGTGTGCCTGTGTGTGTGTATGCAGGTTAGTGTAGGTCAGAGGACAACTTCTTGGAGTGGGTTCTCTCTTACTTTTTTTTGTATGTTCATTTTATTATTTTCAACTAAAATATGTCTTCTTTATCCATATATCCCCCTGCTCCCCTTTCCCGTCCTTCCTCCCAGTCCCTCCAAGTCAGCCTTCAGCCTCTCCCCTCCCTATATCCCCATTTCCTTCCCCAAAAGTGCAAGAAGTATCAATCATGGTCAGCTCATCCACTCCAGGCAAGTTCAATTCACTCATCCAAAAGTCAATTCTGGGTTGGCTATCCTTCTATAGGGATTCCACCCCTCAAGTGGGGTCTGCTCCCACCCCTCAAGGCTCCACATACTGCCTATATCAATCAACAGTTGTCTACCCTTGGAGGGCTTAGCTCCTTTTCCCAATGGTTCCCCAGTGGCTGATCTTGATTCAATGAGATCCCCAGAACTACATCCAGCCATTACCGTGGATACCTTCCTCATAATCCCTATGCCCCTGCTCATACAGATTCTTCTCCCCTGCTCTCAGATGGATCAGGATCTCTGCTCAGTGCTCAGCCATGAATCTCTGCCTCCACTCTCTATGTAGATTCTGCGATCACACTTAAGCACCCCCTCCACCATTGTTTGGGGACTTGGCCACGGACACCCTGCTAGTTCCTGGACATTTTCATAGCACCCAGTCTTTTTCCAAACCCACATTGGTTTCCTCTATTGAGATAGCCATCCAAGTCCATCTCTCTGTTTGCTCCTCACCCAACCATCTCTTTCTTTCAAGTTTGTTCCCAAGTCTTCTTGGTTGCAACCTGTTATGACTTCAATTTGCTAAGGTGATCTTCTCTATTTTCTCTTCTTAGTGGAATCTCTGGATGTCTCTCTTAAGTTCCTTCTAATCCCAAGATGTTCAGGAATTGTGGTTTACAGACTGGATCTTCTTTTCTTTTTGTCTAAAATCCACTTATGAGTGAGTACATCCCATGTCTCTTTTTTTGGGCTTGTGACAACCTCACTCAGGAGGATATTCTCTAAGTCTATCCATTTACTTGAATATTTTAGGATGTCATTTTTTAATTTTTTTTTTTTTTTTTTTTTTTTTTTTTTGCTGCTGAGTAGTACTCCATTGTGTAGATGTACCAGAGTTTCTTAATCCATTCTTCAGTTGAGGGGCATCTAGGTTGTTTCCAGGTTCTTGTTGTTATAAATAATGCTGCTATGAACATAGTTGAGATAATACCTTTGGGGTACTAATGTACATCCTTTGGGTATATGCCTAATAGTGGTATTGCTGGATTTTTATGGAGATTGATTCCCAATTTTCTGAGGAATAGCCATACTGTATTCCAGAATGGCTGTACAAGTTTACACTCCCACCAACAATGGAGAAGTGTTCCCCTTGTTCTGCATCCTCTCCAGCACATGCTGCATATTTTCTTTAAATGCTGAGCTTAAATTTTAGCCCATAACAGAAAAATTTCTCTTGGCCAAGGTATATGAAAAATGTATTCAGGATACAATTGGGATTATAATCTGTAAAAATTATATCAGTTGTGAGAGTTGCCAATAAAAACTAGGACCTCTGAAGAGGTGCACACGGAGCTTTCTGTGCTGCTTATTAAAATGCATAGTACTTAATTTCCGATGTTTGCACTAGAAAATGTTAGTAACAACTGAATTAGTAATGGTCTCAAGGTCAATTATTTTGATTTAGCAGTTATTTTAGTTTTAAGCTGAATGTTGTGTATAGATATATAATTGCTTTAACAGGTTTTAGAAACTATTTTCTACTAATGCAGCCCATCATGAAATTTTTAAGAAGATAGATTAGGCCAGGAACAGTATCTTCCTATTTAATAACCATTTAATGATCATTTAGGACATAGATATTTATTGAGCACTACTTGTCTATGTAATTGTATTTATGTATGTAATGACATATAAAATAGCTATTTACATGTATAATATTTATAGGTGTAATTGTAAATAGCTTGTTGCCTAAATATCCTTAAATGAAGATATATATGGAGTTCTAAATCTCAATAAGATGACGTAAGGAATAGAGAATTCAATATGATAAAAAGATTGCCTGTGACATAGGAGCTAGATGCTACTTGCCTCTGATAGTTGATTGGACAATCCCCGTTTAGATGGTATTGATGAAGCTGGAAGAAGCTACATTGGTTTGGTTTAAAACTCCAATTATTATTGCTGTGACACAGCAGTCAGCATTCTCCTTGTGTCTGCTCATTAGCTAGTGAGAGACCTTCTTACCCATTAGAATGGTGAGTGCTATTAAAACAGTTTGTGAGGATTTGGAACAAAAGTCCCATTTTACATCTTGTCAGCAAGGATGTAAAATTTCTACTCTCCTGTAAGGAATTTCCCCCAAAAGCCAGAAATATGTTCATTTCACAACCGACCTATTGCATGTTTTGGCAAGTAGATAAAGAAAATGAAGTTGGCATACCAAAGTATAACTTACACAAATCTCTTTATATAGCCAAGACAGGGAATCTGACTAGACTTGTCCTGGATTGAAGAATTTGTCCTACATTGTAAGACTATATGGTGTACACAAATGACAGAATACTGTTAATCTGTGAAGAAGAATGAAACCCTGTCTTTTGCAACAGAGTAGAAACAACTAGAAATCATTGAGTGAAATCAACTGATCACAAAAAGATTAGTCTTATTTCTTTTCTTCATACTAAGAAGCCCTAGAAATCAACCTGAAAGTTCAACACTGATTAACAGGAGCTGGTAATGTTTTCCCATATCCAAGACATTACAACCAACAATCACGTTTAACTTGTGATTCCCAAAGCAAATAAAAGTAAAACCACACAAATTGAATTGTATAAAACAAAAAAGTGTTGAACAACAAAGCAAAGAGTCAAAGAATAAAAACAAAACAAAACAAAACAAAACCCCTTATAGAATGGGAGGGATATTTGGCAGGTCACAGAACATAAATAGAAGGGATAAGTTCTGGTGTCCCACAGAAAAGGAAGAAAATTGTAGTTCACAATAAACTACAAAGAAAAGTATCCAAAGGCTTGAAGTATAGAGGCTAAGAAGACAACCAGACAAATTTAACTGTGCATGCTATATGCATGTACTGGGATACTGCACTGAACCTTTTCCATATGTACAATTAATACATGCTAATTTTATAAAAACAAAATAAAGAGGCCATGAATTTGAGAGTGATCGGAGGAGTCACGTGGGAAGGGCTGGAGGGGGGAAAAAGAAGGAGAAATGATGTCATTATAATTTCCAAAGGTAAAATTAGTATAAAAAGGAGAAACTGAAAATAACTCCAGATCTTCTTGCCAAACATGTTCCTTCTGAACACTTCTACGTCTTCAGAAATAAGCATTTCATCTGCTCAGATTAAAAATCATGAGCACTCTCTTTGACTCCTTTGTTCCTCTCATACCTGCATTGGACCCGCCAGTAAATTGTATAGGTTCTATGGGTGAAAGTAGAAGACTATTTTAGCTAGTCTAGAAAAGAAAATCTATCTAGCTTAAATTCAAGTTTGAAAACCATAGAAATTAGTTTTATCTCATGTAAGAGTTTAAGGAAGAGTAATATTGGAGGTCTCCAGGAAAATGGGCAAAACTTGTGGTATCCAACATATTTTTCAGAAACAATGAAAGTAAATTCAGAACACACGTCTTCAGAGGGACAGCTTACAGGTGTCTGATACTGTATATTCACTCTGTATTTCATTGGACAATGATCCACAAAGGAAGCTTGGGAATGCAGAATCTAGCTGGTCATAACTATGGCCAGGAAGGAGGAAGAATAAATATGAGGGTTACAAGTGTTTATTTGTAAAATATACCTAGTCTCCAATGTGTTACTGCTTCAACAATTAAACTACCAGAAGCTTGCTTTGTTTCTTACCTAACATCCCTACTCAGTTCCTATTAACTTTTGTTCCTGCCTCCATGAGTTTAACCACAGAATAACTACTAGTGGTGATGTCAGCACAAACAGTAGACAATGACATTTTCTTCTCTTATTCTGAGAGTAATGGCCTATTTCCTATTCAGTTAACGTGTACTATTTGGTCTCTGTAGTAGCCCATCTTCAATTCTAATTCATTCTGTAGGTATCTATTTTCAAAAATGCCCGTCAGAGAACTTGTATCCACTCTGCTTGACATTTTTCCCTTCTCATTCTTTGCCTTAATCTTTAGTTTAAAAAACAAAATGTTGAGAATTCATGGGCGCAGCTTCCATGTCACAGCTGGAAACACTATCTAGAACTTGATGCTCATTCTACCCTCTTTTTTCTCAATGTTCCCTGTGCCTTAGGTCTAAGGTCATAGTAGATATACAGTGTACAAGATTTAGGCTAGATACTTTGCTTTCTTATCTACAGAAATTTAGACAACGAAAAATAGTTCATAAGTATCTATTGGATATATTTCAGAATGACATAATAATTTTTCATCAACACAGAGCTTTATCATATTCATTAAAAATTTTGAAAGTGTCATTTCAAAAGTCATATTCTTTTATGGGCACGTCTGGTCACATCCATAAGCCTAGCTATTTCCACAAAATTCTCAGCAGTTGTACCCTTAATAAATTCGTAACAACATTTATTTTCACAGAAACTCAATAGAACTTCAATTTGTTAAAATAAAAGTGCAAAATGGTTCTGGATGCTGAAAAAATAATTTAGTAGTTCTTTGAAAAGTTTCTGCCTCAACACATCTTTATACTGTTCATGGAAGTTTTGGTATCACAGTATGTTCATTAAGCTGATGGTAGCTGAGATGGGGAGAGCTTAAGAAACACCAGAGTGTTCTTGAGTTTAGAGGGTCATTTCCTTAATAGATTGGGGCCGTGTCAATACTGCTTTAAGATGAGATAGTGCATATAAAAATACTTTGAAAAGTTAAAAGCATCATATAAAAAGGGGGCCTTTCTTTCTTACATTGAGACTGTTTTAGAAGCACTTAACTAAAATTTCAAATGTTGATAAATTAAAAAAAAAGAAAAGTCCCTCGAAATGCTTTTGTTACCTTTTCTCCCATCTCCCGGGCAAGTGCTTTCAATGAGCTGATGGAATCTATGCCATCCATTAACACAGAAACCATTTAAACACCAGCCCTGTGGGGCAGGATGAAGCCTTGAAACTCTCCCGTGAGCTCGGCCCTGAGGTGTGTGTTCTCTACCTGTTTTGGCAGTAATTAAATGCACGTTTATTTTAGTGGTGTTTTTAAGTCGTGGTAGTGGGGATGAGGATAATTTTTAAAAGATTCATTTTTCTGATAATTCACTTTCCTAAGGCTAGTCTGAAAATAAATAAGCTTTTCTTGATTACTCTCCTTAAAGGTATGGAGAGCTCCATCTATACCTTTACTTTTGTAGGAAATGTTATGTACAAAATCTTACTGACAGAGCATTAAGGAAAAAAAAAAAAAAAAAAAAAAAAAAAAAAAAAAAAAAAAAAAAAGTAAAACTGTTAGGTAGCTCTATCGCCCTCTACTGACTCTCCTGGCTCAACAACCATTCTAGTTGTTTCATGAAACACCCTTTACTCCAGAAACACGGAGGAAAAGGAAAGAAAGTTACTCATGGAGGTAGTCGGATGCTAAAGGAGATTGAGTCTTACATCACTTAAACACACACATAAATGTATATATTATATATATGTATATATTAATATATACATAATATATATGTATATATTAAACAATGCTAAGTAGAAGACCCTACTTTCTTTAGAGACTAGAAAACAAAAGAAAAACAAACCAAGACCACTCTTTAAAAAGATTAAAATGCTAGCACACCATTTTCTGTGTGCACAGGCATCATCATCAGCTCATACAAGACAGATATAAACCAACAGAACAATTAGTGAAACCTCAGCGAACCTCCAGGCTGAGGGTGTGTGTATGGCCCAAAATAAAATGACACCTAGTGCTCTGCCTTCCTGGCAAATGGCTCATTGGGAGGGCACCAGGAGGAGTCAGTGAAGGCAAAACCAGGCTTAAGTGTTTTAAGATGCAAGTATGTTTTAACTTCACAGGTTAAACAGGTAAGTGGACCCTTCCTAAAACACTGAGGGCGATGCCGGCGAGGCCAGTCGGTCCCTTAGAGGTAGAAGAGACCTAGCTGGAATCCTCACTCTCCGGAGAGAGCCGCAGTGATGTGAAGGGTCTGCTCTCCAGCAGCTGGGTTCTGTCACCCCGGCCAGGGGCGGTCTTGTTAGTGTAGCGTGACCCTGGCGCACTCACATAGATAATACCGGCACCTCTTTTCACTCTAATCTCCTACCCGTCTGAGCAATTCAGCAGGAGATAGGGGCATTAGGGCCATATTATTCCAAACAACATTTAGCTGAATGGTAGCTGAGGACCGTGACAGCAGAAAAGACAAATTCTCCTAGCCAGATACTTCCCTTCCCAGAAATCTCTCCCGTTATTGTGCTTTTGAGACACAAAAATGACATTAAAATGGAAACCCCACATTGTCCTTAGCCGAACCCACAATGAAACCCTTTATATATTAAAGACCTAAAATTTGGGCTTTTCTTACACAGCAAATGTCTATGATAAATAAACACCAAAGAAAGCCAGTTAAATACTGAGTGAGGGAGGTATTTATATATTTTTACATTGTGTTGACAGTATGTCAGATATTCATAGACAGCCTGATTTTGCTGCATGTGTATGTCTGAATGCATACTCTTTACAGGTATTTCTGGAAGAGCCTAGAACCTAACTCTAGAGTATTGTTTTTCACCATAATGACTGTATGTCTCTCAGAATCCAAAGGACAAGTAAAATCAAAAATCCCTCAAAGATAATTTCCAGTGCTACAATTGTGACTCGCTATTTTATTTCAAAGTACAGATCTAAATCAATCAATATTCCGTATGTCCCAAGATATGAGCAATCTCGGTTATATTTTCTATCTCTGTTGTATGTTTCTTCCAAAATATACAGTGACTGGATTTTTCTGTGATGATCTAGTAATTCAGTTTGGGCTTTAACTTCTGGCAATAGGACTTATGGGGAAGAAAAATAAACTCTCTCCTCCGGTAATCTGCAATGCCTGGTGCTCTGAAATGAGATCAGACCCTGATCAGGGATGATTCTTTCCTGTGACATGGCTTGGCTTGGCAAAGGCACTTTATTCTTTTCACTGTGCCTGCACTAATCATAACCTACAGTTATGCACCAGAGTTAACTGAAGCCAATGTCTTGAACACCTTTGTGAGGTTAATAGTACTTATTAGGAATAATAGTAGTAGATTAAAAATCTATTTTGATAAAATGTGCACCTGTTATTTACTTCTGAGGAAGGAAATATAGTAACAGAGACAGGTTTCCTCTTTCATTCATTTAAACAATACCAGTAACTTTGTTTAACAATGGTTACAGTCTCTTTATTGAAGAGCACACTACCCAATTTGACTCATACTTTATCTAAAAAAAATGCCTGCATGCCAGATTTGTATTATGTTACTCCATTGGTCAAAGAAAATAACCACACTGTGGGGATAGTTTTAAGAACAGTGAAGATGGCTATTTACTCTACTACACAAATAATTTTCTTATTGAGTCTACCCTGTATGTCTTAATACATTCCAAAGCCTATCTATTTATCCATTGTCACTGAAATGACTTGACCTTGTGCTAATTTACTTCTATTTGAGAATTTAGTATATCAGGACTATGTTTACATCGTGTCATCTTTCTCCCCATCCCCAACTCATGTCCCTCACTCTCTCTTAAATCCACAGCCTCTTCTATAATCATTATTGTTAGATAAATACATATATTCCTTGATTGAGTCCATCTAGTGTTGCTTTTTGCTAGTTGTGCGTGCCTTTAGGGCTGACCTATTAAGATTGGATAGCTTGTCAGGGGCCTCCTTCTTGGAGAAAATTGAGTGTCTTCTCTCATAAACTACTGATTGCCTGTAGCTTTTTATCTAGAGGTGGGGCCTTGTGAAATTTTCCCCACCCACATTGCCATGTCACCTTGTATTGGCATTATATGTCTTTTTTAGACAATCATTTTGTTTAGATTTTGTGGGTGTAGTTTTGCTGTAATATTTAGGAGGCACAATCTAGTATCAGACATCCAGATTCTCTGACTCTTAAATCTTTCTGCCCTTCTTCCACAGTGTTCCCTGCACCGTAGGGACATAGATTGCATTGTAGACATATCAGTTGGGGTTGGACCATCCCTAGCCACTGGTTCTTTGCATTTTGATCTGCTGTGAATCTTTTTTTTTTCATAAGGGTAAGAGCTAAAAATAATGATTCCCAGTTCTTTCCACTTTCCTGCAAATGTCATAATTTCATTCTTCTTTAGAGCTGAATAAATTTTAATTGTGTGCATGTGCCGCATTTACAATCTATTTTGGTAACATCTGAAAGTTGGACCCTATCTTGGCTATTCTGAATACTGAAAGAATAAATGTGGGTGTTCAAGCATTTCTCTGATAAGCTGCCTTAGAATTCTTGGCTGCAATTGGACAAGGTCATGTGGTAGTCCTTTTGTTGAGGAACTTCCAAGCCTATTTTAACACTGGCTGAACCAATTTACGTCTTCATCACCATTACTCAAGTGTCCTCCTCACATCCTCACCAGAATTTGCTGCCTTTCTTTTCTTGATAATAATCATTCTGACAGAGTTCTACTTAATCTCAGAGTAGCTCTAATTTCCATTTCCCCAGTAGTTAAGGATATTTAACATCTTACAAAACATTTATTGCCAATATAAACTTCTTTTTCGAAGAACTTTAAAATTTAACAAATTAGCCTAATAGATTAGATGACTAGTTGTTTTGATGTTTTATTTTGGACTTGTTGATGGAAAGGGAAAGTAAGCCAGACTTGGAAAGACAAGTGTCACATGTTTTCTTTCTTATACACAATCTAGATGTACATGTTTACATAGTGATATGGTATAAATGTAGAAAGAAGACTGTGAGAAGGAAAGAATGGATCTAAAGGAGAGGGATGGAATATATGTAGCAGGAAAGAATATGGAGAGCCTTCTTAGGAAGAAGAGGGAAACCCACAAGAGGAGGAAAGGCACACGGGGAGCATAGAGCAAAATTTGACAATATCTGGAAACAGCATAATGAAAGCTACTGTTTTATTAACTAGCTGATGTTAACAGCCGTTTGACCAGATCCTTGATATTCAAACATATCACTATTTCAACAAAATTAGAAGGATAGCACTTTATAAGTGAATTTAGTGGTTCTCAAGACCACTTCCTATTGTTACTGTTTTATAAACAGAACCAAAGAGGTGAAATGACTCTGTTCTACTTACAAAACTAATCCACATGAGTTCATGACAGGCTTATGCATTCTGATTTGTATTTTTATTCTATTTACCATTTCTATGTCAACAGTCTACAGGTGACAATATTTAAAACACTTATTTAAGTTGTTAAATATATGGAGTAGAAACATGAATATCCCTAAATGCTAGAGACTAATTTAGTGTCCCAACAAGGGATTGGTTCATTTAACCATACCATAGATATTCAAATAATTATGATTAAATTGTGAAACAAATAATCCCCATGAACTTACATGTAGTAATTGGTAGGAAACATTGTTAAGTGTGAAGTACAAAGTGCAGAAGAGCATATATAGTATATGAATTTTTGTTCAAGAATGCGATGACAGCAAGACACTATATATGTAAAACTATGACTGCAGATATAATGATAAATATTGAAATCATTAGACACATGTGTAAGGTGAGAGATAAATAAGATTGAAGGGCTATAGACAATAAAGGAACCATATTTTGGGGGTGGGCTTCTGTGCGTATACATAATTTGACTTCAATGAAGCATGCTGGTGGCTGCTCACAAACTATAAGTTAAGCAGCATGATGAGAATTCCTTGGAGGAAAGCAATTGGAAACAAATGAACTAAGAGTTACTTTAATTGATTAAGGAACCCCCACTGAATGGTTATGGAGTACTCGAACACTATGTTACATCATGGAGCCTTTGTTTGCAGCTTGGTTGAGAAGGGAGCACCCTCCAGACCCCAAGATCCTCTGATACTGGGTTTCTCAGAGTCCAGAACTGTGATAAATAAATTTCTGATGCTTCTAAGTTCCCACACTCATGGCATTTTTTTTTTAAAAAAATTACAGCCTGAACATACCAAAATAATATCCAAAGTTTTAGGTAAATAGAGTTCAAAAATTCACAGGGGAAAAGCAGATTTCATCCTCAAACATGAATTTCTGAAAGAGGTCAAAACACTTGAGGGGTATGACATTTAGCTCTTGCAGAATAAAAAGATATAAGTAGAACAGAATTATGATGTCTAATAATTATCACAGAAAATAAGCATAATGGTTAAAAATAGTCATATGACAAACAATGAAAGAAATGGATAATGGGGACATTAAAAAATTAAGCTGAAAGACTAATGGCTTCTCGAAAGCCAAGATTGCTAGTCTCCAACCTTTTCCTGTTATTTGCAACCAGAAATAAAGTAACAGAAGGTATTATAACTAGTCTGAGCCACCATAGTTAAAATCCTGCCTGGGATATTACAGGAAAAGTTTAAAAAATATGAGGAATTTCTGTAGGAAGGTCTTGCCATAGTCGTGCCACAAAAGGGGGGGGAGTGGAAAATTAATAGATTATTTAATACAATCCCAGTGATAGGGGTGGGCTTCTTCCTTATAGATTATTAGTCAGAGAGACGTCCCTTGAGTTCCCCAAAACAATACAGGAGATTATTCCTGTTATTGGTTGTCCACCAGAAATTATTGGTAAGGCCCTATTGCAGAAGATGTTATATTTCTTCATTGCAGGATATAGAGAAATCAAGCTGGAACTGGACTAGAAGATTATTTTCCCCAGGCTGGCCCCCATAATAGCAGAATGTATGGGCAATCTGATGAAGAGGACATTCACCAATAGTCTTATTATGTTGTAGACCCTGTGTGCAACAGTTCTGGCCAATTAGGCAAAGTGAGACCACACCACGGGTACAATTATGATGAGTCTATCATGAGGATAACTATTTGTTTTCTCTCTGGATTTGATGCCCACTCCATAGGAGGGAATACACAGCTGGTATTATAAACTCAATGGAAAGTCTACGCCTAGGGAGACTACAGACCTCCCACCCACCCTCAGGATGAGTAAACAGACCATTTAACAACTGAAGGGACTAAGAGACACCTTTTCTGTCATGTAGCCACTGGGAAGATGCTCATGCTTTCTTAAATAAACTCTCATCCACACTCTATACAAAGCCCTAATGAAAGTCATTGGATCAACAAATTAACACAAAAGTGGGAGAGGACTAGGTGGGAAGAGGAAGGAGATTGATGGGATTGGGAAGGGAGTCAGAGGAGATATCAGGAAGAGAACATAATCTAATTACATTATGAACATATAGAAAAATATAATAATGAAATCCATTGCTATGAATAATTAACATATGTTAATAAAAAGGGTGAAAAGAAAAACTTGAAAAACAATATTAAAGCACAGAGTTGAAAAAGAGAGAGCCTGTGGACTTCTTAGAGGAGAAGCAAGAGTCTTGTTATGTCATTCAAATTTGGGAGACGGTTACCACTGAAAATTTACAAGATTAGAATTTATGATGTGTTTTATCAGGTATCACCATCACTTTATAAACACTATCTTGTCTGTGATTATTTTCCTTTGACTTGTAATTTATTTAGAAATGTATCCTCAATCCGTCAATATTTTCAGTCCTAGATTGGTACCACTTACTTTCTTTTGAACTCCAGTGCAGGAAGTAAACACTGGGCAAATTTCAGTCTTTTAAAATCTGTTTGAAAATCATTTGCCAGGATGCAATGATACTGTGAAGGATCTGTCATCACTTTCAAACAAGTATGCCATTTTTAGTTGTTGGGGTGATATTCTATCAATGTCAGTGTGACAAAGGTGAAAGATATGCTCAATTGAATCATCTTATAATTAAAAATCATTAGTTACTAAGAGATAAGAGTCTAAGTCACCAAGTTTGACCACGTAATTGACAATCTCTCTATTACTGTGTTTCTGCTTCACTAATTTGGAGCCATGTAGTAAGTATAATGACCAAACGATGCATTAACAAGTATTGTGAAATGCCTCATCTGTGTGTACTAATTCTTGTTTTATGGTCTAAACATGGTAAATTTGTAGATAGACCAAATACAGTTTGTCTTTCAAAGATAGACAAATAGCTTATTCATGTTATCTACTTCACCAAAGCTAGATCACCCTCTCCATGTGCACATTCCTCTGCAATCTTCTCGTTTCTATTGTTTCTCCCCTCAAGTTCCTACATTAACCCTTGGTATGATGAGATGGTGTGAAAGGTCAAAGTTAAATAAAAGATGTTGTTCTAAAAGTGATGGTATGTTACAGGGATTTTTTAAAAAAGAATATGATCTTATATAATGTGATTTATTACAGTAGAATTCCTGATGACGATGTAAAGAAGATGCAGAATCAAAGCTTCAAACTGTAAGGCATGTTTGATAGTTTAGCCATCAAGGATGAGATGCTGACAGATATGGATTTCCAGAAATTGTAGAATCTGAAAGTTAGAGAAGGCTATAGGAATCAGTAGTGAACACACTGAATAAATGAATTGCCGATTTGGCATTATATAATATTCTCTTCATTGACTATTGCTTAAAGAGAATCTGGAAGGATGCTTTAGGTTGAATACAGAAAAACGAATTTGGAGACAGTATCCAAATAGTTTCCAAGCTATTGATACTTTCTTTCCTGGGGAGCAAAATACCCCAGCAAAATACCCCAGTGATGGTCTGGACAATGCTGAGTGAAATGTGGGTTTAAGATAAAGGAAGTATATCAGAAGTTCCCTGGCAATCCTGCTGCTATACAATGTTTGTCCTATTTGGGAAAAACCCAAAACAATCCACAGTCCTAAGAGTCTCCTGTAATAACAGTTGTAGAGGTTGACAGTGTCAAGGGACACTTGGAATCAGTATGGGAAGAAACTAGAAAAATTTACAACTTTGGATAGTTGGAAAACAGAAGATGAAGAAGACAATATGTAACACTCAAGGATAATAGCTGAGCTGTCTTATAGCTCAACTCCTCTATAGTCTATCATCTCAACATTATTTCCTTTCATAAAAGTCATTGATAACTTTCACAGTTGTACGCATGTTTGCTTCTAATGCTGAAGAAGTCCCTGATGCGCTCAGGGAGCTTTAGACTCCAGATAGATTTCCTAGAAACATTTCAATTCCAATAAGAATCTATAAGATAAACACTAAAATTTGAATTTACTGTGCTTATTACCTTTTTTCTCCCAAGGAAGTAGTGAGACAGCATCCACTGAAGCATAATTTTATGTCAAATGCTTCAGAAATTAAGTGTTTAAAAATATGTCAATAGAAAATAAAATAGATCAGTTTTGTTATGGATTCTTGTGCAACAGTTCTCTGAGCCAACTTCATTTATCTTAAAACCACACTTCACTCAGCATTGTCCAGACCATCACTACTATGTGCTAAGTATTCTTGCCCATACTAGGAATAAGCCAGTGTTACAACCCAAATCTTAAATATACCCAGTAGCCCATGTGCTAATGGCTTAGTCCCCCTTGACACTTCTGGAAGATGCTGGGAACTTTAAGGGGCATGGCCCAGTGGGCATGCTTTAAGTCCCTGAGGTTTTGCCCTGAAAGGGGATAGCAAGACTCCAACCCTCACCTCTTCTTTTTTCTCATTTCTTGGACATGAAGTAAGAGGTTTTCTCCAACATGAACTACTTACCATAGTGCACTGGTTTACCAGAGCCTCAGATCAAAAGGCTATTCTATCATGGACCACAAACTGAAATGTATAAGCCAAAACAAACAAGCAAACAAACAAACAAACCAAAAATCCACTTCCGTTGTTTATAAGCCAGTTTTAGCTGGGTTTTACAGAAACAAAAAACTAGATAATGCAGGCAGTAAAATGTAGGAGATTCATATAAGAAAAACTATTATTACTCTGAAAGAATTGATGAAGAAATTTTCTTTTACAGAGAATTTTCAAAAAAGAACAATATCTTTTAAGGTGGTCTTAGTTAAAGATAATGTAAAGTCATCTTTTTTTTTTTTTTTTTTTTTGCCAGAATGATCAAGTCAGGTAAAGGAAGGATGAATTTGTGTCATATATGCTCTCGCTGACTGCATCTTTTAGCTCCCCACTTAGCTAAGGTATGGAATCTGCTTGGTGAGTGCTGAATATAGGTGAAGTTTGTTCTAATGTTGCAATCTGTAGGTTTGGCTTTCTGAGACACGGACAAAGTAAGAATAGATGAGATTTCCATTAGGCACCAAAGTATAGAACAGCTCACAGTGAAGTAGTCTGTCTCGGGTATCTTAGTGAATTTCTGAGGAACTGCAGTTATCTTGAGAAAATACTCATAAACACTTCCAGCATCTGGTTCAGTTATGCCAAACAATAGCAAAAATGTTTGCAGACTGAAAGTGCCTGGTATTTTTAAATTATAGCTCCATACTGAACTAAACTGTTGTGCTATTATAGAAGTATGAAGAAGAAGATTTCATTTGAAGATAAAAACTTCCAGAGAAAGAACACAGCTCATCAGCCCCCTAAATCCCGCCCCCCCCTCTTAGGAAATAGATCTTTAACTGTGTTCCTTCACCTCCTCACGTTCTCCCACCATATTTCCCTGAAAGCCTAAGTGGGTTCAGAGGAAATAAGAAAGCTTCTTTGTGGATCTAGTTTAACAATTCTGAACAGTAAGTGCAAATTATATTCTCAAGATTGACCCATAATTTAAAATATAGATGAAGTTGAAATAATTAGAATCATCAGCACTATACAGAACTTTTAAAAGCAGAAACATAATGAAGAAAAGAAGAATTAAAAAATAAAACAATAAGCAAAATCTTAAGCAAAAGTTTAAATATATTTACACACACACACACACACACACACACACAAGTATATATATTAGAATAAAGTTTTTCCAGAATTAGGGTTTGTTTAATTTAAAAATCGAGTAAAGTCAGTCAAAAGTAAAAGTGGATGATGGTGAAAACTTCCATAATAACACGAGAAATAATTTAAAAATTGATAGTTAACAGAGTATCAATTCAGAAAAACTAGGTATAATGAAGAAATATTTAGAAGATCAAATATGCGTTTCACAACAAAGAAACAGATGGAGGTGGAGGAATAAAGACAGAGCAGTATTTCACTTACTTGACTTTTCAGATCAAAGGCTTTTGATTGACAGGGTAGATTAACAACAACAAATGTCACACTATATTACCTGGAAAAAGTCCTGAACTCCACGGGAAAAGCAAATCCTACAACTTCTAAGCAGGGGACAGAATTAACCAATCACCAGTCAGAACAGACATGCTTTCCTCAGCAGCTTGGAAAACTAGGCCAGAGTAAGGCAATATTTATAGTTTTATAAGAAAAAGCACTTGAGCCCAAGGATCCCAAGGCAGCCAAGATACAATTCAAGAGTCTGGGAGAGAACTTAAATTTATATCACAGAAACTGAGCAGTTACATAGAAAAAATTTCTAAAATATATACAGAATATAAAGAAGGCAAATGGTTATACTAAATGCAGAGTAAAAGCTAAGGAGAGTCACCTTTTCTCACATCCATGAAATATTTTGAAAAAAAACTAATGTATACAGAGACATACTATCTTACTAAGACTCAACAATATGTATTTCATCCCTGTCTTGTAGGACTACAGAACTAATATTAAAATTTTGAAATTACTTAGACACTGATAAATTAATAAAGATGCTACAGGAAACAGTTATTAAACATCTAATGAGCATTTCCCCTGCACCATTCAGAGTCAGTGCTTCCCAAGCATCTTCTTGTTTAATCTCCATAATAGTACTATATGATAACATTCATCATGAAAAATAGCATGAAAAATATTATAAGCAAAATGCCTTCATCAGATTCCATAAAGAAAATCATAACACATGGTCCTCAAAGAGTTAGGTTAAGCTCTGGTGCATTAATACAGTAAAAACAAAATTCCTTTTAAAAAAATAAAAGTAAAGAAATCTCAGAAGATTTAAATAAGAAAAAGTGAAACATGGAAACTTCTTCCATATCAAAATTTCGTATTTTGAACCTAATAAATATAGAGCACACATTAAAACGTCCTTAGCTGGTGACAATTAACCTCAGTGGAAACTAAATCAAAAAAAGTAGAATTTTGTACAGGTTTTTGCCTTTGTCTAAAATGTAACTAATATCCCAAGGCATTAAGAATTATTTTCAAAGAGCAAAATCTGGAAATGAAAATGTTTTCACATATGAATAACCTGCTGTAAGAAAAACACCAAACCAGGACATTGCTAATCAAGATGGATGTGGTGAGGCCAAATTTATAAGTTTAAACAAATTAAGTGTCTCAGATTGTGTGATGTGACAAGAAATAGAAATAAGCGAACCAACAATTCAACTCAAGAACTTCTGTTACTGGAGCTAAATGATGGCGCTGTGGTTTAGAGTTTACTGATCTTTTAGGTGTGATTTTATTTCCAACACTCATGTCAAGAAGCTAACAACTACTGGTAACCCCTGCTCCCAGGGATCTAGTGGCCCCTCTCTGGCTACAGTAGTTACCTCTACTCATGAGTCACACCCACACACAGACAAACATACATACATATCATTTTAAATAAAAAAAAAATCTCTAAAAAATATTTGATACATCAAGAATGCAGATGTTTGCAAGAAAAGATTTATAGAAACAATATAATAAAATTATTTTTAAAGAGAATTTTAAGACTTATTCTTTCTTTTTTTTAAAAAAATATATTGTCATGTTATAACATTTTTCCCTTCATTACTGATCTGCTCTGAATTTTCCTAATCCTGTCTCTAATGACAGGATATCTTCTGTATTTTTTACTGATCACAGTCACCTATGTTTTGTACATGTCCCCTTATATCCTATTTTGGCTTCTTTCTAAAGATACTTTGTTGTAGACAGGTGACTTTTTCCCAGGGAGCATCACATCTTTGAAGACATTTCCTAGAGGTGATTTGGATGTAGCAGACCTGAAGTGGGACAAACCTCAGCATGTGTGGGGGACCCATAAGCTGTTAGACCTCTGCTGCTGCTAGACATATGGCCAGGAGGACTAATGCAGATTGGAGCAGAGGCACAGAGAAGGGCAGACTGAAGGGCAAAGCCAGCTCTTGCTTTGCCAAGCCAGGTCATTGGCAACTCAGTTTCATCCTGGATTCTGTTACTAGGCTACCTCACTAGCATCCCAATAGACTTTACTTTTGATTAATTGAATCTAAATATATAGTCTTCTCTCACAATTCTACTTTTCCATCTCTACTAAATCTTTTCATTGACTACTGATAAACACAAAGTAAAACTATAAATATTCAGTTCTAATTCTTTTATCCATTTTTTTTCAGCAAATCAGTTTTATCCACAACTTGTTTAGTATATATTCTTTTAATTGTAGAATTGCTTAGTAATCTCACAGGGGTCTAGAGGTATGGCTCACTAGTGTGATGTTTACCTATCATGTACAAGGTCTTGGATTTAATCCTAACCAGCAAAACAAACATTAATAGTATCTTCGTGGAGGATTTTTTAAAAATATGATTCATTCTTGAAAAAGAACAAGTTTATCATGTTGTGGGTGGATTCTCTTTGGTCCTTTTTACAGTCATGGGTGTTTAATGTCTACATCTCCTATCTGAAGTCTTATGCATCTCTGCATTACTCTCCCAGTCATCTTACGTTAAAGGATAGAATACATTTCCAGTTACCCTAAAGCAGCCCCACATCTTCTCCTGCCAGACAGACAGCTCAAAAAGACCATAATCCCTACATGAGCCCTCTTAGCTCTCCCAGGCTCAGCTGGTCCTGCAACTGATTTCCTATCTTGGAATGTCAAGTGCCACTCCCTGACTGGTCTGGCTCCTGCTGGGGTGCATTACCAGGAACTCTAGTTCTGCAGGATAAAGAGTCCAGTCAAGATGTGCTTGTTTACAACATACTGATAAGGTTCGTAGACACCGCTGCTTTTTGCAAACAGACATGAAAACAAGCAATTTCAAACACTGATTGCTTCTGGAAACATACTGTGAGAAAAATAAGACACATGCATAAAAGGAAAAAAACTGCCCTGGGAAGTATGAACCAATGGGCTTCTGTATATGCTAAGGTTACCTTTTTAAGAAATCAATGTGTGTGTGTAATGTGTGTGTGAGTGTGTGTGTGTGTGAGAGTGTGTGTGTGTGAGAGAGTGTGTGAGTGTGTGTTTGTGTGTGTGAGAGTGTGTGTGTGTGTGTGTGTGTGTGTGTGTGTGTGTGTGTGTGTGTGTGTGTGTGTGTACAGGGTGAAGTGCACATGTAGTCACATGCTTGTAGAGCCCAGAGGTTGATATTTGGATATCATTCTTTTTTTTTTTTTTTTTTTTTTTTTTGAGAAGGGTCTCTCACTGAGTCTTGAATTTATCTATTCAGCTCAACTGACTACTTTCCAGTATGTCCCAGGAATCCTCCTTATTCTGCCTTTCTCAGCCTTAGGATTGCTGGCTCTCTAGCATGCTGGATTTTCTGCTGGTACTAGAAATCCAAACTCAGATCTGACCTATCTCCCCAGCTCCTAGAGGGGTGTTTTTTTTGTTTTTTTTCTTCTTAAAAGAGAGACTGAAGTTTGACTGAGGAACCTGAGTAGAAATTTATAAGGAGACTTACAGAAATGCTCCTTCAGTGATTCTTTTTTGGAAGTGAACTTTACAACTACCCATTTTCTGCCTTTTACCATGTCATTTAAAGTTCTAAATAAATCACAATATTAAAGAATTTTAAAAAAAAACTTCCAATGAAGAATTAATTTAAACACGATAAATTAAAGTACCTTTTTAAGATATGACATTGTTAAAAGCAGTAAATATTAAACATAAAATAAAACAAAAACATTTTGGCTCAAATATTTTATTTATACATGGTCAACTTGAAATAGGTGAGATTGTCGAATCATCCAACTCTTAAGAAAGTGTCCATTTACAGAGTCCTGGGAAGAGTTGAAAAACTAGATGAACATGTAAAAATTAGAAACTGTGTAAATTTTAAAGGCACCATTTCTATTAAAACTGTTTTGCAGCTCAGGAAACCCTGCAGAAGAGGAGGCAGAAAGTCTAAGAGGCAGAGAAAAAAGGACACCAGGAGAAGACAGCTTTCTGAATCAACTGAGCAAAGCTCATATGAACTCAGGGCCTGGAGCACCAAGCGTGGGGTGTACACATGTCTGCATCAGCTCCTTTGCGTATACAGTATAGCTTTGAGTTTAGTATTTTTATGGGGCCCTTGCGTGTGTGAAGCAGGATTGTTTTGCCTGTCGGTGGGCTCCTGTCCCTCTCTTGATTTGCCTTGTCCAACTTTGATGTGATGACTTTGCTGGGTGTTATGCTTTACTTTGTTGCTGTTTCTTAAAAGTTTGATTTTTGATGGATCCAAAGGGAAGAAATAGAGAAAAAGGGAACTATAATCAGGATACTTTGTGAGAAAAAAAAATCTATTTTCAATAAAAGGGGGGGGGATCTATTGTTAAAGCCAATCAGGGAAAATGTCATAAATGAGGATTCTCAGTTCAGCTTCTAAATTAAGGAAAGAAGTGACAGGGTCAGGTGAAAAGTGTTCTTTCCCCATGACCTCTCTCCTCTCTCTGTCACTGTTCCCTTAGAGCTTCTGAGAATGTAAAACAGGCCAGGAAAGGGGCAGAAAATGAATGTGGAGAGGTAAACAGAGAAAATCCAGTTTGAAGTAAGAGGAGTTTGAGGCCAGAAAATGTAAACAAAAATAAAAACTCAAAGTTAGTAGAAGAGGCCACACCGGTTAAATTCAAAACAGGAAACAAAACAAAAACAAACAAAACACCCAAACTACTATAGTCAGAGTTTTTGCTGGGACTGCTGGCCAGCTTCCAAATAACCACATTAGTTATAAATGCCTGGCCAATAACTTAGGCTTTTTGCTAAATAGCTCTTACGACTCGTATTAATCATGTACCTAAATTCTGCCATGTGGCTCATGGATTGTTAAGTCATTTTATACATGCCCTGCTTCTTCTGCATCTGATCCAAGACTCCTTCTTTCCAGTGTTCTCTTGGTCTGGCTCTTCTGCCTAATCTCTTCATGCCCAGCTACAGGCCAGTCAGCTCTTTACTAACCAGGGAGAGTAATATATATTTCCACTGTACAGCAATTATTTTTATTGTATTTTATTATTCTACAGCAATTAATTGTTTAAAAGATTCAAGGGGTAAAACTCTAAGTAAATGTATAAAATATGAATCAAGAAAGATTATGAACAAAAAAAGTCAGAATTTAAAAATAACAAGGAGGTAAATACGAATATTATATATTCAATTCATCAGCTAAAGGAGCCTACAGACAAAATTGAAGACTTGAGTGGAATTTCTGGGACCCACGTGGTTAAAGGGAAAACTGACTGCAAGCTGGTTTCTGATCTCCATCTCTGTGGCACATGGATGTATGAACATGCTCATATACACACACATGTACACTTGCACATCCTCCCACACCATGCATACACACACACACACACACACACACACACACACACACACACACACATCCTGTGACCAGTAGAATTGCCTTTATTGTTGTTATAATAATTTAATTTTAGATCGGAAAAGTATGCCTTAAAAGAGATAATCTTAAAAACAAGACACTTGTAAACATAGCTAATTAGGCCAATCAATATTCAAAGTCATAATTCAATTAAAATATTATCAATCTTTAAGATATTCTGGGCTTTCCTTGTGTAAAATGATGTATTTTTAGAAAATAAAATACTTTTACTTTAGATCACAATTGGATTAATATTTTAAATGTTTTTTTGAAGACAACTTTTATGTACATTTGATAAACTGCTGTTTCAAGGCTATACATTATTATTGTGTTTTTAAAAAAGATCTACATAATAAATTCCTTTTATGGCTGAGCGTCAATTAAACGTAAGCATTTATAACATCCTGTATTCTTGCATAAGGTAAAAATAAAAATGATGTAATTTGCCCAGTTCTCATTGTTTGCTTTGACTCAAAAGAAATAAGATTTTTTTGCACTTTTAAGCCTTTATTTGAGCCACCACTGTTATTATATATATGTATATTATATATAATATAATATGTATATATATATACAATCTTATCTGTAAGGTTTTTTTATATGTTCATTTTATTTTAATTTTTATAAAAAAGTCTTTTTTATCCCTTCCTTCCATCCTCCCAATTCCTCCCAGTGAGTCTTGAGCTTTTTCCCTCCCGATGCACCCATCCCCTCCCACAAAGGGCAAGTCATCCCAAGTTGGGTCAGCTCAGCATGCCACACATACTCCAGGCAAGTCTGATTTCCTCATCCCAAAGTCAAGGCTGGGTTCCGTGTTCCTCTGCAGGGAATGGGCTCCTGTGCTCATGCACAGAAACAGTCTGATCTCACCCCTCCATACTCCACATACTGTCCATGCCAATCCACAGTTGACTACCCTTGGAAGGCCTAGCTCCTTTTATCAGTGGGTCTCCAGTGGCTATTCTTGATTCAGTGAGCGCCCCCAGAGTTTCAGCCAACCATCATTGTGGGAATTTTCTTCATAATCCCTGTCCCCTTTCTCATACAGACTCTCCTCCCCCTCTCTCAGGTGGACCAGGAGCTTCGCCCGGTGCTCAGCCATGGATTTCTGCCTCAACCTCTATTCACTGTTGGATGTAGATTCTGTGACAACACTTAGGTGGTTATTCGTTTGATTATAGGGGAAGTCCTGTTTAGGCACCCTCTCCACTATTCTTTCACTGGCGACTGCCGTTGCTTTGTCAGTTCACTCTTAGTCAGCTCTTGGTCATCTTTTAGTCAGTGGTGAGCTCAGGGGCTGCATGTCTCCAGTAACTGCAGGGGCTGCTCTTATGCAGCTCTTAGTTGGCTGTAGGCTAAGGAGCTGTAGGTCTCCAATTGTCACAGGGATCGTTCTTAGTCGGGTCTTTGCTGACTCTTAGTCAGCTGTGGACCTCCTGGCTTCCGGGGTCTCCAGTTGTTGGTGTGTAATAAAGCAGACTGTGGTTTGGGTGGGGTTTGGCCCATGAGATGTTCCTCCAGCTGTGTTTTGTGGGGATTTTGGGCTGGGGGGGGCTCTCTCAGCTTTCTTTAATTTAGGGTGGAGCTTGATGTGGTTGAAGTGCCAGGGTTTGGAGACCAAGGTCTCTTCTTGGCCTGAAGATCGAGGTGCCATTCACCTCTTAGTTGGCTGTCTCTCAGTCTGCAGCATTCAATTTAACCACATTTTTCCAAGAATAGATGGATTTCCTGCAAGTCAGAAATGACATAGTACTATTCCAGGCCACAAAAGGAAGAGGAGAAGGCAAGAAATAAGATTTAATAAAAAGAATAGTTATCATTTCAAGAATGCTTATTACAAGCAGTTATTAAATTAAGCATTTTATATGTTATTTTACTTTATATTCATGACAATTCTGAGAAATGTGACTTATTTTCTGCATGCTGCAGATGAGGAAAGATGTTCTCAGTGGTTAAATGATTTGTCTACAATCATATCAATAGTGAGAAAATCAAATTTTTACTCTGTGCTGCACTTACTCTTTCTTGGCTACATTTAAATGCAATTACAGTCATTTCAGTCTTTAAAACTTTCTATCATGATTTAAAAATAAAACAAATTTTTCCTGGTCAAGAAGAGTACAGTCATATGGCTTCTTGCTTCTTATTATCTACCTTGAATTATCTTCCATTTCAAAAAAATTGAAAATGAAAACACAGAGACATTTGAAATCAAACTCTCTCATGTGGCTATTTCAACTTCAGATATTGCATAATTATGTCACTGTCTTACTTTCCTAGGACAGTCAATGATATGATACAGGTACAGGAAGGGAATGGGGTACACAACAGTGAACTTGTGGATACCTGCATCAGGACCTATAGCTGTTCCTTAGTGGTACAAATGTCCAGATTCCCACTACCTAGGGATTCAGATCACCTCTCCCCAAGCCTTTTTTCAGCCCACTTCCTCACCTTATGATGAGGTGCTGAAATGTGTTAAACTTTTCTGTTTCCTTTACAAAACTTTCATTTTGCTTTAAAATGTATATATTATACCAAACTCAGTTTTGTGTGGATCCTGGACATCAGAACTAGGTCCTTATACTTGCAACAAAGGCATTTTACTGATGGACATTCTCCTCACATGTGCACATGCCACTGGACTGGGATTCAGACAAATTGTGGGGCGTCAGTTATCTGTTTCCACCATAAAGGTATTTAAAATAAAAATCAACTCATTAGGCTTGGAAAGTGCCTTATTCGTTCAGCTATGCCACATACATGATTTTCTGTATTTTCAAGATCAAATTCTTTTCCTGTTTAATTTGTAAAGCTTATGTTACATAATTTTTTTTATTCCTTCTATTCACATAAATATTGACTCAGTACTTTATAACTTCACCAGCCCCCAGGAGATCACTCAAAGATACAGGATGTTCACTATGATCTACCCTCTCTGCTAGACTTTCACTGAGTAGTCATACCTCCAATTACCGTGCTGGGAAATATAGTCCTGTAAAGAAACAGAAGGACTACTCATTTTAAACACTAAAAAGAAACATTGAGCATGGTGGCAAAGCACTATAATCCCAATATCTGAAAAACTGAGGCAGTAGGAATATGAATTTTAAACAAGTGTGAGCTGCATGGGAAGATACTGTCTCAAAATAGATAAATGGTAAATAGAAAGATGATAGATATCAAATGCTTTGTAATTATTGTGTGTAGTGTAAATGTGTGTATGTGCAAATTCAGATGCCAAAACTGGGTATGTTTTTTTACTGCTGCTCATTTCATCTCTTGAGATGGTGTCTCTCAGTGGACCTTGTGTTCACTGATTGGCAAGACTAGATGACCAGTTAGATCTGAGGAACCACCTGCTTACACTTCTTCTATAATAAAGATACATACGTGTGACCATACCCAATTTTGTGTGGGTACTGGGCATCTGAACTAGATCCTTATGTTTCCAAGGAAGGCATTTTACTCTTAGATATTCTCCCTAGCTGGGAAAGTCTTTGTGTGCTTTACAAAATCTCCTTTCCTTGAGTAAGGTCATGTTGTCTTCAACATGTGTGTGTGTGTGTCCTTGTCACAGGTTTTAGATTTTCGAGGACTGTATGGAAACTCTTTGCTTGGTTACCATACATTCAGAGTGATCAGTCCACATTTAGGGAATATTGAAAGAGGAGAAGGAAGCTGCTGCTTGAACCATGTATCTCCAACAAAGAGCAAGGAAGGGCCAGTAAGGAAAGTGTATGTGTGGAGGCAAAGACTGTTTCCACAGCCCTGTACTGCTGCCCATGAAATTTTTCAATAAGAAAAAGTTCAGGCACACAAACAGAAAAACAAGGCGGAGCTAAAACTGACTGCAGATAAATAAAATAAGCTTTGAATAATGGGAGTTGTTGATGGTAACATAATGGGTCCTTGCAAGCTTGTAGAACAGATGGGATTCCTAAAAGATCCTAGATAACCAGAGGGTAGCATCTATTATATTAACTGTCATATTCTGTTCTGAAGAGATCAGAGGGGTAATTAAATTAGGAACATGTAAAACAAATGTGTTTATTGTTATCTATTATTTATGACTCTTCTGATAGCTGGTAGTTCATTTGACTATACTTCTGCCTAAACCAATTTAAATTAATTCAGCTAGCAAACTGAATAATGCTATATCAACTGTGTTGTTGCAATCAAGATATATTGCATATACTCGGCTCTCTTAATCTGCTAACTATGTTTTCCAACATTGATGGATAATTGCCTTTAAGTGCATCCTTGCCCTCTCTGCTTTTAGTTCTGCTTGATAAAAACATTACTTGAAGTGGTATGTTCCCAGAACCATTTTGAGAATGCAATTTCCCTTAATTCTCCTATCAGTAACATCAGTATAATCTGAAGACTATGAAGGCAATTAGCTTTCTCTAATGGCCTTTGCTTCTCTAAAATAATGATAAAAAGGGGGATTATTGGGCAAGAGGAAAGCAAACCTTAACATTCGGCTGCATACTATTTTTTCCACTTTCGTGTGAATATTCACCAAAGTTTACCATACAAACACCTTGGCAGGAAAACAACACCTCTGTGATGATTTCATGCTGTATCAACAAATGCAGATAAAGTACAATCAGAGCCGTAACTTCCCCAAATAAGTTTCTAACCGTAACAGACATGTCTGCTTCCATTTAGACTTCTCTGAACATTTGTGTTAAGGGCTATCAGGAAGCTATAAAGAAACAGTGTTGGTAAAATCTTGCTTTACAGACCAGTATTAACAGGAAGGCTAAAAAGCATTTCATTAATGAATGCCTGCCATTCCAGGGCTCCTTCTCCAGGATGACAGACTTGGAATTCTAAACTGTTTGTGCTTCCTGTCTCTCTTGAAACAGTTCACTAGGAATTATGAGTGGCTTTAAAATCTTAGCTTGTATGTGCTGCTACTAGAGACAGGAAACCTGCTCTTTAATTTTCACTCTTATTACTAACTGCTTATACTTTAAATGTTTGATGCTAAAATTCTCTGGTTGATGATTTATGCCCCTTTGCATTTAATGTTAGAGTTTGAATATTTAAACTTGGTTTTGGTGTCATCCTTAATTAAACAAAAAATTTTTTAAAAATCTATATTAATCGTTACTATTGTTACTCTGGTATCAGGTCTGAAAATGATCCTTGCTCCCTGGTTTGCACCGACTGGAAGCACAGGTTTTTTGGTGTAGCTAGAGACAACTGGACATCATCAGGCCCAAATGTTGACACAGCATTTAGGTTGGGCAGTGTCATTCTGTACAAGAGAGAGAGGACTCCTTGTTTCACACAGAAAAGACATATATGGGTCCAAAGTTGTAATGTTTATCATCCAGAAAAATGGTTCACGAAAACTTAAAGATTAAAATATCCTAAATGAAATCACTAAATGATAATTAATCAAACCTCCAATGTCAAAGGGAAAAAAACAAAGCAAACAATAAAACAAAGCAAACAATACATTCCTGTTTGTTAAATGAGACTGTTGATACATGGGTATATTGTAGTTAATCTCAAGTTGACATGAATGCCTGTGTCTACTGTGAGTGTGTGTGTGTGTGTGTGTGTACCCATTTATTTAATAAAATGATTTTTTGTTTCTGCACCAGAATCAAATGAGATCATATATGAAAAAATACTTATGCATTGTAATATACTTAAAACATAAGATTTATTGTGTACAAATTTTGGTGTACCTAAGAAGCAAGTCATCCCTTCAGCACTATCAGACTGACTTATTCAATTGAAAGAACATTATCCGAATCTTCACTGATGTAATCATGCTGCTGTCATATAATTTCCTAACCCAAATCCTTCCATAAATATAGAGCTGTAAATCACAAAATATCAAGCAGAGAAACCAAAATGGTAGTTACAGATGTCTCAGAACACTTGTGTTCAGCAAGCTCATATAATATTTATCATTGTTATATAGAATTTCATGTGAGCTGTTCTCAGATTAGGTAACTTTCTATACATGTAAACAGAATGACCGACGTACACACATATGTATGTATATATTAGTTTTTAAGAGATAGAATTATTTATACTCTTTCTACAGTGACCATTGTTTTTAATTTGCAAAAAAAAAAAAAGTTGTTGTTTTAATAAAAATGTTTTCTCGAAGCTACTCCAAAAAAGTATCTTAACTCACAACCAATACTTTTCAAGACATGTATGGTACAAATATATGTTTTCTCTGGTGGAAATATCAGATTTTATGACACTAATAATTCCAAATTAGTTGTTAGTAAATGTTCTCATTGAAGAGTTGTTTGACAGCGTGGAAGGGAAAAAACCTCACAAGGCCCCACTCCTGGTCAAGAGCTGTTGTAAATCAGTAGCAGCTGAGGGAGAATTAGTGCTCTTCAAGGTAGTGCTCCTGGTAGGTTATTTAATATTGAATGGTCAGCCTTAAACATACATGCTGTGCACATATAATTGACTGGATCAGCACGGTATCTATCAAACAATAACAATCTGAGAAGAGGTCACATAATTTGAAGGGAGATAGTGACAGCATAAGAGGAAGAAAAAGAGGAGGAGAAATAATGTAGATACAGGATACTCTTGTGTTCTCAAATTATACACACACACACACACACACACACACACACACACACACACACATATGAAAGTTATTTGAAAAAAATCAGGTATATCTAAAAAATAGAATCTCATGCATGCTTTCAATGTATGCTTACTTATCAATAATGACAAAGAAAAAACATGCTTATAATGGATCAGAAAGGCTAATAAAATGATATATAGGTATTAAAAGTTGTCACTATCCCACTATTTATTATCTGAGAAATTTCTAACAATTGAGAACTACCTTGTATTTTCCCAATAAAGACAGGATTCAAAGTGAAACTCCTAACCCAGCCTTGACTTTGGGATGAGTAAATCAGACTTGCCTGGAGTGGGTGTGCCACGCTGAGCTGACCCTCCTTGAGACTTCTTACCCTTCTGGGGAAGGGGATAAGTGAAGGGGGAGGGGAGAGGCTGAAGGCTGACTGGGAGGGATTGGGAGGATGGAAGGAAGGTAGAGTAGGGGGATACATAGATAAAAATGACATTTTTATTTAAAAAAAAATGAAAAAAAAATTTAAAAAAGCAAAACCCTGGTATCATGTCCACTGTGTTTTATTTCAAACCCAGTGTATAGGGTCCAATGTTGTGACAATGACAGATCAACTGTGCCAGAGGGCTGCGCTAACAGGACACTTAGGAGTCTGGAATATTCCAAATACTGAGCCATAGTCTAAATCTTCTACATGCTCCAGTCAGACATCAGTCCCAAGATTCTTACAAAGTAAACTTACTATTTTGATAAGTGTAGTTACTAGCAGTAAGAGCACTTACTCTTTTGATAAGGGTTCTTGCTAGGCTTTCATTATCTAGACCTTCAGAAGTCTAGAGGTTCCTGACAATTATATTCCCCTGGAGATTTGCTCTTGTTTAGGAAAAACAAAACAAAACAAAAACACACCAAAAAAAACCTTCCATCTTTAGAAAACAAACCTAGAGAACAAAACTGTTACATGACCCAAAAATACACTGTATGTGTTGGAGAATAAGAAAATTAATGTGGGCAGGCATGTTTACGTGTTTTTATGGGTATATGAGGCAAGCGGGCCTTGGACAATGAGCGAGGTCTACACTGTAGGAAGCATGGCAGAAATGTGAGAGAGTGTATACCAAAACATAAATAGTACAGTGCTTACATTTGAAAACAGGATTCTAGGCTCATATCTCTCGATTTCATAACCATTCTATCTGATATCCAAACCGACTTTATCTCAGATAAAGTAAGAACAGTAATAGTAGTTATTGCACTGAAGTCTCAAAAATAAACACATGTAAAGTATATTTGCTACTACATGTAAACTCAGAACATATATAAAAGATTTATAAGTGCCTAAGGCATATAAGAGCCACATAAGTGCTTATGGAATTACTAGGAGGAAATTTATTTGGTTGGTCAATAAGGACATGCCTTTACTGAATTTGAAAACTAGAAGGTTTATCAGGAGCACATATTCAGTTTGTACTTCGAATACATGACAAGGCCTGAGAAGACACTTCTACCTCTTAATTTGTTATTTTTTTTCTGTAGTGCTCTGTATGGTGGTCCTTCTATGCTTCTCAAATTTCACAGGAAAGCTGTCAGATAGAAATGAGTTAATCTAAGTGTATGGCTTGAAACAATCTCTGGTATACTGGGTTTTGCTTCTTCGTATGTTTGGATAATGTAGTTTAATCTGCCAAATATACCAGTTGAATTTGTGGAGCATTTATTGTCTGGGTGCTGCAGAGTAACCAGAGGTTTTTTGAAATCGTCAATGAGTAGTGTTAAAATGTTTCCTAGCCTTAGATGGAAGGGAAGGAGGTCAGAGCAGGTCAGAGAAGTTGGACAGAACTTGTCAGGTGCAAACCGTGGTCTCTTAGTGGCACAGGCACCTTGACAACCCCCCTGAGTAAGTAAGTACCCAGGCAATGGGTTGGGCTGGTTTTCCACAGCACTCCCACAACACTACTTACTGGCACCATCCCCTTCTCACAACTAATATGCAATCTACTGGTCAAATGGAATCTGCCTTATTTCTAGAAAAAAGAGAACAAAACATCTACCATGCAGGAAGATATCACATTTTAAAGTTATCACATGGCACAGAAAGATAAGGGCATTGATCTCAGTTATTCTTCATTCAAATCTATTGAAGTCCTACCAGATCTACCCTGATGAGTTTGAAGCACCCAGAAGAACACAAGTGTTACAGTGGGCATGTGACTGATATAAACTAGGTATTGACTAAGTTCTTCCATTTTAGACATGGCCCAGGAGTACCACATATTTGAGAAAAGCCTGTGACATAAAAGAGAAAGGTCCAAAAAAATAGAAATGAAATCAATAAAGGGAATAAAGAGGAAACAGAACATGGATGGGAGAGAGAGAGAGAGAGAGAGAGAGAGAGAGAGAGAGAGAGAGAGAGAGAGAGAGAGAGAGAGAGAGAGAGAGAAGAGAAAATTTGTAAAATATCCCCTAGGGAACTGAGAAAGGAGCTTAGACCACACCATTATATTTGAAACCTGTTAAAGAGAGAGAAACTTAAAAATAATAGAAGTTTAAAATACAAATCCATCAAATCTCAAAAGCAGTTGTGTGTGGGGGGGGCAGTAAAGAGAAGAGAGCAAAGGCTGACTGGCCTAAGAATGAAGTTAGAGGCTGTTCATGCAGAAGCCCAGAAAGAAGAAACACGGAGTAGAACTTGCCCTCAACCTAAGGGATATGTTCTCCATGTCCACATGTTGCCCAGTATTTTGTACACTGAATACACAAAACCTCAGATAAAGATATATCACCATGCAACTTACAAATAAAAAGGCAAAGTGAGAGAAGGACCATAGCTTCCAGACCATGGGTGTTATATGCCTGGGCCGCAGGTCAGTCAGCGTACAATTAAAACAAGCTTCTGTGTGTCTCAGTGGGACTGTGGGACTGTAGGCAAGTCTGGGCCAGAAAAATAATACTACAAATGGCAGCCCAACATGGGTAAATATCCCCACATAAAGCCAAAGAAAGCTTAAAAAAATAAACCAAACAAACAAACACAAAAGGTGGCCTAGAGCATAAAAATGGAGCCAAAAGCAGCTTCTGAGTTGAGTCTCTCAAGTGACTGTTGTACAGAGACTGAGTGGTAAATGTGTTTGAATTAAAAATCGCAGGCTTTTGGGGTGCAGATTAAGCTCCAAAATGGCCAGTTCCTGAAGTCTCACAGGAACCTAGATTTAAGCAACAAGTTATAAATGATGTATTTAAGCTTTCTTTTTATGTAGACAGAAAGGAAACAGAGTCAAAGACTGCATTTTAGTAGCAGCAGCATTTTCTTAGGTGAGCTCTGTTTGCTGGAGGCAAGCAGAGGCACAGCTATTTTAAGAGAAGCTTCCTGATTCAGCCTTAGAGGCAAAACACTTGTGAGTCTTTTAAGAGGCCCTGATGCCAAATACTTATGGAGTTAATGAACAGCAGATGGCAGTGCTTTACTTGGTGATTATATGGACTCTAAATTCCCCAGAGTGGTAATTGTGGGTTCTACCAGTAAGATAAATAAAAGATAAATCCTATGAAGCTAGATTTATAGTCACCCTTGCCAAACCTATAATCCTTAGCCGCACCTTGGCAGATTAAAGGTTGGGCAGTAACAGAAAGAAATAGAGGAAGCTGGGTGGAGTCAGTCACCCTAGCCAAACAAAGGTGTAGTCAAAAACAGAAAAATATAAGAAATAAAAGATATATAGTAAAGACAGTTTTTTAAAAGTCTCAATGGCTTAGAGTGTGTTAAAAAATATACATTGGGTTGAGAGAGAAAAGAGAAAAGGGGTAGAAAAAGTCCTTAAAAAAGAAATAGAGCAAAAAAAAAAAAGCCATGCAAAGATGGAAATTACAAAGACTGTCTGGATACTGTATGTTATTGTCTTGTCTTTAAGTTTTTTGACTATAAAGGAAGTAGTAAAAGCTGCTAAAATCCATTTGAATATAAATACTGTTGCATTAATTTATACTACATATTTGGTAAATGAATTGGCATTAAAACTGAAAACAAAAAATAGCCTACTTTGGAGAAGAGGTTTTCTTTATATTTCCACAATAAATGAGAGGCTGTGGATTTATTTCTGGTTAAAGAAAATAAGGTTTGATCAAGGAAGACCGCCTGAAGAGTCTCCCATGGAAAAGGATGGCTCAGATGATTCAGCATTTCAGAGCACCTCTGTTTAAGTTTCCTCTGAGCTCTATATCCAAAACTACATCAAGGAGACTTTTTCTTTGGGTTCTTTGGGTTCTCATGGAATTGCCAGCACCTCTATTCAGCAGGAAGTAGCCTAGAAAACTATGCTCACATTCCTTCAAAATGGATTATGGATGTTTGTCTTTGTTTACAGTGTTGGTTACAAGTTGTTATAAATAATAGTGAAAAAATTATACAAATGAAATTATATTTGGGGTTCTTCTTGTTTTAAAAGGGGAAATGTAGTGGAATTATGTTTTTATTAAACCTACTGGTTTAATAAAAATGCTGATTGGCCAAAGGCATACAGGAAGTATGGATGGGCCTACCAGACTAAGAAAACTCTGGGAACAGGAAGAACAGGGAAGAAATGCCACACAATTGCCAGACAAGCCAGAAGATGCAGAGGACAACTATGCTGCTCTTAAAAAAAAAAAAAAAAAAAAAAAGGCACAAAGCCCCATGGCTGAACAGGATAAGAATCATGGGTTAGATTAAGAGCAAGAGCTATCAAGTTATATGCCTGGGCCCCAGGTCAATCACCGTACAATTAATACAAGCATCTGTGTGCCTCAGTGGGACTATGGGACTGTAGGCCAGAAAGTCCAGGCCACAAGGCTAGGCCAGAAAGTCTGGAACAGAAACATAATACTACACATGCATCTCCCCTGCCCCTGTTAGAACAATATTATCTAACTTGGTCAGTAGTATTTGAATGTCAAATATGTGTGAGACTTGTGGTAACTTTCTGAATCATACTCTCTCTCTCTGTCCTCATTAAAAAGAGAAGCACATTACCAAAAGCAGATTAAAAAAAAAAAAAAAAGGTAATGTAACAGAAAACTAACTCTGAGATCAAGAATTCTAACATACAGTAGAACTGATATTCCAAAGCAATTTAGGCTTAAAAAATTAAAGATGATTAGATTGAGTTAAGGAAGTTAAGCATTCTTCTTGAAAAGAAGGCTTTCAAAGTTCCATGAGAAGGTGTATGCAAACATGTTAGTACAGGGCACACCTCAGACAACCTTTGTTTCTCTCCATTTTTTCAAGACAGGGTTTCTCTGTGTAGTCTAGCTTGTTCTTTAACTCACTCTGTAGACCAGACTGGCCTCAAACGTAGAGATCTGCGTACCTCTGCCTTCTGATTGCATGATCAAAGGCTTGTGCCACCACTGACAGGCTGCCTCTGTGTCCAACTGAAGTCTAATTTTGTTTTTAAATCCTGAAAAAAAGATAGAATTATCCTAAGGTGTGATGACTATAAACTCTCAGCTGAAGAGAGCTGAAACATTGATCAATCTACCTTCACTGGCCAAGGTAGATAAGCTCTTAAAGCTTTATGACTTAAGTTTAGTTGTGTATATGAGAAAATATAGAAAATAACATTGGAGATGCAAGAAAATCAGGGACAGAATTAATGTATCTTCTAAAATGAAATGATTTATGCAGATTAGTGTTAGTACGTGCCAGTATGTCCTAAGCAAGGTTAAATCAACACAAATAAAGAGACGAATGAGTAATCATATAAAGATGCTTTAGTATAATTCAGGAAGGGAGAAGGCATTGATCAAAGCACTAGATTGTATGGAATTATATAGAACATTAATTTATAACATATAAAATGATTGACAAGTTCTTCAGTGATATGTTCATCTATAAGACCTTAAGTCAACATTAAAGAAACCAACATAACCATAAAAAACAAAAATGGTACTAGAAAAATTTAAAATTTATGCACCAAAAGAAAACCCTCAGCATTAAATTTACTAAGTTTGATGGACAAGCTATAGAACACAAAGACAGGCCATGTGGTGTTGCAGTGGGGACTGCTAAATCACTGAGCTTTCCCCTGCTTCCAAGCTTGAAATCCATCACTCTAACTTTGAAAGCACACTGGGACTTCATATAATTTCCCTATAATATAGTATACTAGATAAAATAGTCCCTGTATTTCCTTCAAATTCCAGAAAAGGAGTTGCATAGTAGATGGTTTAAAACTCTCCTTGTTTATGCACATTCCTATTTAGAGATTCCCCCTGTTTTTGATAAATGAGTTGGATTTTCTGTGTGAAGGTTCAGTAGAAAGCATTTGTCTTACACTGTTCTTAGTTTATACATCTTTGGAAAGGCCAGAGAAGGGGGAAGACAGGAGAGCTATTTTTAGGAGCTTTTCCTACATTTTTATTGCCTTTTAATGAGAGAGATCTTTGGGGTTTTTGAGGAGGAGATGATGAATAGCAGGGAGTGTGAAGTTTAAAAGAACATATATCTCAGCTATAAATTCCATAATATGGTTGTAGTCTTCTTTGTTTAGATCTCTTAATTTTTTCTCCCACCAATATATAGTGCATTTGGGATTCGTTCACTTATTTAATCTGAACTTATGTCAGGATCACATTTTGGTGAAAAGAGGTGGTAAGACATGGGAATTTCTCAAAATGTAGAGAAAAGGGAGATTGTAGAGATGGCTCAGCAGTTCAGAGCATTTGCTGCTCATTCAGAAGTCTAGGGTTTGAGCTGCAACATACACATGGCAGCTCAGTATCAACTCCAACTTCTGTTTCAGAAAATCCAAAGCTCTCATTGACATCCCGAAGTACAGACATATATGCAGAGAAGCAAGAACACATATAAAGTAGAAACACAATAAAATATGTTTTCATTTAGAGAAAGAAGAATTAGGGAAGAAGAAGAAAAAAAAACCTTAGAAAGTATCACTCAGATTTATATTGAGAGATCACATAAAAAGTTAAGAACATTTATCCTGGTGGTAAATCCACCACTCAGGAGGCAGAGGCAGACCAATCTCTGTGAGTTTGGGGCCAGGCTGGTCTATCAGTAGAGTTCTAGGAAGGACATGGCTTTTACATAGAGGAACCCTGTCTTGAAAAACCAACCTCTACAAATTGGAATGGCCTAATAACTATCTATTTTTATCTTAGCTTCAAATCTGAAATTAGTCATGTTAAGAAGACCTAAGGAGAAATAACTCTAAGGAAGGAGGAGGAGGGGAATAGAAGAAGGGGGGCTTTGGGATAGGTGAGGTGGGGGAAGATCCCAAAAGAAAATAAAAATAAAAACCCAAGACTCAGACAACATTCAGTTCCTTTCAGTCACAAGTAAAAACAAAAGCACATTTTTACATATTTATTCTGAATTTCAGGAGAACCTATGGCATTTAGGATTTTAAAGCCGCGTGTAGAATGTGTATACGTATACAGGTGCATTAAACTATTGCATGGCTTTTTATAGGGGGATAAAATAGAATGACTTCTTAGGCAGATGAGGCAGGCAGTAAGAGATCAAGCAGAAATGATTCTGTCTACCCTTGGAATGCAGTAATTTATTAGGATTACTTACAGGAGCTTGGGAAACTCAGAACAGCTTCACCACCAATATGTTATACTGAAGCCAATAGATTATTTTCCTCTTGCACGATGGCAATTAGAATGTCAGGAAAGGGAGAGACCCTGTGACACCCCCCTTCCTATCATGAAGGAGTGCTGGCAGACTCAGTCTCACACTGGTCCCTTGCAGACCTTACAGCTGTTCTGCTTAAAGACGGCTGTGGTCACTTCATCCAGAGGGAACAACATGGGCTGGTGGCAGCAGCCCTTTCCATCATGCTAGCATTCAGGAGAGCGAGGCAAGAGTTCAAGGTCAAGGCCAGCCTGAGCCACAAAGTAAATTCAAGTCCAACTTTACACTATCAGGAACCATTACACTAAAAATAGGATGAAATGAAAGAGAAGAAAAACAACTCACAAAACATCTATGTAGGCATGCATATATAAATTTTATTTTTAAAGTCATATACTTGTAAATAGCTCAAAAAACCAGAGGAACAGAAACATAGTCTAAAAGAAGGCTCCCACATCTTTCTCTGTTCCTCCCTTACAGGTTTTAGGGATTTTGTTTACACATCTTGCATATATTCTTCTATATTAATATATATTAACATACAATTATATACAAGTTGAACATATGCTATCTTTTTTCATGAATATATTTTAGTATTGATAATGTACAGCTTTTTTCATTTAACATACACTGTTGTTGGAGATCTTAGCATTTAAATATCAAGTCTTTGTCCCCTATTTGCAGCCTCCTGGGACCAGAATTATTATGATAACTTGTTTGTGTTAGATATTTTAGCAACATTCAGCCATTTGATGCTATAAACAACCCTTTAAATTGTATATTTTGTTTATCAAATGTCTGTATGAACCTGCAGTATTGCTTTCCAGATATGAGTTATTCGGAGAGACTAAAATTCAAGTAAATGATGCCAAATTGCTTTCTTGCAGAGTTGTTAGATTTTGAAATTCTGAATTCATCAAAGGTAGCACATCTTAGTGGGGTCTGGCCACACCACACTCAGGTTCTCAGAACTCCAGAGACCTGCCTCCAAATTTCGCCAGCTAACACCTGAATCCCACCACAGTGTTCTGGTTTTTTGTTCGTTTTTGTTTGGTTTAAGTTTTATGTTTTTAAAAAATATTATTCTAATATTGAAAGGCTTTGGGGTATTATATGATACAAAGAAATGTTCTCCTCTTCCCCAAGGTACAAAAGACACACAAGGATTCAGTGTTTCTTGTAATAATTGTGCCGTTCCACTTGAAAATTTTCAACCTTGGTGTGATGGTAAGCGACTGGTATTATTGTAGTGCATTAGGCTGTGTTTGGATGCTGATCCTGGGAGACCTGGCCTCTTCCTGAGGGGAGACTGAAAGGAATGGATCTGGGGAAGAGGGGAGAGACTGGGTGAAGGGGAAGAGAAACTATAGTTGGTTGTAATATATTAGAAAATAATAGTAGTAATGATAAAAAGAGCAATGTTGGACCCAATCAATTTTTTTCATTATATAAGATGATGAAATATTAACTCACCTCATGTAACTAAGCAATTATTGTAACATCAAGAATTAAAAATTTATACTTTTTAATAAGCACACTGGAAACAAGTTGTGTGGAATGATTTATCAGAAAGCAATTTGCTGAAAATTTTATCAAAGATATTTAAGTCTAGAATGGGAGATAGTACCTAAAATATAGCTTTATACAGCATTAATGATTTATTATACTTCTATACTTTTTGAAATGGTCTTACTATGGAGTTGAAGCTAGCCTTGAGCGGTCAACTCTCTAACCTTAGTATTTTTAAGTGAGAGAATTACAATTACACACCAAGTCCAGTTCATATCAAGGATCTTTGATGAAACTTTTCATAAGTGTAACCTTAAAGCAAAGCATAACCAAAACATGATACACAAATGTAAGATACGAGAAATGAAAATACAGAAAATCTACAGTCTATCAGAAACATGGAGTTTAAACAAAATCAAAGATTAACGACAAAAGGGTCCTACGAATAGATTATATTCTATGAATAGAATCCCTGAGCAACCCAGACTATTGTCAAAGCTATTATTGGCTTTCCACACACTGACAGTAGAGCCCTGTTGCTAAAAACAACACATACATAAGAGATTGAATCTGGAGAAGTCTACCTCGTGTTTACCTAGAGCCTTTACCCAATGGACTCATATTCATAGTATATGAAGTTGCTATGCATACTACCAGATAAGAAAGGTAAGCACCAACCCAAGTACAAACCCTTTGATCTACACAAGTGACCATCCTACAAGATATGTTGCTGCAATAGTGGCACACACTTGTGGGAGTAGTCAAGCACTATCTGATAAGACCTAAGGCCCATTCTATAAGATGGAGCCCATATATGACACTGCTTGGGTAGTCAAGAAACTGAGACAAGGTAGATCAGGGAACTAGGGGAACACTAAATACTACTGTTCTGCAAAAGGAACAAAATAGCTCCATACATTCCTTTGTATTCATAGATTAGTTCCTTGATCAGCGTTGTCAGAAAATTTTCCTCCTGCAACAGGTGAAAAGTAAGAGACCCACAAACAGAAACTATGCAGAGAGTCAGAGTCCCTGGGACACTTAGCCCTAAACAGATGTATCCATCAAATCCCTATCTTCAGGGCTCAGAGAATCTGCAGAAGAGGAGGCAGAAAGAATATAAAAGCCAAAGGGAATGGAGGACACCAAGAAAATAAGGCCTTCTGAACACAGAAGGACGTATACACATAGAAACGCAAAGAGACTGAAACAACACACGTAAGACCCGTTAAGTTCTTCACCAGATGGGCTCTTAGACCTGAAAGGAAAAGTGGACACATACCCCATCCCTAACCCAGAAGCTATTTCCAATTGCAAATGAAAAATTAGTTTTCTTCAAGGAAGTCTCACTGGGGAAAAGAACCACTGTTGTGGGTAGGCTACACTGCCAGCAGGCAGGTAGCCAATAGACAACCAACTCAACAGCATCTTTAGAGGTTCTTCGTCTTATAATGTTGTCAGGTCGTTTTCATTGTTTTCATTTGTTTGTTTGCTTGATCTTTACATGTCCTTTGCATCTGTATCATGGCTTCTGGAATTGGGTTTTTATGGGATTGCTGAGCATGTGAACCTGTGTGTCTTTGAATATATATGACTTTCTTGGGCATTTTCTTTGGCACTTTTTCCTGTTTGGTGTTTTCTCATATTCTGATTTGGCATTTTTTAATTAATTACTTTTTAAATTTATTTTAAACCCTGGCCTCAGTTTCCCCTCTCTCTTCTCCTCCTTTCTGTCCCCCTCAACCCAATCCTTCTCTTTTTTTGTTCAGAAAGGGGCAGACCTCCCACAGGTGTCAACAAAGCATGGCATATTAAATTGATGTAGGACTAAGCTCCTCCCCTTGTCTTAAGGCTGGGCGAGGTAAACAGGTTCCCAAAAGCCATCTCAAGCTTTGGGGAGAAGCCTCGCTCCCATTGCTAGAAGGTCCACAAATATACCAGACTACACAACTGTCACACACAGGCAGAGGGCCTAAGCTTGGTCTCATGCAGACTCCATAGCTGTTGATGAAGAGTCTGTGATTCCTATGAGCCCAGAATAGTTGGTTTTGTGGGGTCCCTTGTGATGACCTTGACACCCCCCCCCCGGAATAATCCTCCCTCCCTCTCTTCAATTATTTTTGGGGGTTTTAATGTGTTGTATTCAGTCTTATTATTGTTCCTTAGATGTCTTTTTGTTTTCTCAGAGACAGAATGGGATTGGATTTGATTGGGAGAGGAAGCAGGAAGGAACTGGGGGGAGGGGTAGTATTGAAAAAAGTAATCAGGATATATTGTTTTTTAAAAAAACATCAATTTTCAATAAAAGACAAGAAAGCAAAACTAAACTAAAATAAAAGTCAGACAAGGAGAAAGGAGGAGAAAGAAAAAGATGGAGGAAGAAGCCACCGAGAGGGAGAAGTAGCAGAGGACTCCAAGCAATTGCCCATCAAAGAAACTGCCATTCTTTTAAAGACTTCAGAGACTACTTGCTAGTTATCAAGTAGTGAGAATCTGAAAGAAAAGCAGGGGTAGTGTGTGTGTGTGTGTGTGTGTGTGTGTGTGTGTGTGTGTGTGTGATAAGAGCCATACCATATTTACTAAACATAAAATGGATACAGTGAGAAAATACATTATAAGCAACTGGACCTAATCACTCAAGAGTAAAGAGATGGCTGGCAGAATTTTTTTTCTTATTTATTTATTTTGATTTTTAAAATTTTATTTTTTAAATGTCATTTTTATCTTGTGTCTTCATTGTCCCCTTCCCTTCCCTCCTTCCAATTCCTCCAGTCTCTCCCCTCCCCATCCCCATCCCCTCCTCAAAGGGGCAAGAAGTCCCAAGGTGTGTCATCTCAGCATGGCACGTCCATTCCAGGCAAGTCCGATCCACTCATCCCAATATGAAGACTGGTTAGGTGTTCTTCTGCAAGGTATGGGCTCCAAGGTGTCAGCACAGGAACACAGTCTGATCCCACCCCCAAGGCTCCACATACTGCCCATGCCAGTTGACAGTTGCATACCCTTGAAGGGCCCAACTCCTCTTCCTGATGGTTCCCCAGAGGCTGTTTTTTATTCAGTGAGCTCCCCAGAGTTCCAGCCAGCCATCGCTGTGGGAATTTTCCTCATAATCCCTCTCCCCTTGCTCATCCAGACTCTCCTCCCCTGTTCTCAGCTGGACCTGGAGTTCTGCCCAGTACTCAGCCATGGATCTGCCTCCACCTCTATTCATTGTTGGATGTAGGTTTTGTGATGATACTTAGGGTAGTTATTCATTTTAGTATAGGAGAAATCCTGTTTAGGCCCCCCTCCACTATTGTTTGGAGACTTGGTCATGGACGTCCTGTGAGTTCTTGGAGGTTTCCCTAGCATCCAGTCTCATTCCAACCCCACATTAGCTTCCTCCATTGAGATATCCATCTCTTTGTATCTCCCTCGTGGCTCCTTTCACTCAATCAGCTTTCTTTGAAGATATGTTCCCAAGTCTTCTTTGTTGCAACTCGTTATGGCTCCAATTTGCTAAGGTGATCTTCTCTATTTTCTCTTCTTAGCAGAATTTCTGGCTGTCTCTCTTAAGTTCCTTCTATTCCCAAACTGTTTGGGGATTGTGGCTTGCAGACTGGATATTCTTTGATTTTTGTCTAAAATCCACTTATGAGTGAGTACATCCCATGTCTTTCTTTTTGGGCTTGTGACAACCTCGCTCAGGAGGATATTCTCTAAATCCATCCATTTGCCTGAAAAATTTAGCATGTCATTTTTTTTTCCTGCTGAGTAGTACTCCATTGTGTAGATGTACCACAGTTTGTTAATCCATTCTTCAGTTGAGGGGCATCTAGATTGTATCAAGGTTCTTGCTATTATGAATAATGCTGCTATGAACATAGTTGAGAATTTCAAAGTAGGTAAATTACTTGCTATAAAACACCAAAGACCTGAGTTTGAGCCAAGAAAATTTCATAATGAGAGATACACCAAATCCACTAATACTACTCATGGTTATATATCAATGACTGCCATTACACATGCATATTAGCCTCAAAAATTCTAGAAAAAATTAAGCTTATAAATGTAACCACAAATGTAATGTCCCAATATAATCAAAACTGTTTTATCATCTTAAGGATGATAGTTCTGTAATTTGATTTTTTTTGTCAATAACACAGAAATAAGACAACTTCAATAAAAAATGCCTTAGAAATGTGTCACTATGGGAGTGGACATTGAGGTTTCCTATGCTCAAGCTACTCCCAGTATCTCAGTTTACTTCCTGTTGACTGCAGATCAAGATGTAGGACTCTCAGTTCCTTCTCCAGCACCATGTCTGCCTGCATACTGCCATGTCCTGCTGTGAAGGTAATGAACTAAACTAATGAAATTAGAAGCACTTTAATTAAATCTTTTCCTTTATAAAAGTTGTTGTGGTCATGATGTCTCTTCATAGCAACCAAAACAAGCATCGTACCATACCAGCCCCCACATAATTTGTTTCTAATGTGTGAAAATGACAAATGTGTGTGGCAACCATCAATTTCTCATTACATTTTTAAAAATGTGTTCTATAGTTTATTGCTATACTAAGTGTTTGTGGTCTTTTCAATTACATGTGTTGAAATCTTAAGCCCCAAAGTGATGATCTTAGAATGTGAAGCTTCTGGGATGCTATTAAGTGGTTGGAAACAGTTCTCACAATGGTATTAGTACCTCTATCAAATGGACTTCTTACCCCTTAAACCAAATAAAGACAGGAAGAAGACAGGGACTAGTCCTTACTATGCACAGAATCAGTTTGTACCTTAATTTCAAGTAAGAATCCTCCGGAATGAGATATAATTTTTATTTATTTAAGAAATAAAGTTCTGATTGTTATTAGATACTCATCTTTGGTACTTTAGTATTATAACTCACACAAGATGAAGTACAAATCTGTAACAATTGTGGAAATAATAAAATAATACCTATTTTTCAATCTTGCTGAACTAAAACATTTAATTTTTTTCCCACTGACATTTCAATTTTGAAATCTACCAAACATAGAATTTGTTTGCATTATATAATTTAAGTATGGGTGGTAGGCTGCCTTGCAGGTTTTTAAAGGTATACTAAAGGAATCTATAAGACCTGAAATGATTTACTCCAAAAGGAATAACTAGGTAAAACACATTATTAACCAATATTTTGTCAATCATTTATTTAATAAGACATTTAAAAATAAGTATTGTTAAATATGCTCTACATACTAAGCATAGAAGGAAGTCTAAGCTTACACAAGACATGGTGGCCCATGTTCTTCTGAAAAGTCTAGATTTAAATGCACAGTCATCTAAAGAAGATATAAGTAGAAACATCTTGGGGATTTTTTCAAATAGACCATAGAATAAAGGGAAAGTCATTCCCATTGATGGACAAAGCCAAGTAGAGGGAAAGAGAACAGAAGAAGGAATGGAATAGTCAGGAAGAACATGTCCAGAGTTGCTGAAAGCAAATTTTTATTATGAGGGAAAAATAGAAACCAAGAAAATGTAAGCTGGATTCAACAATGAAGGGCCTGGAAGGCGAGTTTAGAGCCATCCATTTTCCCATAGATAAAACATCTGTGTGATCAGTCTTTCATTCAGATATTTGGCTATATCCCAGCATTTGACTTGATATTTAATATAATAACCAAGAAAATAAAATCCATGAGTAAAGGTCAAGGAATATCTGATTTAGATTTTAGAATTTTTTTCCAAAGAAAGAGTTATCATCATCCTTTGGGGGTTTAGACAAAAAGACATCTAGGGTAAAAAACTAAATTGTAACAAAAATGTAAAAATAATCATATGGATAATAACATAAGATTGGTATTTTCCCAATATTTGAATAATTTTATTAATGTTAACATTTAAATGCTTTCTAAAATGATACAGAACCCAACTCTTGTACCACCTCCACATAATCAAGATACAGTGTAACTGCATTGGCTAATTCCATATTAGCATTTTGAAATGATAACTACATGGTGATGCATTTATAAAACATCTTTTATTTATTATTGTATGCACTTAAATCTGTAACCTGGAATGTCACGAGTTCAAGCATAAATTTGAGAGCCATGAATTTTAAGGCAGCCTAGAGTTCAACCATAAATTTTGGAGTCATGATTTTGGCACTGGTCTTGCCAAAGTGTGTCTTCCTAACCCCAATCCAGTGACATCAGTACAGCCTTCAGAGCTTAATCCCTAAGCAGGCACCATTCCAGCTATAAACACAAGGAGGTTTTTACATTTTAAGCTATTAACTCCACATAGCCAAGAGTTTAAATTTACATAAACTTGAGTCTTAATCCCTATAAGCATAATATTAAAATAAAAATTATTCAAGCACACGTTATTTATTTTTTTAATATTTTTTTTCTTTCTTAAATGGGACAAGACTTAAGAAAAAGCTGTCACCATAACTTTGAAATAGTTGAACTTGGTTTGCTTCCTTGTTCTAGTTTAAATGTCACTGAGACCCAATTTCTCTTGTCTTCCTTAAAATGAGCTAATGTCCAATCATCGTGGAAATAAGTCAAGTAAACGAGAAATCATAAATTACCTGGAAACTCACTAATTTTGTCAGTTTATTCCGAAACAAATGCCTGAGGCTTCAAAGAGAGCAGCTGCCTGGGCTCCAATTGGTTGAAGGCATTGGTCAATTTAACATGCCAGGGAAATGACAGATGACTTGACAGAGCAAGTGGACAGTGTGACTTCTTGTTCCATTCATAGAGTCACTGGGAATATGGGCAAGGTAAATGGTGGAAATGAAGAGAAAAGGTACTAAGCATTAATTTTAGCTGTGATATATAACTCACATTGTTTACGTTTTCTTTCCTGGGGATGTAACATAAAGTATCCTCAACATTTTCAAAGTTAAGTACTTTCAGTTCAGTTCTCTATTAGTTATTCATTCCAAAAGTGCTTTTAGAAAGTCCAAGATCCCTAAGGTATATGAACATGAAATTAGATATGTGACAACCAGAAAATAGTTGAAATAATCATCAGGGAAAGAAAAGAAAAGAAAGAACATTGAGAAAAAGCAACAACAAAAAAAAAATAACTAAAATTCCAGTGAACTTCATCTGATGTTGTTCACTTCATGTATAGATTTTCATTATGGTTATATATGATACAATCAAAGGAGATAGAAAAGAAAGATATTAATGTTGCCTAAATGATAAAAATAGTAAATAATATTCTCAAGACCACAGAGATAATAAATATCAGGGGTAAAAGAAAAGAGATACCCATAATTCTAATTTCCCACTATAGAGCTTAGTAATTATTAAAACAAAGAATGGGAAAAAGGTATTCATGATAAGATAAAATACTTTGTAGCATACAAGATAATATTCATTCATTTTCTTAAGATGATTTCATGCATTTATGTTAAATTCTGTCTTATGACCTAGTAAATATGGTAAGTGAAACATAAGGTACAATTTTCAAAGAAATAGTCACACAGTCAAGCAAAGAGTTTTATAAAATTGTTATTGTCAATGGTTTTATCTCTTTATCATTTATAGAGATACTACTTACTCTTACAGTCAAACATTTTTCTGTGTTTGAGATGAAATCTTCAAAGCAAATGTAGATGTTGGATGTCAGTGTTTCTTTATAGAGACATTTTATAAGAAGCTGCCCCAATTGAAATAATGTATTATTAGGCATTATACAGTATAAAATACCAAGAATTAACAAAAAATGTATAATGATTATTTTATTATCTCATGATACAATTCTTTCCTCTTTAAACTCTCACAATTTTGCATGGATATTATAGTGGATTGTTCTATAAACTTAACCTAAGAGGTAGTTTGGAAAATAGATCCTTCCATTCCTTCATTGATGTGCAGGAAGTAGAAAGCAAATGTCAAATATAAATGTAAAACAGGACAGAATAAACTATTACAGCAGATTGTGCAAGTGGCTCAGTTCAAACATGCTTGTCTGGAAATTTTGTGCTGTCCAGATGGGTCAACTTGATACATATACTTACATGCATCCTACAAGAGTCAAGTAAAGTCCCTTATAGCTGGAACGTCTCACAAGCTGACAGTTTATGAAATATCAAGGTATTGAAACATAAGCCCAGTGAGATGAAAATTAGAATAACATACAAAAATCAACTTCAATTATGTGCACATTAATTGGACTCAAATTAGTTGTATACTCACAAAGTAAAAACATTTGTATGATTGATACTGAGATCTGCTAGATATGGAGGCAAATGAAAAAAAAGATAATTTTATTTTTCACTGCTTTAGGAAGGAAACAGAAAATACAGCCAATACTTGATATGGCGGGCTAATTAAATAAATTATATAATTCCAGATAGTGGAGAGTGAATGATCATATTAATCAAAGAATTACCATGTTAGCTGGGGAAAAATAATTAGAAAACAAAGCAATTTGAAGACAATGTGTTTTCTAAGTTAATGCATTTATCAGAGCCTTGGGAATGGAGGCTAAAACTAAATTGGAATAAACATAAAATAATGAAAGATTAACATCTGTAAAATCCCATGTTTAAAGGAGGAAGGAAAAGATCCTCCCCTTGTGCATTAATTCACCTACTCCTATAAGTTTAGGGAGAAGGCAGAAGGATTGTATTTTTAGTTATGCTGTGAGCAATTAGATGCTCAGCATAAAAAGCTACTTCTCTGTCTTTGTTCTCTTCCTTGAGCAATGATGAATAACTACAGCAGAATGTGCAATACAGTTTGGTTCCAATGGCGTTATGGTTGTGTTCTCTTATTTGTGGTCATTGTATATTAACTTTATACCCCAACTCACAGAGCTGGATAAAATCCATTTCACTAAGTCCCTTCATGTTTAGGGATCCTAAATAAACTACCTTCAACAGACTATTCTTAAGTCTGTGCCCAGATTTAAAGCCATGTAACACCTGGACTTTGTGAGCCTAACCTGCTGTGACAAATAAAAATAAATAAGAAAAGTTCCCGTAGCTGACAGCCCAGGTGGAAGTTTTACTATAATTTCCATCAGTCATGGAGGCAGGCTTCAAGTGAAATAAACTGTATTTACACTTAAGTTTGTTCAGAAAGGGGGCTCTATACATGCTTTACACAACCTCTGAAGCTTGGAAAAAATCTACAGATATAAACAAACCAGGAATATGGATTCCCGTGTCCATTTGTAACTTCTAATGCCTGTTTGCATGCATCTTTTCTATAAAGACAAGTTAGACCAGGGGAGTGACTGAACTTTGTCCTTATTCAGAAGTAAAATGTAGTCTGCATGTATAAACGAGGCATAGGGAGGGAGAACAAACTATTACTCCTTTCAGATCTTCATCTCTCATGGATTCTGTCCATTTACATTAATTCTAAATTGACAGAGCCAGAAAATTCAACGATTTAAAAAAAAATGAATCTAGTGTATATGATGAAAAAAATAAAAATCTTTTCAACTTTAAACTCTTAACAATCTATAAACAAAGAAGCCAAAAAGGTGTGGGATTCAAGATCTCTGGTGCTTTTTTTTTTTTTATCAATTCTTCCAAATTTTTACACATGTGTGCATGTAGAACGTATTATGGTCATATCCACACAAAGGTAATTGTTAAGTAAATGTTTTGCAAATGTACAGGATGGAAGTCCAAAACAAGTTCAAAAACAAAACTTCTCTGGGAAAATTTTCAGTATGGTACAAAAATATGTTATAAAGTTATCGTGATTAATAAATTAGGCTGTAAAATAAAGGAATATCTCCAAGCAACAGAGAATAAGAATATTGAATATAATAGTGATAACATTTAAAAGTAGTTAAAAAAACATTAAATAACACGTTTAGATTTGGAGAACAGATAAAAATCTTACTTTACGTCAAGGAATATCACAACTTTACATTCTTTGGATCTAAATGTATCTATCTGAACATTTGGCACTGTGACACACATTGTCATTTACAAAACGCATGATAGAAAACCTTATAATTAAGTTGCTAAAATGAAAATGAAAAAATAAAAAAAGAGGCTAGGATTGGGGAAAATACTGGAGAGATGGCCCACTGGTCAAGAGCATTCAGTTGTAAACAATTAGGCTAATAGCATAAAAGACTCCACTTCAGATCCCAGTGCACAACCCCACCAGGTAGTTCACAACTGCCTTCAGCTTTGTGGAATACAACACCCTCTTCTGGCCTCTATGGTGCTGCACTCACATGTACAACAGCCTCATATATGTATGTGTTTGTATATATATAAATTAAAAATAAATAAAATCTTTGAACAATTATTTTTAAAGCCCTTTCATGGGACTGGAGATATGACTCAGCAGTTAAGAGCCCTGGCTGCTCTTCCAGAGGTCCTGAGTTCAATTCCCAGCAACCACATGGTGGCTCATAACCATCTATGGAGGGATCTAATGCCCTCTTCTGGCATAAAGTTGTACATGCAGGAAGAGCACTCACATACATAAAATAAATAAATCCTTAAAAGAACTTTCACATTTTAAGCGAGTTTATGGTTTTGTGTTGTGCTACAGTAATAACTATTCTTGGTCATATCTGGCCTGTGGACAGTGGGTTCAACAATCATGAGTCATTAGATGCCTTATGAATATTAATATTTAAGTAAAAAATAATTACAGGCCAAGAAGAAACTACAGATGACTATTATCTATTGTGAAGTTGCAGAAGAATTTGGGCAGAAAATAAGGAAGAAGATAAATAGAGAATGCTTTCCCAACAAAAAGTAGAAACATTTGAATAAAAATCAAAAATATAAGGAACCTTAAAAGAAAACTAGAATTTAGGAAGGCATTAAAACACAGATGTTAGAGGAGTTGACATTATTTCAATTTATGAGGAACCATGATAAGTAAATAAAAAGTCAAACACACCAATTATTATGTGTAAGCCAGATTATTATATGCATAGAAGGACATTTTCATTGTCTTACTGAAATAGGAGACACAATACTATTAATCTGATACCTTCCTGAAACTAGGAATAAATTTTTATTAATGATTTACAGATTTAGTCAATGGAATTATAAAGATGTACTTAATAGAATTATCATACTAGATAAATCTACTCTATTTCCATGTTATGGTTATCAATGGCAAAATGCTCACATAAACCACCAGTTAGTGAAATAAAACCAAACTGAAATATAATTAAGAAGTTGACATGAAAAGCAAAGAAACCGTTGTATAATTTTCTTGTCTTTAAAAACTACGCACACTTTTGAATATCTTTGTAAAGGAAAAGTCTATGAAGATGTCTACCCACACTAATACATAATGACTGTAAATCTGAATCATGGTCCACTCCATCCTCAGTTAGAAATCATTAAATATCTGCCTACCCCTGGTGGTTGCTTTTGCCCTGTGCTGAACTCTCATTGATATTAGTCAAAATCAAGGCATATAGCAATATATTGGATGAATATGATAAGAGAAAACAAAGGGGGAGACTGGATTGATGCCCGTTCAGAAACTCCAGCTGCAACTAATTGGAAAAAATATGTTATTAAAAACAAGTAGCACTATAGAACACTATTGAATAATATTCATCTTTGCCATAGAACTTACTCCTATGTTAGAATAAATACATCCCTTTGATGGATGGTCCAGTGTGTCCTTGTCTATATTTAAGGGAAAATATTTGCCTCAGCGATCTATTTTTAATATATCAATAAAATAATCTTCTCACACTTTAACTAAGAGGTTCAAAATACTGAATTCACGAATATTTCTGATGACTTTTCATATTAAGATAAGTAGTTATGGAAACTAAATTCTTGAAGTTTGGAACAATTACCGTGCTTAAATCTCACACAGGAGTTGGAGATGTTAAAAAACTAAAACTGAGCAAATGGAATCCTATCTCTATGTTGTACTTCTCACCACCCAATAAAAATGGGTTATTTCCATGCTGGAAAGAATAAGCACTTTTAATTTCGTCATTCTTTGTGGTAGTCTTTTACTCAGCCAGAAAATTACAATGGCAATAATTTGTCACGGCAGTAACTTATGGAGGTAGTTACAACTTTAATCCCACCTTGGTGCTCTGGTACAAGTTGGTCATCTCTGTTTTTAGAAAGATTAAGCAAGGCACGCTTTATTATTGCAACATCAACCTCCCAACCTCCAAGTACATTTCTTTGATGAAGAGATCTCAAGGAGCTTGAAGTAAATGCCACATTCCGTGGATCTACACAAGAACCCTTTCCCCTTTGAATCCTCATCTTACTTCCATTTCTTTCAGAAAGTTGAGAAAAAGAGCTCTCCAGGAATCAACCAAAACCATCAGAGAAATATTGGAGTTTTTTTGGTTTGGTTTGGTACAGTTTTTGTTTGCTTGTTTGTTTGTGATGGTGGGTTTTTTGTTTGTTATAACAAAAGCATCCACTTTGTTAACTCTTCCCTTTCTGGAACTTTATTCTCAGATGCTTCTTTTATATTTTAGGGAAGGTAAACAAAGTCTCAGAGTTTACTTACAGGCTGCTTTTCTCATCTACAGGTAGGAACCTTTTATTCCACAGGCTTCTTGGCACAGTTACCTTAGCTCTAAAAGGTGATAGAGGGCTATAAGCATGCCTTTCCTTCATTTAGACTTGGACTCATAAGTAGAGAGTTGGCATTGCTTAGGGACAAGTTCATGACTACAGACTTGTGAGGCACCTAATAAGCAAACTTTGTGGAAAAGCAATGAGTTTTGATTACTTATTATGAAGAGTGTGGCTCCCAACAGACAACAAAAAATGTTGGAAATAGTTCGAACCTTGTAGTCAATCTCCACATATTACATCTCAGCTCTCATTCACAGGCTCTGGGGCCAAGTACTTCTTTTACTTAGATCCTCGGTGTCTTCATTCTTAATAGCTACTTAGCAAAAACTGAAGATAAGGACTAACTGGAAGAATTATATAAAGAGTAAATGTGACTGAATAAGTGAGAATGAGCTTCTAAAATATCTGTTTAAAGTAAGCAAAGATCTGGTTAGGAGTCCATACACTTAAAATATTTAAAATTTTCCTGTCTTAAACATTCAAATATGACTAGATTTTTATTGTGATGATTTTTTTCAGACAGGTTTCATTATAGAGCTGACCCTCTTGCCTAATTGCTGAGATTACAGGTGTGTGCACCATATTGTTCTATGAAACTATTTAAGAACTATATAGCAACTTAAACAAATATCTAGTACTTTATTTTCTCATTGCCCTTGTTTGTAGGATAGAATTTGGATACTGATAACTTTTCTAACTTTTCTCTTTGCCTGTAGAATCTAAGCTCCATGAAGTTAAAATGATCCATACCTATCTCATTATCCATTGCTTTTTTGGTGCCTGATCACCACCTCTCAATAAATATGTGTTGGTTGGATGCATGAATGAAAACTGATTTTCTCTCAAAGAAAAAAGAATAAATTCAATGAGTACGTTACCAGTCCCTCTAGGCTTTCTGCATCACTAACAGCAGCTTCTCTGAAAGGAAAAAGGGCTTCATGAAATTTGATTACTGATCAGTCTATTGAAGCTTTATTATTCATGGGACAAGCAATGCCCTAAACTGATGTCATTTTGCCTTGACATGTAGTTTTGTTGCAGAGGTGAGACCGGAGTAAGAGAGTGGCTTTCAGAGTGACTCTGAAAGCCTCAATGGTGAGTTTGTGCCCTGTTACTGTTCAGCTCCATTACAGACCATGCGATCAGCCAATGGGAAGAGTCAATGTTGTGTGAAAGAACAAACCAGATCTCCCTTTCCGACATGCGGTGATGGGGAAACCTGAGAAAGGGGTCGTTCAGCTTTCTATTTTTTACTATCTGCCACTTCGTTTGAACAGCATGGGTGGCGCTTAAGGCCTTTGGCACTGTTCCCAGAAGCATGGCCCCTGCCAGGCAGAATTTGCACCTTCCCAAGTGCTGATTGACTGTGAGACTAAGATAGTCCTCCTTGGAAGCAGTGTTCTGGGGAAGATATTATCCCTCTGACCAGGATGCTGAGCGGATCCTGGGAAGGAAAGCACTTCTCTGGCGGCAGTAGGTAACAGATAACTTGATTCTCGTCTCATAACAGCTGACTAATGTGCCGTTTATTTTAAAGACTTAAGTTTTCTAGACACAGAAACAAACATAAAAGTCCCATTGCACCACCTCTCCCTCCAACTATTTTTTTTAAAGAAAAAAAAATAAGGAAAGAAAGAAAAAGTAGAAAGAAAAGAAATTGTTTTCCCAGCTATCAGCAGCCAATGCACAAAGTGTTCTTCATCAGGGTTTGCCTTTTAAAGCATCAACCCTTTTTGTGAGAACATCAAACATATGTCCACCAGATGCTGGAGGAACAGCAAGATCCTAAGGACTTGACTCTAGTGAACAATCTGTGGACAGCGGGTGTGAACCTGAGCTGGACCAACACCTCATCAGACTGAATGGCTAATTGATTTCAAAATTAGACTTGGTATTTCTGAACAATAATCTTAAAAGGCAGCAATAAAATACATCAGGATCCTTTGAGCTGGCCAAGCTTTCATCCAAATAGCTTATTACAAAGAGCTGGGACACCTGAACTTTGGCACAGTCATATAAATCCAAAAAGAGCAAATGGAAACCACATTTGGCACTGAAGAATTTGTCAGGAGGAGTTTGTATTATCGAGGAAACATGATTTTCTGGAGGGGCTTGGAAAATAATCTTTGTGTTAGTGATAGGAAGCAATTCATTAAAGGCATTTTGCTCTGACACCTGTGATTTGTGCAATAAAATACACACAATGAGTATTGGAAGGTTTGGGGGTATCACATGATTTTTGAGACACCAGGAGCAGCCAGGGAACAGCAAAGGTTACAGGGACACCATTAGCGATAACTCAGTCGCATGTGTAGGCCTACCCCTTTGAACTCTGAAGAGCTGTTTTGTGGCATCGGATCCACGAAGGTTTAAATCTAACTGCCCTGTGATGACAATAAATTATACCAGCTATTTCAGAAATGCTTGGAATCTTGTCTTGGCTCTAGAGTGAACCTACTAAGATTACAATTCCTTGTAGGCAAGATGGATAAATGCTTAAGAGAGTAAAATGTAAGGTTCCCACAAAGGCAATGGTATATTTTAAAGGCTTTCTCTTGTAGCCTTCTTGAGTACTTCTGTAGATACACTGAAAGTGATTGTTCATAGAAAAAGAAAAGAAGCAAACACTAGAGAATGCCTGAGTGAGTCAAGTCAATTAGAGAATCGACTGATTGTATAATTCACACTAGAAGGGAAGGGGCTTCTTGTTTTAATTTTCTGTTCAAGGAGAAAAGCTTCTGGTTCCAATAATTGATTCAAATTTTACTATTACATTTTAGTAAGGACACTTTCCCTAATTGAATGTTTTATTTAGACCATGACTGTGAGATTCTATGTAAAGAAGACAAAATATTTCATGAAGGGAAGAAGAAAAAAGCATGCAGGAAAGACAATTGCATCGCTAGCATTCTTCTATCTAGACATCATGCAGCAAAGAATTATTGTGAGAACCGAGACAGAAGGGAACGACCCCAGAGATTTATCTCCAGTTGAAAACATTTTGTCCTTCATGGTACCCACTTGTCCTAAAGCAATCTTTCTCTTTAAAAAAAAAAGTTGACAACCTAAGAGACATTGTGATTATGCCTTTCTGGCTAAGAAATAAGTCCAATTGCATCGGGCATTGGGGGTGAGTCTGAAGTGAGTGAGGGGTTGATTGCAACTTGGGAACTAGAGATTAGTGTTCTGAAGGAGGGAAACATAGACCTCTTACCACCTTCCATCAATGGACACATCTTCCTTCCTGGACAGTAATTTCCTTATTCCTGAACAGACTTTACAATCTCTAGGATTTCTTTCTTTCTAAAACATTACAAAACTATAAAATAGTTTATTCATATGAGAGTTTTCAAAGCTTGCTGCATTTATTATTTTGGTAAAAAGCAGAAGAAAACTACGTGAGTTTTAACTGGACAGGATATGTGTAGATAGTTTGAAAACATCAGTTTCAAACCATAAGCTTTTAAAATAGGAAACACAATTGGATAAAATCTATTTGAGCTTAAAGTAACTTTAAGATAAAAATAAATACAAGGAAAAATTCTCCAAAATAAATTGGCTTCTAGGAACACATTTTTCAAATCATATTCTTCTTTAAGATAAAAATAAATACAAGGAAAAATTCTCCAAAATAAATTGGCTTCTAGGAACACATTTTTCAAATCATATTCTTATTTATCTAGTAAATCAGAACATTCAGAAGGTATTTTATATAAAGACAGATCCATATTTGAAGAATCCAAGTCCTCTGAATAATCACAAATGTAAAGATCACTAGGTTCTGGTGAGTTTTAAATATTAAAGTGAGTGTCTATGTAATATTCTGTTTAAGTACAGTTTCTGTACAAAAGAAGAAACTAGAGAGTGTATTGGGATTAAAAGAACAGATTTCAAAATAACACTCAAATACTAAAATGGGCATATAAATCTTAGTTGTTTTCATTTGGATGCACACTCAGGAATTTAAATTAATAGTAAAAAAAACCAAACAAACCTGTGTTAACGATATCTCTTTAAGTAATTTTAGCTGGAATCTGATAGATCTTAGAGGATCCCTGTTTTTATTTTGTTGATTATGAGTTTGGTATCACTTAAATCATTTCTCTAATTTTGCCAAAATGGCATTTGTGGTGACAGGAGGACCTAACGAATGGATGTTAATGTTTAATGGAAGCTAGCTTAAACTTGGCTACTCGTCTAATTTCACAAGATACTTACCAGGAGGGTACAAATATATTGATTTAACCAATTACCAGCTTTAGATAGATTAAGGTTTCCCATTAACTTTTAGAGGGCTTTCACTCACTAATATTTTTTTTTAAAATCATTATCTAAGCTAATACTCTGTCATTCAGAAAATGATCACTTTGTCCAGCCTGTTCAGTGTGGTTGAGTATTGTGAGGAAAACGGCATGGAATGATGCTGCGGATGAGTGGTTTTAGAGTTGCCCAGAAGGGCATGGGAAAAGGTAGTTTCTGAGTTGACACTTAAATGACAAAAAGCATCATCGGCCTGTGGGAAGGTCTTGGACAGAGGAGGTAAGCAGAGCAAATAACCAATAAAAAACTGTGAGACAGAGATGAGTTTGCAGAGGATAAACAGAGAAAGTTTGTGTGATGAGAGCCTTGAGTAGGGGAGGGAGTGACAAAGATCGGAGTGGAGACGTACATGGTGCATGTTGTCTTACTATTGGAAAGTAATATGTTCACACAATTCTAACGTAAACCCATCTTTTAGATTATCATCATTAGCATATATTTTAATGAAAGAAAGATTTGTGAACTTTGCTGACTCTGGGTACTTGGAGATATGTAAAGACAAAAACCAAACTATTAACAATCTTCCTTGGAAAAGCACACAAATACAGAATAATGTGCACAGTATTTCACAATTTAATTATGGCCATGCTTTCTTGGAGACTGCTACTGAGTCCATGAATTTTAAGTTAAAATACTCAATAAATATTTTACAGTAAGCTAAATCTTTACATTATGCATATCTATAGGTTCATGCACAAAGGTTCCTACATCTAAAAAGAAAAGTAAAAATTCTGAGACACATAAAGCTTGGAGATTTGAGGGTAAAAAAAACTATAGACATAGCTTTATTTCTGAACATTTCCTTGAATAATGTATACCTTCTTAGGGTGTGCAGGACATTAAAACAAAGTCAGGCTATGTCTGTGCCTACTTCCATCCAGATGGTCCTGCGACAGGCTTTAGATGACAATCTAGTGTTTCCTCGGCACAGACCACCTTGGGAGTAGGAAAGCGACTGGGCACTATGAATGCTCTCCGCTGGCATATAAAACAAACACCTGAAGTTCATTAATTTGTGCTTTTCCAGTGAGACATTCACAGGCTTTCTCAGCCCCTTACCTATGGTGGTTGACTTACCAACTTAGCTGGCATACAAAACAAGCCCCTGCAATGAGGCTTGGCCCTCCGAGGACATTTCCCAGGATCATCTCATCATATTTCCAAGCTTGTCTCCTTGTTTTTTGCATTCTTGCTGAGTTTACTTTATATTGTCTAGCATTGCATTTTTAAAGCATTTTACCATCGTGAAATTGTTAATACTTACCACATTGTCCTAAAGTAGGCATTATTCTCCTTATACTGTAAAAGACACAGAGATGGCTTCCATCAGCTGCTCAGGCAATCAAAATGTGGGTGAGAACTGAGCTTCAGTTAGAACTTAATAGTATCATGGGTGCTTTCTATTCTCAGGTCTCTGAGGTATGATGCTATTATCTTGTAACTGTTCCCAAAGGTGCAAGGATGAAATTAATTCACCATAGCATGGTGGTTCATCTTAATATGTGAGTGCTCCAAGGGCAGAGAATTGAAGGAAGAATTATAAAGAAAAAAAAGTTTCCTAATTTCCAAAGTTTTAATGTGTTGAATAAAATGAACCTATTTATTCTTTTAAAAATTATTCCTTTTATAATGAAATAAATTTTAACCCAACAATTTAAGACCAAATATGATTATGCGGTATCTTGTGGGTTCCTACTCGTTACTTTTCTTCTTACTTTGCTCTTCCTTAAATAGCTAACTACCCCTTTTCCATTTGCATGTTCGTTGCTCCTGGGTCTTTCTAAAGCTATGATTCAGCTCCTGCATTTGCTGAGGAATCTCCTATTGTACATGAATCTTTTCATATACATTATATGAAACCAGGGTTCTAATTTGGCAACTCAGTTCTGAATTTTATTTTTTTTATTGCTTTATTTTTACATTAATGCAAATGACAGCATTCATCTCCATGTAGCCATTCCAGTCCTGTGATGTGTTTCTATTCATAAAATGATCCCCTTTTCACATTTCCCACTCTCTTAGAAGTTCAATACATAGCTGCATCTCTTGGATGGTGTTCCTGTACCACCACCAATATAATTGCCTGTGTTTATCCCTGGAGATAGCTTTACCTTCGTTCTACAAATCTTTCCAGTGGCTCTCATTAGTGCTCTCAGAAGTGGACTTACACACACCCCTACATTTATTCCTTAAACATCACATTTATGTGTTCCTTGAAACAATTTAGGGTGTGCCTTTTCCTCCAATCATGGTCCAATTTGTTGGTCTCTAAGGGCTTGGCAGAATTTCTCCTGAACATTCCTTAGATTTCCACTTACATATGAAATAGACACTTCCATTCCTCTGAACACACTGTAATTTACTCCTTTAATCTTGGACTCTTCTGCATTCATTCCTTATTAACATTACATGCTCCAAATCTCTCCATTTACCAATTGTTTATTACTGCTGCTTTTCTACTTTAGCTTTTTAAAATTCCCATTTGGAAAAATTCTTCTTCTTCTCCTCCTTCTCCTTCCTCTTCTTCTTCCTCTTCCTCTTCTTTCTCTCCTTCTTCATCTTTGTCTTCATTTTCTCACATCTGTCTTGTACATCTGTTTTACAGAATACAGTCTGTAAATTTGGTAGCTCTTCAATCTTAAACACGTAACTACAATTAAGCTTTCGCCTGTATTTTATCTATTCAAAATATATATTTGTCCCAAGTAACATTAGGTAACATTAGGCTATATATATATGTGATGCATGTATGACAACAATAAAATAAAAACATGAAAATGAAGGAGCCTGAGGGACAGTGCATAAATGTCACCGGAGGGAGGAAGGGGTAGAGAAATGGTACAATTATGTTTTAATTTTTAAAATTAAAAATAATTTTTTGAAACTTTAAAAAACAGGAACACAATTTGCAATAGTAAAAAGGGCCCAACATTTCAGAAGATGAGAACAAGAACCCAAATGTCTTGAGTTATTTTCTGGTACAAACTTATATCTCTGTGGAAGAGTATATAGCCCACGCTTGTTCTTCGTTTGTTACACTAGAAAAATCATATTAGAAAACAACTAAAATTAAGACAATAGATCTAAAGAACATAATGAGGCTTGTCATATGGATGTGTTCAATAAAAGAAAACTTGTATCAATATTTGGAAGTATATTAATTTATAACATAAATTTTACTAAGATGCTATTGAAGGAAAAGATTCACAGAACATAAAGGGAGCCCTACCCACTTCAACATAAATTTTGTATTGAATATTTAGCGTGGTTACATATCAAATTTGAACTATGCTATATCCTATTGAGAAATTTTATGCTTTTAATAATTCAAGTTAAAATACTCTATGTACTGATACACAGAAAATGGAAATACATACAGACCCAGGAATTTCCTTGGGTTCTCAGAATTGAATACATACAAATGTTCTTCCATGATCTTGTCTCCTTTGAAAATCTAAAATATTCTCATTTTGCTTGACCTTTGTCCTAAGAACTGAGTTAGAGAATATTCTATATCTTTTTCCTCATAGCCATATTCATGTCTATATTTCCTTATGATCTGTAATCAGTGAATTATGATCTAGTATTATAATTCTTCAGTACCATGACAATAGCACATTGTCAAATAGTAGCCAGGGAATTAAGCTGATTTTCTTATAAGTATAAAATGGAAACAATACAATATAGTTCTAATTTCTGAAAATAATATTTATGCAACTATACATATTTACATGAATAAAATAAGGCCTGCAAGCATCTAATAAATTACATCAAATTTAATGGCCTATAAGCTGAAAGTAAAATACAAGCCTTTTCTTAATAAAAAGGATGCTTACATTTTGCATCCTCTCTTGCTCGCTGGACACATGGCAATGATAGAAAATAATAAAATGAAATTTTAGAAGGTCAAAGAAAGAATGAAAAGCAAGAAAATTATCTGTAATTGTCCAAGTCCACTCAAGCTGCTATAAAAAATTACTGGGTACATTATAAATAGCACACTTTTTTTTTTCTTGTAGACTGGAGGCTAAGAAGTCTAAGACTAAGTTCCAGGAAATTTGGCATCTAGGCATGTTCTTATATATAGTGCTCCCTGCATGTCCTCATATTGCAGAAGAGACCTTTAGTGTAGTGTAGTAGGGTTTCTAAGGATATTACCCTTACTCTTGTAGGTAAAGTCCTGATTTGATTGCTTCTACCACAGCCAGCCACACTTACTAAATGGGTATGAAGTTACAAAGTATAATTTATACTCCAGTATTTATAATCTTGTATTACTAAATTTAAAACATGCCCAAAGGGCAAAACTATCAGGTCAAGGGCTGGCCTAGGAACAGGTACTAGGAGCTGAGAGGTTAAGTGATCTATGTGTGTACAAATGGGGGTTTGGTGTGCTTCTATCTTTGAACACTCTGATGGAGCACTTGGGAACCAAAGTTGAAAAATTAAGAGGAAAGATTTGAGAAATACCCATGCTACTGGTGACTTTTGGCAGAAACTATCCACATAGGAGATTTGATCTATTATCCATGATAACATATGAAACTGAATGACAGAAAGCAAAATTCCATACTAACTGAAGATAAACAAGGAACCTTTGAAAGAGAGAAAAGAAAATTTAGAGAGAAATTTTTCAGTTAAAAAATTAGAGGGCAAGTAGAAATCCTGTGGTTAAGATATGGGTAAATAAAACATTAACTTATTTAAATAAAATTAAAATAATGTAAAGTGCACTTGAACTTTACAAATACGAAAGGCAATTAAAACATACATGCAAGCCCACTAAAGAAAAAAAATAAGGAAAGCAAAGAATAAAATGGAATAAAAATATAATGTTGCTATATTGTTTCAAATTATAGATGCAGAAAATATTGCTATTGAAATTACTAATATAATGACTAGATAATCAATACATTACATCGTGAAAAATAGAATTAGTACATTGACTTTCTTGAGAAACTCAATATAGGGACATAAAAAAATGTAAAAATACATCTGTATATTTGTTAAAAGTGAAATAGAGAGCAGATTGAGAGTTGAAGTGGATCTACGAAAACCTCTAAAATAGAGTAGGTATATAAGGGCAATATTTGAAATTATTCTTTAAAATCCTCCAGGGGTGAAGAAATGGCCCAGAAGTTAGAATCTTCCGGAGGAATTGGGTGCAGTTCCCAGAAACCCACATGGCAGCTCACAATGCTCTGTGACTCCAATTCCAGGGGATCGGTCACTGTCACACAGATATACACGCAGGCATAATGCCAATTATATATATATTATATATATATGTATATATATATACATACATACATACACACACACACACACATATATATATTCATTCCTTCAAAGCCAGGTGTGGTGGAACACACCTTTAATGCCAGCACTTGGGAGGCAGAGGCAGGTGGATCTCTGTGAGTTCCAGGTCAATTAGGGCTGTTATAGAGAAACCCTGCCTCAAAAAATGAAATAAATTAAAATCCTCAAATAATTTATAATGAAAATATAAAATAAAAAATTTAGATACTACAAAAACATTGTAGAGGAAAAATAGGTTCTGTTAGAAAGGAAATAGCAAAGCCATAAAAGAGGACAATGATACTTTTTTAAGAATAGAGGAAAATACTCCTAAGATTAAAATGGATTATCTAATTATTTATCCTTAACTAATAGGGGCAATAAACTCTTTTTTAAGTGAGAAAATTTGTTCATAAATGACAAATAATCTTTTCCTTAAAAGAACCAAATGATAAAAAAAAAAAGTGCATACTGGAGACATACATTCAGATTACTTTGCTTTTAATTCTTTTCCTGTCTAGAAAAGTTAATAGTTTTATATGTAAAGATAAAGGAAGACAACCAAATGTCTATGAAACAAAAAAGAAAGTCTTTCTCAGTGAAGCCTAGTGCAAGCATGAAGAGTCAAATTTCTTCTCCTAAATTCTTAAAGAAAAAGCCATTCTCAGCCTAGTTCATCTGGGTGATTACATTTTGAGATAAGACTTTTTTGTCTTATAGACTTACGGTGTCAGATATGTGTTTCCTCCTGTGGAGAAGTCTTTAAGTCAAACCAGAAGGCAGTTATTGGCTCCTACATTGTTGTGTGCCATTGTTTTCTTTAGTACGTCTATACCAGTCCTTACTGTAGCCCACAGCGTCTACAGCCTGGTAAGACCACTGATGACTTTCCCCAGCCTGCAGAGCACTTTGTGGCATTATGAAGGAACCATCAGAAAGGAAGCTCCCTGATCAATGCTAACTGATTTCTCCATGACCTGCAACAAAAGCATGTGGGCTTGGGATAGAGAACTCCTTGCATTTCGGTATCATTAAGACACAACCTTTAGTGACTCCTTGACAGCTCTCCCTTATGGCTAGCATGGGCCTATAAAGTGATTATTATTTGGGTAGAAGTACATGAGGGTGTACACATGGTACACAGCTTCGTCTGTGTTGTAGAGAGAAACAGAAAACAGTATGTGCTTCTATTTAAAATCTGCAGCCTGGCTTTGAGCAGAACAACTTCGTACAGATATTGGAGGATCTAGGAGGAGCGGGGAGGCATGGTGATAGCTAGAAAACACTGATGCTATGCAGGGTTCTCCATCCTCAGCTCATACTATTTAAATGTTTCATTTTATGCGTATGAGTGTTTTCCCTACACACACACACATACACACACACAGCACTTGAGTGCCTGGTGCCTGTAGAGACTAGAAGAAAACACCCGAATGATGTGGGAATGTCTTTTTGCATGCTGTGAATATCAATATTTAAATAAAGGAGCTGTTTTGGCCCATGACAGGCACCATAGAAAAAGCAGGCAGGGAAATCACAACATAGGTAGGAGAAGCAGGGTGGAGTCAGACAGACTGAGCCAGTCCTCCAAGAAGAAACTTGTAAGGAACACAGGTGAGCCAAGGGCCATGTGGCAGACAAATTAATGAAAATGGGTTGAGTTAAGATATAAGAGATAGCTAGCAATGTGCCTGAGCTATAGGCCAGAAAGCATGAAGTTAATATAAGCATCTGAATCATTTCTGGGGGCCTGATCAGCAGTGGGCGGCTAAAAGGTCTGGGGAGGCAGGTCTGTGGGTCTGGACCTCTGGCCGCCCGGGACCAAGAAACCTAATTGCAGTACCCAATCCCCTGAAACCAAAGTTAAAAAAAGTTGTTGGAGGCCACTTAGCTACTGGGAATCAGACCAAAGTCATTTGACAAAGCAGCCAGTGCTCTTAACCAATGAACCATATCTTAAGCCCTAATATATTTATTTTTCTTGCCTTTTCTGTGCACTCAGAAACATGGTTAGGTAGAGAATATTTGCTACTGATACTAGAATATTGACACTACTGTGAGAGCAACTTGTACAAAGGCCACTGTGTCCTGAGGCATGCACAGAGCATCTCCTTAATTCTAAGGGTAGAGCAGGGATCAGCCTCTAACCTGCCATAGATGTTTGTCTGCTTTGACCTGTTTGGATCTTAGAAGGAACACTAGGCTCCATACTCTCATATTTGGAGATCTCTAGAGCCAATGCTTGGGAAACATATTTCTATCTCCTCAGCAAGTGAAAAAAAATTGACATTTTTTCTTTCTTTTATTAAATTTTACATTTATATTATTATGTTTTTATTCACCATTTTCTATAGCCATATGTCTTGGTTGGGTTTCTACTGCTGTGGCAAAACACCATGACCAAAAAGCAAGTTGGGGAGGAAAGGGTTTATTCGGCTTACACTTCAGCATTGCATTTCATCAGTGAAGGAAGTCAGGACAGAAACTCAAACAGGGCAGGATCCTGGAGGCAGGAGTTGATGCAGATGCCATGGAGGAGCACTACTTACTGGCTTGCTCCCTATGACTTGCTCAGCTCACCTTCTCATAGAAACCAGGACCAATAGCAGCCCAGGGATGGCACCATTCACCATGGGCTGGGTCCTTCCCCATAAATCACTAAATGAGAAAATGCCTCATACTTGGATCACACGGAGGTATGTCTATTTCTTCCACTGAGGCTTCTTTCTCTGATGACTCTTGTGTATCAAGTTGACATACAAAATCAACCAGTACACCGTGACTCACCTTTTTTTTTTTCCTGTCTTGATTCTTCTTCCTTTACCCTGTTTCCCATCCATTTTGTTATTTTATTAATATTATTTTTAATTCATAGAGTTTTGTCTTCTTATTTCGATGGACATTGGATTTTGCTCCTGTTTCCTCTAATAACAGGTATGTGTCTACTATACTATATATTTGTTTGTCTTATGCTATAAGCAGTTTTGTTCTGTAGCTATATAGTTTGTTTGCTTCTCCTGAGTCACACTGAGCCCTTCAAGTAAGGCCGCTCTGTGGGAATGCATTGGTGAGTGCTGTATCTTTAAATAAAGGAGCTGGTTTGGGCCATGGCAGGTACTGTAAAATAGGTGGGAGGAGAATCAGAGCTTAGGTAGAGAAGCAGGGTGGAGTCAGGCAGACCGCGCGGAAGCCGCCCAAGAGACGACATGTAAGGAACACCGGTGAGCTACGGGCCGCCACCACGTGGCCCGTAGATTAATAGAAATGGGTTGATTTAAGATATGAGAGCTAGCTAGCAATGTGCCTGAGCCATAGGCCAAACAGCATAAACTTAATATAAGCCTCTGAGTTATTTTTGGGGACCTGGGCGGCTGGGCAGCTGAGGGGTCTGGCACGGCAGGTCTGTGGGTCGGACGGCGGGCAGATAAGCGGCGCCAGGCAGGTCTGTGGATCCGAGACCTCTGGGGCATGGGACCCGCAAACTAAATACAACACCGCTCACCATGGAGAAGTTCATATAACAGTATAAGAAGATCTGTTCATCACAATACATGCACATGTCATAAGGTAGAAACACAGAACAGCAAGGCACTATGATGCCTGCAAAGGTTCACAGTTTTTCAGTAGCTGAATCTAAACATATAAATGCAGATTAAATATCTGATAAAATAATTCCAAACCTGTGGGAAGCAGATAAAGTTGTGAGTGAATGTGAGCTGCTGACATGAGCATAACCATATGAAGAACCCTAATGCCTTAGACCCATGCAAATGACCTGGCCTTCAACTGTTCTGACTACAGATGACAGTGTATGCAGAAAGTACCACAGCTTCCTCTTCCCTAATGCCTACAGCCCGAGACTGCTCTTCCGTACAATCTCCTGCTGAGATTATTGAAATTGTCTCCTCATTCCACTGTTTATGACAAATGTGCTGAGGTTCTGAGCAGCTGGTGCTTTTTCATCAGTGAATGATCCACCTGATCCCAGCTTTTATGTGTAAGCATCTGTTGTTCCTTCAGTCCCAAAGCCATGCAGTTCATGGCAAAAAGTCATGTTTTATTTTATTTTTAATGTGTATGTGTGTGTGTGTGTGTGTGTGTGTGTGTGTGTGTGTGTGTGTGTGTGTGTGTGTGTGTGTGTGTGTGTGAATCATGAGGAGAGGGACATATACCATGGAGCACTCCCAGGGGTCCACTGGTTCTGGAGATAATTGGCCTCACTGGCGTCAGAGTCACTTTTTCCAGTGAATAGTATTGCCAGTTCATGATTGAAAAAATTAAAGACTTCATAAAAGATACAAATAAGCAGAAGGATGAAGGAAGACAATACTGAATTTGAACTTAGCAAAAATAAAGATTTTTGAAGGAAAAAATGCAAAATTCTTGGAATTTAAAGTTTAATCAATCAAACAAAATTAGAAACCACTACTTTAATCGATCAAATGAAATTAGAAACCACTACAAGTAGAGTTTATCAAGTGAAAGGCCCAAGGTCAAGAAGTTTTTATATTCAGATAGTAACAAAAAAATGAGAAACTGTAAGTATAAGTTCCAAAATATCAATGACACAATTAGGAGACCAATACTAGAAATCTTTGATATGAAACAACAAACCTAAATTCAAATAAAAGGCATAAAAACTCTATACATTCTTATAATGTATTTTTATAATAGATACTGGAATTCTTAAATCTGAAGAAAGATAAAAATATTTAAACACAGAAGGCATTTGGAATCCAAAACATATACAGACAGGAAAAACCATTCCATGCCATATTATAGTCAAAATAACAAGTTTATAAAACATAGAAAAATATTTTAAAACTCTATGAGAGAACCTCCAGGTATGAAGGTACTCAAAATAATAAAAATGTCTCAACAAAATTTTGTGGTCCAAGTTAGACTGGAATTACGGAGTTCAAATTGTTAAAGAAAATAATATCAACCAATATTAATATGCACAGCAAAGCTGTCCATAAAGTTTAAGAAATATGAGATAACTTAACCTAAGGCAATTCATGACTACTAAGCCTGCATTAGTAAAGATAAAGTAATCCTGCAAATATAAATGGAAGAAAAATACTCAGAACCTACAGAAGCTTAGGAGAGAAAATGTTTCACTATGAAATACATAAACAAGTAATAAATGTGCAGACTCACATGCTTCTGCTGCAGCTCACTGAAGGGTGGGCACTGGAGGCTTTGAAGACTAAGTTGGAGAGATTAGAGTCTTCTTTCTCCACACAGAGTCCTGTCCACAGGTCAAAAGTCTCAGTCTGGGAGAAGTGGTTCCTTTCTGTCAGAACTTCAGGGTAGGGCACAGTATTGAGTATCCATAAGGAAAGACAGTGTGAGACCAAAGAAGACCACAATTCTGCAGAAGGTCTGACCAAGAAAAGAATTGTCTCTATTTCCACTGAGAGGTAAAAATCTTTTTTTTTTTTTAAGAAAAAGATGCAATAAAGTAAATAGAGAAGCCAAAATGCAAGGCATATGCAGAGCAAGGGAAGATCAACCACAGAAACATTAAAGAGCTCTATAGATGCAGAATTATTAATGTTCATAGCCAAGATCCCAATGGGAAAGTGCAGTGAGCAAACAATGGAGATGTGAATCCAAATGTTTAATACTAACAATTGACTTTGGGTAATAATAAGGAAAATACAAATACCAAACACGATGCTATAATGTTTCACACTCCATCAGATGTGTGACAGAATTTGAAACCAAATTATTTGCAAGAATTGGAAGACTATTTTAACTCTTATTTATGTGTTTATTTACTTATGTTTGCACAGTCTCATGTTGTCGAGGTTGACCTCAAACATTCTATACAGCAGATGATGACCTTGAACACCTAATCCTCCTCCATCTACCTCCCAAGTTCTGGAATTACAGATATTTAATTTAAAAATTATATATATCATATTATACATGCATGTACATATAGACTTCTGTGTATAAACCATGGCACACATTGAAGTTGTTTGTTACAAAACTATTCATCATGTCAGCATCCAGAATATTTCTAAATATTCATTAAGTAAATGAATTTTCATATATTTGCATAATTAAAATGAAATAGATTAAAACCTCCTTTTATTAACATATCTGTTTCAAAGCATAATGCTGTGGATAAACTGATTAATCTAATATATAATTTATAAAAGTATGGAAAATTATGCCCTAAGTTGGTTTTGAATATGTGTAATTAAATTATTTTAGACAGCAAAAACTTAACAAGATATGCAAAACAAAAGAAGCTCTTCACTCTAGCCTCTAGCTGAGGCCTATCACTGGCTAAGAGTCAAGAATTTCAGCACAGCCAACAAAAATAGTTGCAAAGACTGTGCATTGAGACAATAATCTTTTTATTAGAATATGTCAAATAAAATATCAAAATACCAATAAACTACGCTTAAAGCCAAAGATTATGTGACCTGTGATCTTAACCTTACTCCATTCTCAGCTATAAATCCGCTATATTTTGAGACTGATATCAGAGACAAGACTATGAACCTTACGTAGAGTTAAGTTACATGTCTGAGTTTCCTTGTGACTTACCTAGTACAGTTAGGATTGATTTGACTTTTGACCTACGTTTTTAGCTTGTCAACCTGTAATTTTTTCCAGTGTTTCTCAAAAACCAGCTTACAATCTTGTATACTAAACAGAGAAATGTTTCTTAGATAGGACAAAGTGTGCCAAATAATTCATAAACTTTCAAAACTTTGAAGAGTATAACTTCAGAAGCCACCAAAACAGTGTATATGGCTGTTGGTAAGCATGTCAGCGCTGGCTGGGACTCTCTTGAGAAATCCAAGCTGCCACACGGATGCGCAATGTTCTCTTCCTTAGTAACTCTCCTTTAATGCCAAATGTTGACTTTTAAAATAAAGGTTCCATTGCTGTGTAAAGACTATGATCAAAAATGACTTGAAAAGGAAAGGGCTTATCTCACCTCATAGTCCATCATAAACAAAAGGCAAGGCAAGAACTCCAGGTAGGAACCCGGAAGCAGATACTGAAGCAGAAGTCACTGAGGGGTGATGCTTAATGCTTAATGCCTGCTCTCCATGGCTTGCTGAGCCTGTTTTCTTGTATAATTAATAGGTAGAGAATGAGGTTGAGATCGGAAGTTGAAACCAGTGCAGAATGGGAAGCAGGTCAGTCATGCACTCAGCAACTGGCAGAAGGTATCCATTCCCCCGTGAGGCTGGCGAAAGGACCTGGGGCCAGGTGAGCATTTGTGGATGTAATTTAGTAGAATTGATAAGGAGAAAAGGAAGTTGGAAAAGGGCAGAGATTCTATCCACTGGGAATAACAACCACATTCTGGGGCTATGCCCAGGAGCAGTTAGCCAACACAAAATGAAACCATGCTTTGTTTTCTTGGAGGGGTGAGGGATTGATTTTTTGCTTTATTAGTTTTTGTTGATGTAGTTTGTGTTTTGTTAAAGAGAGAGAAAGAACATAACATCTGGGAGGGGTTGAGAGAAGGACATATGTATGGTCAAAATATATTGTATAAAAACCATTTAAAGAAAAAATAGAACAATTTTTCAATTGTAATGTAGTTAGAAAATCAGAAACTCTGCCCACAAAGTCTCAACAACGTTGATGCCTAAAACATGACCTGAGCAAGGGAAATGCCAATAGACATACTGCATGAGAAGGGAGAAAGCTCATGAGGCTTCAAGCCTACAGAAAGAACTACAGGCAACTAAGGAAGCTGAGAAAATGAAAAATATGTCCTCCTCCGTGAAGAACACACCAATTGCCTTCCCAGTACCCAGTGTGCAGCCCTGAAAAACATACACACAAATAGCATCATACAGACAGAGCAAGTTGTATTTACCTATCCAGAGTTCTTTTCCTATTGAGACATTTTCTGATTGTGTGTCTCCTTTCCTGCCCCAATCTTGCTGCCTTTGTTACACGTGGAATAGCTTTTGATACAATTCTCTCTCCCATCGCCTACCCTGTGTACCTCTGTATACGTGGCTCAGCTCCTACAGTCGCCACATTCACGGTCTTTAGATAAGTCTATATGATGTGAACTGTACAAGCTGTGCCAACATGTGAGCTGCAGCTGGCAAGGAAGGGACATCTGGAAGATTTACAGCAATTTGGACAAGAAAAACCTCTGCCCTTTGTCTTTCTCTCTGGAAATATATAATTCATCTTCCCATAGAAGTATTTTTTCTTACAAAATTTTCTTTATCTCTTGGGAGAGGACCTGGGGATTGAACCCTGGGACCTTACACATGTTAGATAAACACCCTACCATAAAACTGCGGAATCATCTCTTTGTTTAAATTGATTTTTTTGAGAGAATATTGCTAAGTTGTCCAGGCTGGCCTTAACATGGCATCCTCCTGTCTCAGGGTCTTGAGTAGCTGGGATGACAGGGCCCTCACCATCAGACACAGCCAAGATTTCCATTTGTGCTACAGCCAAGACAGAATTCTTCTAAGTGCGGAATCTGCCCCGCTGCCCCTCTTCACTCCATGGGATCTCATCAAATCTGCCAACTTCTGCTCTAGAATCTCTGGTTTCCCTCCCTCTCTCTCTTGCTTCCCTCTCCCCTTAGCCAAATTCTACCCATATTAAATTTGGGTTATGTTTTACTCCCCTCGCTGGTTGCGTTGTGCCTCAGCCTTTCCTCTCCTCTCTCTGATCTTCTCCTCAAGTAACAGGAGCTGCTGGGCGTTTCCATGCCCCACAGCATGATGAGTCCCCTGCAGGTCTCAGTGTGAGCATCCCCTGCTCTCTTCATCCGCATTTCCCCCTGCTGCCTCTGATACTCCCCTCTTTAGCTTTGCATGTTTTTTCTGTTTCTGTCAGTTTTCTCTATTTGAACATTTTTGCTTTGCTAACGAATCACTCTCATACGTTCCTTCCCAATTACCTTCACCTAATCTTCTCTGAAAATTCTGGTCTCTACATTTCAGAGCTATAACTGTCAATAGCACAGAAGGTTATCTAGAATATTATGTTGTTTGTAATGCTTATTTTATGAATAGCTGATTTCTCCTTAATGCTTGGAAGTAACATCTTACATGTCAATGTTTCTTCTATTGCAGTATTTTTTTTTCTCTGCAGGGGACACACAGTAGCAAAAGAAGCTCAGAGACTGGATGCTTAATATTTATGTCTAAAGTTCACCTAAAAACACAGGAAAAATTATATCGGGAACTTTTGGAAAGCTATTAGGAGATTCAAGGAAGCTTAACCAGCTTATGCCTAGGAATTGGTTTAAAAATATAGAAATGAATTCTCCCAGCTCTGTCTGCCAGCAACAGTGACAGAACTATTCTGCTCATGTTGAGGTTTTAGACCGGTTTCTGGACTCTAAATTGGCTTGTAGTCCAGCTTTCATCACTGGAATGTTAGGTGGTCACCACATATTGAAACATGTAGTTAAATCTTACCGTTGGTTTTGCCAAGTAGAACAGTGGTTTCCAAAAGTAGGGTCTAGAGTATGTCGCATCTTCTGTAATGTGAAAGAGGTCCTATTTTGGTCTCTTTGTGCCATTTTCTCCTTCCCTGAATAAAACAAACAAACAAACAAACAGCAAAAACCAGAGACCATGTGAATTGAGAGGATAAAGTAAAGTTGATTTTATATCAAGAAAAAGTTCTTATCCTCATACATTGTCAAGATGCTACACCTTCAGTTGATCAGACTAACAGGATTTTTATTAACCACCAAAGAAGCAGTGAACAGGCTAGGGGAACCTGTAGTTAGAATTCAACCTACTCTTTCATCAAATATTCTGATTAATTTTTATTAGCAAATATTGATGGTACAAAGAAATGGACTTCATTATAATACCTTCATACAGGCATATGACATTGTTTATTTGTGAAATAAATAAAGGAGGTAGAAAACATACTTGATAATTGTAATGTGTCAAGTATCTTATATCTTCAGGTCTAATATAACATTCAGTACTTAGACTGCAATTAAAATAATATGTTCTATATTGAAGACTGTACACTACATATATTCTACAGTAGAATATATAGATGACCAGTTTCATTTTGTTATTGAATGTTGGATTTTTATGTAAACTTTTTAATGAAATAAAACATTTAAAAATAAAAATAAAATGTACTCAGAATATAAAAATGTATTAAATAACATATATAAAATTTTTTCTTCTGCTAAAATTTCCATGTTCTGTCTCCAAAACCTACAGTAAAACTGTTTAAAGCATGAAAATAATGTAGGATTTAAAAAATAACAAAAGAAAGAAAAATGTATCTGTTATGTAAAAATTTTCAAGACTAGCATTGTAGCAAAATGAACTGATACTTCCTACATGCAAAGGAATAATCTGGGAATAATTAACTTTTAACAAGAGCATCTCATTCTTACCATTATTTCTTTATAGAAATAGTTTTCAATTGCAGTAGTCAAGTCATAATGAGCTGAAGATATCGAGTTAGCTCACCATGTGGACACAAGATTAGGACTCAATAATGTGCTGACTAATCTCCCTCACACTAAGCACATTATGTTCAGCTTTGACATAAAGAGCCAAGTTACTACTTTATCTCATTCTTTGTCCAAGCGAGAATACTGTCTCCTCTCTTCCCCATCCACACCATCCCTTCTTCATGCTCAGTATTATCAAACCAAACCGCAAATCTAATTACATTGTCTTGATGCCAAAATCTCTGCTCCTGGAGAAAGGCATCAGGCATCCCAGCTAGGTAACTGAATTACAAGAGCATCCAAGTAGGTATCTGGTGAATGTCTCGCTTCATCCTTGCATAATAAACTATCTCCTCCTGCTCATTCATTTGTCAGTCACAGTAGCGAGGGATTATTATTTGCTGAATGTACGTGACACCAGCAATTTGCAACGTCTGTTGGCAAGAAAATCAGGTTAGAATGACAGAGTGAGAAATTAAACAGAAGCCTGATATAATTAGCTACAACAATCAGGGCTCTAATTTCTGATTTATTATGTCCTGTTTTCCTGTTGCACTCCACTCTGTGTATACTGTATGTACTTCATATAGGTCAAACAATTGACTTATCAGTCTTGGCCCAGCAAGAGGTCAGCGTTAATAATATTTATTTAAACATACAGGATGCTTCCCACTGCAATCAGGAAATAGCTACTACTAATAGATCCTTGGCACTATTTCCTCATTTACACAGTATTTGAAATAATGAAAAAAGAAGAAAGAATTGATACAGTTTCTTACACAGACACAAATGTTGATGGATTTATTAATAGTTCTCCCCTAGGATAATTTTTCCTATTCTAGAAAGATCTTTGATTATAAATGAACCAAAAGAATCATTATTGTTACAATGAAACATTCAGACAAATATAAGAAATGTCCTTCTGATTTATGGTGGGGTAGGTATTATGTTCAGTCTGTTGAAATATTATTGCAGAAAGCTTTCCACACAACCTTGGAAGTTCTTGATAATAAACTTAAGCTTTCAGTCATGAAAACACAAATAGAAATTTGATGTACTTATATGTAGGATCTATTTTGAGAAAGAAAAGTAATACTAGTTTTAATTAAAAGATTCTAATAAAAAGCATAATACAAAGCAGGACTACTCAAATGTCCACATTTCTGAAAAGATGAATATAACTCAAATTCAAGGTAATTTAAAAAAAAAAAACCTTGTACAACCAACGTGAAAAATATTACTTTATAGGCCCCTTTATGAACAAAGGAATTAGGCGTAATGGGATAATTTTTCTGATCTTATTCTCAGAGCTCTATGTATCTATATGAAGATAAAACAGAGCATAGTTCCAAGACCCCCAGAATGTAGTAGAGTACAAAGGATAGAGAAATTAGAAGATGTAATTAATTACCAGAAGATCTGTAAATGGTGACCTTTGAGAATACATTTGACATACCCAAATATGTCTCTTTATAGATAAGTCAGTATGTTTGAACTTAACTTTTAAAATAAAAGTATTTACTAGCCAGGCATGGTAGTACATGGCTATGATCACAGAGTTAGAGAGATAACATCAGGAGAATGACAAGCTTGGGCTAGTCTGTACAGCAGAGTGAGTTCAAGGCCAATTTGAGTATTCTCTGTGATCCTATCTCAAAAAGACAAGGGCTAGGGATGTCACTTAGTGGCAGAAATATTACCTAGTATGTACATGATCCTCAGCAACACTATATGTCTGAACAACATTTTAGATGCTCAGCATCTTCCAATTTCCCTAATTATCCTACAAGCAAACAAAACCCTACTATTACCTCTACTTTAAATGAGGAAGGCAAAGTTTTGAAATTCATTAAATTGCTTGAATCTTCCAGCTAGAATAAAACTAAACGATCATCATTATTCAGTTAGTAGATACCCACAATTATTTAAGCATAATACTGTGGTGATATTTTGTAATAGCTGTGACTGGCTCCTCTGACTTTCAGCATTTACCCAGATATCTGACTCTGGATTTTTATTAAGACCAATTAGGATTCTTACTACATTATACCAAATATTTACATTTTTTCTAATGCTTTACATAACACCCTAATACCATAAGATTCCAGTCAAGCACAAAGGTAGACATTCAAAGATATACTCATAATGTAGATCTTAAAACAAAATGCTAAAAATTGGCAGTGCCCTACTATATACAATAGATGTTTTAATGGCTGAGTATCCAATTGTTCTTGTGTTTAATATTTCCACAAATATATTAATAATACAATTTTTAAAATGCTTGTGATCAATTGCTACATAGTTTAGACCACCCACTATGTTCTTAATTGTGAAGACATTTAAAATTTACCATCTTCTACAAAGAATTACCTAAATCAGTTTAATATAATTCATGTTGGCCATTCAGGAAAGAAAGAATTTGAGACGTATGCAGCAAATGCATAAAATAAAATAAAAGTTCAGCGGAAGAATTTCAAATCTCAGGGGGGTGTAGAAAACATTTCATGAATGAAATTAGTGAAAAAGGGAAACTTACTGCCAAAGTAAATTACATGAAATTGTTAATAAAGCATTTGACGTACAATTGACAACATTTTACAACATATGGTCTAGTTTATTCATGACAGAGACAGAAGAATAAGTGGGATACATGTATGTGTTCTTTTCCGTGAAAAGAGAAACCCCTACTCAAAGAAAAATTTTGGTATCATTATAAGGCTTTGCTTTGTAAGGCTTAAAAACTAAAATGAGAAATGCTAATAAGAAAAGAGAAGAAGAATTGTTGTTAAAATATTTTCAAAATATATTTTTAAATGTTGCCATTTATAATTTTCAGTTATTAATAATTATTAACTTCACTAACCTTGATTGTAAACTTAGTATTCTCAGGCTGCTATGGAAAATTACTGGTTGTCTTAGGAGCAAAGATTTGTTGCTTACAGTCATGGGTACTAGCAAGTCTAACAAGAAGACTCTAGCATATTCGGTATGCAGAGAGAGCAAACTTCCTGCTTGATAGTTAACTATTACCTTAGTTTGATTTCTGTTGCTATGACAAAATTCTGATAAAAGCAACTTAAGAGAAGGAGCAAGGGGTTATTTTGGTGCTCAATTTCAGGTTCCAGTCTCCTGGTGGTTTGAAAGAAATGCCCCCTAAAGGGTGTGGCACTACTAGGGGGTATATATTCATGAGAGTAAGTATGGTCTTGTTGGACAAAGTGTGTTACTTTAGAGGCAGGCTTTGAGGTTTCATAGATGCTCAAGATAACAGCCAATGTCTCAGACTACTTCCTGCTGCCTGCACACGATGTTGGCTACCTCTTCAGCACCGTGTCTGCACACCACCATGTCTCATTATGATGATAATGGATAAAACCTCTGAAAATGAAAGCCACCCCAATAAAATGTTTTCCTTTATAAGAGTTGCTGTGGTCATGGTATCTCTTCACAGCAATAGAAATTCTAACTAAAACTCAATCTATCATTGCAGGTAAATTAAGATGACAGAAACATGAAGCAGATAGTCACACTATAAGCATTGTTATCTATACAGTCAGGAACAGAAGGCAATGAATTAATGAATGTATGCTAATATTAAACTTGTCTTTTCCACTCTAATGCAATTCACAATCCTCCCTTCATTGGTGCCACACACAATGGGCTGGAGTTCTCACCTCAATTAATGTAATCAAGGTAATTCCTCACAGACATACCCACAGGCCAATCTAATCTAGACAACTCACACATAGGAGTTCTCACAAAAGGTTGCAACAACTAATTTGTCAAGTTCTGGAGTATGGATTGAGAATGATACAAAAAAAGGTTAACATAGTAAGTCTTCGAAAATCTGAAAGACTGGTATATTTCATTCTGCTAAAGAAAAGAAGCAATGAAGGGGAGTAATGTTACTTAATTTGAATCTTAGAAAAGCAAATGACAGTTACAATAAGGTTTCCTGGTCCCTGGCGACCAGAGGTCCAGACCCACAGACCTGCCGCCCCAGACCCCTTAGCCGCCTGCAGCTGCTTAGGCCTCCAGAAATGATTCAGACACTTATATTAACTTCATGCTGTTTGGCCTATGGCTTAGGCACGTTGCTAGCTAGCTCTTACATCTTAACTCAACCCATTCTTATTAATCTGTCCTGGCACATGGCCCATGGCTCACCTGTCTTCTTTACATGTTTCTTCTTTGGGCATCTGGCCCCAACCTATCTCTGACTCCACCCTTCCTTTCCTACCTATTCTGATTCCCCACCTACTTCTTCTGTGGTGCCTGTCATGGCCCAAAACAGCTCCTTTATTTAAAGATTGATATTCACAGCATACAGAAAGACATTCCCACATCAACTGACTGTTTAGAAAATGAGTTTCAGAAGAATTAAGACTGAGAGACATGAAATAAATTTAAATGCTTCTCTTTGGACTCCAGAGGAGAAATAATGATGATGAGGACCTAACAGAATATGAAAATAGGATAGAGTTAATTAAAGTCAATTCAGTAGGACATAACAAGATTTTATTTTAGAAATCATGTCAAATAGTGAAGAAAACCTCACTTTTGTGGCTCGGTGAATATTGTTGTCATCTATAAAACAATGTTTATTATTTTTAATATAGTTTTATTAGGTTTTATAGAGGAAAAGCTGTAACATAAACCCCCACATGGCACACACTAACCTGTTCTATGAAGGAAATGAACTCACTGATTCTTTTATGTGTTTCACAGTCTTGTTGAATGCCAGATGGTCACTGCTTAATGTTCAGAAAGCAGAGCCAGAGACATGCCTTAGTTGGTAAAGTGACTTTATGCAAACACTAGGTTTTGAGTTCAGATCCTCAGCACTCATGTAAAAAAAAAAATAATATCTACACTCAGGAAACATTGAGGAAGGAGGGGGGAAAAGATTAGAGGAGCCAGAAGACAATTAGCATTGCTTCTTTATAATGTCACCTCAATATAACAGGCATGGTGCCCCATGAACTATCAACAATACAGTTGCCTATACAAGACCTAAGTAATGTCATACCAGTTGATATCCCAATATGGATAATGAAGGGACAATATGGTCTCACCTTTAACTGAAGTGTTCTTCAGGGATGAGTGCCTTGAGAGTTCAACCAAACCAAGGACAGAATTTTAATATGTATGTTCCAGTGTTGAAATCATGTCAGACTAGAGGCTTACAGCAGTAAGATCTCCTGCCATCTGTACAATTTTGGCTGCCTGAGGCACTAAGAAAAGAGATGCTTAAAAGCTCCTTGTGGTTGTCTACTGTATATCTAATAAAGTCTGCCTAAAAATAAGAGGACAGAGCCACCCACAGATTTAGCCCTAGAGGTCAGGGAGCGGTGACCCACACCTTTAATCCCAACACTTTGGAAGTAGAGACCCATCTGGATCTCTGAGAGTTCAAGGCCAAGCAGAGCCAGGCAGTGGTGGCAACACATCTTTAATCCCTACACTAGGAAAATTGAACCAGAAGGTGAGAGAGCTGGGTGAGAAAGAAAGGAGGAAGCAGAAGTTGAGCCCTTGGCCATTGATCCCCTTCCTTTTCAGCTGAGGACTCAGAGGCATTCAGTCTGAGGATTCATGAGGAATGACTAGGTGAGAAGTGGCTGTGGCTTGTTCCTCTGTCTCTGACCTTTCAGTTTTCCCCAAATATATGGTTTCATGTTTTTATTATTAAAACCAAGTTGAATTTATGCAATAACTCAGCCCAAAACAAAACACGTATATCATCCCTTCTAATGCTCAGCAAACATCTCAGAAGAAGAGGTGGAGAGGAATACAAGAAGCAGAATATAGTGCTGCTCTCTAGATATGACAACTATTGCAATCACAATTGTACCACAGCTATGATCTTTCTATGGCCTTCATAAGAATAGGCCCTGTTTAAAGTGAGTCATAAATTGGGGAGAGACTCACAGGGTCCCTCTTGCTATCAGGACTCTTAGATACTGGTGGATTCTGAGAAATGGGCAGCCATTGTCTTCAATTGTGTATCTATTGGTGAATCTACCAGGACCCAATGGCCATGTTTCATACCAAAAAGGTCATACCGATAGCCTTTGTTAAACTCAATGAGACACAAAATACAAATTTGGGAAAGGGATTTGTAAGGGCGGGCATGGGAAAATGTAGGTAAGAAGGAAGGAAGGAAATAAAAAAGAATGTGAGAGTAATTATAATGTCCTGTATCTGTGCATAAAAATGTCCAAAGAAAAGTTTACAAAATAAAAATGATTTCTTTCTTTTATTGTCATTTATCACCTCTCTTTTATTTTATTTTAATTTCTCCCATACCCTCTACTGCTTCCTCTTCCATACTTTCCCCCAGTCCTCCCCCAGCACCCCCCTTTCACTCCTCAGAGAAAACAAGGCATCCCAGTCTAGCAGTCTAGCATATCGGCCTAGCATATTTAGTTGAGGTAAGACCAAGTTTCTTCCCTAATTATCCAAACAGAGAAAGATGTTTGCCTGCAGGGAATGGGCTTTGAGAAGCCAATTTATGGACCGGGATAGACTCTGGTCCAAGTGCAAGGGGCTCCAGGAACCGCCCACACCTTTCGACTGTCATCTATATTCAGAGGGGTCAGATCCATTTCATGAACGATTGTCTGCTATCATTTTAGAGTCTGCAAGTTTCCAACAGCATGGGACAGTCCCTTTCATGATCCTGTTTCCTCTGCTCATGTAATCTCTCCTCAGCTGGACCAGAAGCTCAGTCCAAGGTTTAGCTATGGATCTCTGCATCTGCCTCCATTAACTGCTGGATGAAGGTTTTATAATGGCAATTAGGGTGGTCATTCATATGATAATAGGAAAAGGCCAGTTTAGGCACCCTTTACACTATTGCTTGGAGTCCTAGCTAGGTTCATCATGTGGGTTTTTGAGTGTTTCCATTCTTTAGGTAACAGAGAAGGCAAAGGAATCCCAGACTGTAGAGAGTCCATTGGCTGGATCACCTTGTTTATTGCCCTTAGATCTGTTACCATTCTCCACTTTCCAGATTTCTTTTTAATAACAAATACAGGAGAATTCTGAGGGCTGGTTGATTCTTCTAAAGGCTAAGCATTTAACCGCTTCTGTACTATCTTTTCTAAGGCCTGCAATTTCTCTTTTGTTAGGGACTATTGATGAACCCATATAGGTTTCTCTGTTAGCCATTTTAGAGGTAGTGCTGTGGGTGTTTTTGAAAGATCAGCAGCTGTTTTGTGTAGTAGTGCGGTTTCTTGGTCTTGGGCAGCCAGGGGCCTGGATCCACAGATCTGCTGCGCCAGAACCCTTAGCCACCCAGTCGCCTGCCACTCAGGCCCCCAGAAATGACTCAGATGCTTATATTAACTTTATGCTGTTTGGTCTATGGCTCAGGCACATTGCTAGCTAACTCTTACATCTTAAATCAACCCATTTCTATTAATCTGTCTGCCACGTGGCCCGTGGCTCACCTGTGCTCCTTACATGTTGCTCCTTTGGGCTTCAGGCTTGGTCTGCCTCTGACTCGGCCCTTCCTTTCCTACCTATTCTGATTCCTCCTTCTAATTTAAAGATTGAGATTCACAGCATACAGAGAGGCATTCTCACATCAGTTTTGCCTTGATTCTATATAACCTAAATGGTCTGTGACTGTTTCTAATAATAACATCTAATGTTTTTATCCAGAACCCTGTGTTAGTTTATGGTTTATTTCTGTGGTTGGAGGAATATTAATCTGTGTGTTCCATTGTTGTAGTAAGTCTCATCCCCATAAATTTATAGCAATATCAGCCACATATAGCTTTAATATTCCTCTCTGTCCTTCTGGTCCTATACACTCAAAACATCTTGCACTCCATTTTACCTGGGATATCAACCCACCCCAAAACTGAACATTGACCTCCTGAAGGGTCTAACTTAGATGCCATGGCTCTTGTGAAATTATTGATACATCTGCCCCTGTGTCCAATAAGCCTTCAATAATAACATCATTTATTTGTATCTTTAATTTTTGCCTTTGTTCATTGGTAGAAGCTTGCCAAAATATTTGCTTTATAATTTTTCCTGAATTTTTTTCTTTTTCTATAGATTTTCTATCATTCAATGTAGTGTGTCTTTTTAAAATAGGTTTTAATTTTTTTAATTGTTCTGGGAAGGTGTTTCCTCCACAATGGCAGGGTAAGATTGTATTGGATTTGATATGGGGCCTTTTGAAAACCCTCTTGGGGCATTTCCCAAGGGCAGGAAGTTACCTTGTCTGTCCCTTGTTGATCTGTACTCATTAGTCCAATGTCTCCCTTTTCGACATCTTCTGCATACTCCAAAAGGGAGGAGCATTCTCTTGGGATTATTCCTAACAAAAGCACTGTTTCTGGGAATGCCTTAGTTAAAATCTCTTTTTATGTGACGTTGCCTTCCACAATTGTAACATTTAACATTTTGACTTTTTCTTATATCTCTAGAAATAAGTTCTCCTACCCAGTTATCATCACTGTCATAAAACTCTAGATTAATTGTCTCACAAATCCCAAACTCCAAAGGTGTTGACCCTACTTTTAAAGGTTTAAGTGTTTTTCTACATTGTGCATTAGCATTCTCAAAGGCCAGTGATTCAATTATTATTTGCCTGGCTTCTGAGTCCAGTACCATTCTGTTTACTGCTGCAGTTAATCTGTGCAAAAAGTCTGTAAAAGTTTCTTTTGGGCTTTGAATTACTTTCATGAATGATTCAGTTTTTTTTTTTCTATTTCTTCAGTCTTGTCCCAGGCATTTAAAGCTGCCATGTGACATAAATTCAGAGTATGTTCATTGTATAAAGACTGTCTGTCAATATCAGCATATCTCTCTCTCCAAGAAGTTGGTCCTATCTCAACTTGATGTGCCATGCTTTGTTCAAGCTTGCCCCTCTCTGAATGGAGACAGAAAAGTGGGTGGAGAAGATGATAGGTGGGAATTGGAGGTTTATAGAGGGTGGGGATGAGAGAGAAAGGAGGGTAAACTGTGGTTCATATGTAAAATAAATGAAAAAATTAACTAAAAAAAAGAATTGCTCTCAAAGCTCTGAAGACAAAAAGTCTAAAATTGGAGCTGTTGGGCTGAAAATAAATGTGTGCAGAGCCAATTTCTAGAGGCTTTGGCAGGGAAACCATTCTTTGAGTTCAGAGAACAAATCAGAATTTAGGATGGGATTCTTAGCTTTCCAAAGACAAAAAAAAAAAAAAAGTAAGAAAGGAAAGGAAAAGGAGAGAGAAGAAGCATATAGAGATGAAAGATTCTTCCATCAGGTGTACTGTTTTGCATTGCTAAAAATGGAACACAAGGCCTTGGACTTGCTAGGTGCATGATCAACATACAACTGAGTCGTGGTTTCTAACCTTTTGTGTGTATGTTACTCTTTGGTCTACCTTCACCCCCCCTTTTCTCAAAAACACTTCAGTTAAACATCTGCACAGATTCTATTTCCATGCAGGAATACTTATAGACATTATTAGCATTAGTTGCTGACAGCTTTCCAAGATACTGTTAGCCTAGTGCACCTCAGCATGAGAGTGCCACTAATCTAGGTCCATTAGGCATTCATGGACCAATGCTCTCAACCAGCCTTGATGTCCTTACTTAAAAATACTTGTTTAAAACCAGACAACTTATTTTAAGGCACTGAAATCCTAGACCTTGTTGATTATAGCCAAATTGAATCATAACTACAAGTTATGTAGGTAAGTCATTTTTAATACTTTTAAATTGAATATACATTTACTTAAGATATATTGGGCTTCTTTGGTTTAGGCTGTAATTTTATTAGCTCTTTTGTTAGTGCCAATCAATCCATGTTGTTCAGACATGCTGGTGTAAATGTTCTAAAAGTTACATTTAAAAAAAAGTTTGGAAATTTAAAAAAAAACATAAAATGTCTAACAAATATTAAAATTAAAGTAACTAGGGATATGGAGATGGTGATTGGTAAAGTGCTTGCTATAGAAGCATGAGTATCTGAGTTGGTATGCCCAATATCTTTTGTGTGTGTGTGGGGGGGGGGGGGGGAGTTGCTAAGTTCTTTTCTTCCTCATTTTTTATTTATTTAAAAAGGTTTTTGTCCCCATGTATACCCCTGATCCCTCTCCTTTCCCTCCTGCCAGTCCCTCCCAGTCCTTCCTCAGCCTTCCTCCACCCTATCCCCCTCCACCTATTCCCCCAAGGAATCCCTAGGTGGGTCTGGTCAGTTTGGTGTATCTATTTGAGGTAGATCCGATTCCCTCATCCCAGTATTAAGTCTTGGTTAGGTGTTCTTCTGTAGGGAATGGACACCAAGATACCAATTCATGCACAGGTACATAGTCTGATCCTACTCTAAAAGACTCCACAACCTGTCCATGCCATCCCACAGTTATCTACCTTCGGAGGGTTTAGTTCCTTTTCCTGAAGGTTCCCCAGTGGCTGTTTCTGATTCAGTGAGTTCCCAATGGCTTTAGTCAGCCATCTCTGTGTGTCTCCTCCTCATGATCCTGATCCCTTTGTCCCTCTGTTCATACAAACTCTCCTCTCTCTCTCTCTCTCTCTCTCTCTCTCTCTCTCTCTCTCTCTCTCTCTCTCTCTCTCTCTCTCTCTCTCTCTCCAGCTGTACAGGTAGATTGACCTGGTGCTTAGCTATGGATCTCATTGCTGGATGAAGGTTCTATGACACTTAGGGTAGTCATTCATTTGATTATGGGGGAAGTCACGTTTAGGCACCCCCTCCACTATTGGTTGGAGACCTAGCCAGGGACTTCTTGTGGGTTCCTGGAGGTTTCCCTAGCATCTGGCCCTCTTTCCAACCCCACAGTGGTTCCCTCTATCAAAATATCCCTCTCTTTTTTCTTACTCTTTGTTGCTCCTCTCACTCAACCATCTTCTCTCATGATTTGCTCCCACTCTCCTTGGTCGCTACCTTTTATGATCCCAATTTACTCAAGAGATCCCTATTTTCCCTTCCAAAGGGATCCTTGGATGTCTTTCTTAAGTTCCCAACCTGTTTGGGGGTTGTGGTTTGCAGCCTGGATATTCTTTGCTCTTTTTTAAAAATCCACTTATGAGTGAGTACATACATGTGGGCCTGTGTTAACTCATTCAGGATGATATTCTCCAAATCCATCCATTTGTCTACAAATTTTAGAATGTCATTTATTTTAAATGCTGAGTAGTACTCCATTGTCTAGATTTATCACAGTTTGTTAATCCATTCTTCAGTTGTGGAGCATCTAGGTTGTTTCCAGGTTTTGGTCATTGTGAATAATGCTGCTGTAAACATAGTAGGGCTAATACCCTTGGAGTAAGAATGTGCACCCTTTGGGTATATGCCCAATAGTGGTATTGCTGAACCATTTGAGAGATTGATTCCGAGTTTTTTGAGGAACCAGCATACTGCTCTCCAAACTGGCTGTATAAATTCATACTCCCACCAGCAATGGAGGAGTGTTCCCCTCTCTCTGCATCCTCTCCAGCATAAGCTGTCATCTATTTTTTTTGAACTTAGTCATTCTGACAGGTGTAACTGATGTTATCTCAGAGTTACTTTAATTTGCATTTCTATGATGGCTAAGGATGCTAAGCAGTTCTTTAAGTGTCTTTCAGCCATTTGTAATTCTTCTGTTGAGAATTTTCTTTTTAGCTCTGAACCCTATTTTTAATTGGATTATTTGGGGTTTTGGCCTCTAGTTTCTGGAGTTGTCTATGTATTTTAGAGATTAGTCCTCTGTCAGATGTAGGGTTGGTGAGGATCTTTTCCCAATCTGTAGGCTGTTGTTTTGTCTAATTTACCATGTCCTTTGCCCTAAGGAAGCTTCTCAGTTTCAGGAGGGTCCCACTTATTGATTGTTGTTCTTAGTGTCTGTGCTACTGGTATTATATTTAGGAAGTGGTCACCTGTGCCAATGAGTTGGAGGGTATTTCCCACTTTTTTCTATCAAGTTCAGTGTAGCTGCATTTATGTTGAGGACTTTGATCCACTTGGATTTGAGTTTTGTCCAGGGTGATAGTTTTGGATATGTTTGCATTCTTCTACATACTACCATCCAGTTATGCCAGCACCATTTGTTGAAGATACTTTTTTTCTATTGAATATTTTTGGCCTCTTTGTCAAAAATCAGATGTTCATAAGTGTGTGGATTAATGTCAGAGTCTTCAATTTGATTCCATTGATCCACAGGCCTGATTTTATGCCAGTACCAAGCTGGTTTTATTACTGTAGCTCTATAGTATAGCTTGAAGTCAGAGATGGTGATGCCTCCTAAAGTTCTTTTATTAAACAAGATTGTTTTGGCAATCTTGGATTTCTTGTTATTCCATATGAAGTTGAGTATTTTTCTTTCAAGATCAGCAAAATTTGTGTTGAAATTTTGATAGGGGTTGTATTGAATCTATAGATTGCTTTTGGTTAGATTGCCATTTTTACTACATTGATCCTACCTATCCAGGAGCATGGGAGATCTTTTCACTTTCTTATATGTTCTTTAATTTCTATCTACATACAAAGTGTAGCAATATAGAATTCTATCTGTAATCTTGGCACTAAGGGTTGGTTAACCATCTAGTTTAACCGAATTAGAGAACTTTAGGTTCAGTAACAGACCTGATTGATATCACACACACACACACACACACACACACACACACACACACGGTGATTCAGAAAGACATCAGAGCTCCCAGCAAGGGAAGCAAGTAGGCTAATGGCTAATTGCGATTTTTCACTTCTCCATCCAATCAGCCTAATCAAATCCCCTACTCTCATTTCCATCTCTGTAGCAGCCTACCTGCTGTAGTCTCCTCTCCCCTCTGCCCCCATCTCTAGCAAATTATACAAATATCATTCAACTCTTTGCCCCACTCTACTGTTATCTGGATCCACAACTACAACGGAAATTCTATGGGAACCCAGCAACAGCCAAGGTAGCCAGAGAAGCAAATAAGCCAGTGAAAAAAGTAGGTAAGTTCTAGATCTTCACTTCCCCTTCTCTCCCCCAAATACAATTCCCCAGTCTCATTCCCAAATCTGTAGCAGCCGTGTTCTCTCTCAACTCATTCAATCCCTAGGGCCTAAACACACCTTGGTGGAACATTCTGTCTTATTTTTTCCTGAGGACTGCCCTCACCTTTCCCTAGAAGTACGTTTTACCCAGATTATCCAATAACTACATGTATCAAGATCTCAGAAGAATTTCTTACAAGGAAACACACAGCAACTACCCTCTCATAAGAATCAGAGAGGGCAAGAAACAACAAAGTGATAAACACCCTCCCAACCAAGATGAGAAGATAGCAGCATTTAGAATTGTAATTTTCTCAAACACAAATTCATAGACACCAATGTAAAAATATAGTCAAGAACAACCAAGGCAATATGTCTCTACTAGAGCCAAGTGAACCTACCACCGTAGGCCCTGGGAATTGCAATAAAGATGAAGAAAAAAAAAAGATTAAAATAGCCTTTATGAACATGATAGAAGTCATTCAAGAAGAAATGAACAAATCCCTTAGTGAAATCTATAAAAACACACACAGTGCAATGGAATGAAAAAACAGTTCAAGACTTGAAACTGGACATAGGATCAATAAAGAAAACACAAATTGACATAAATTTGGAAATGGAAAATTTAGGAACTGAAACAGGAACCTCAGACAGGCAAGCCTTACCAACAAAACGCAATAGATGGAAGAAAGTCTTTGTCATTGAAGCCATGATCAAAGAAATAAATGCCTTGGTCACTGAAAATGTTAAATCAAAAGAAAATGTTCTGATTTAAATATCCAGAAAATCTTGGTTATATGAAAAGACCAAAGCTAAAGATAATAGGAATAAAAAAATAAGAAGAAACCCAGGTAAAAAGCATTGAAAATGTTTTCAACAAAACATAAAAGATAATTTTTCTTACCTAAAGAAGGAGATGCCCGTAAAGATACAAAAAAAGCTACAAGACAGGATTTCTCTATGCATCTCAAGCTGTCCCCCAGCTCTGTAGACAAGGCTGGCCTGGAACTCAAGAGATCCTCCTGCCTTGGCCTCCCCCGGGCTAGAATGTATGGCATACTCTACCACAGTCCAGCTATACCTGAATTTTTAAATCAAGAATCCAGAAATAAAAACTAAAAATAAGACTGTGACTCCAACAAATGGTTATAGTCAAATTGGATGGCTAAATGTAAAAGAATCCAAATTGATTCCTACTTACCACTATATAGATCAAACAGATCAAAAACTTCAGCATAAAACCAGATACACAGATAGAAAATAAAGTCTGGAACATCCTTTAATTCATTACTACAAGAAAAGACTGCCTGAACATAACACTGACACTAAGATCAACAATTATTAGATGAGATGCCATGTGACTAAAAAGCTGTAAGCCAAAGGAAACCATCAATAAGACAAAATAGTGGCCTACAGAATGGGGAAAGATTCTTCACCAACTACACAGCTAATAAAGGGCCCATGTTTAAAATGCATAAAGTGTTAAAAAATATCAACACCAAGAAGACAACCCAAATAAAGTATGAGGTGCAGATCTAAACATAATTCTCAGAGAGGAAGCTCAAACTGGCTCAAAGAAATGTTCACCATCCTTAGACCATCAGAAAAATGAAAATCAAACCTCTTTGAGATTTCATCTTACACAGAAGATTAATGAAACAAGCGATGGCTCGTGATGGTGAGGGTGTATAGCAAGCAGAGCACTGCTCCATTGCTGGTGAAAGTGCAAACTTGTACAGTCACGATGGAAATCAATGTGACAGTTCCTCAGGAAGATGAGAATTAATTTACTTCAAGACTCAGCTGTATCTCCTGATGTGGGAATGTCTTTCTGTATGCTGTGAATATCAATCATTAAATAAAGGAGCTATTTTGGCCCATGGCAGATACCATAAAAAAAAGTAGAAGGGGAAATCACAACATAGGTAGGAGAAGCAGGGTGAAGTCAGACAGATGGAGTTGGATGCTCAAAGAAGAAACATGTAAGAAACACAGGTGAGCCACGGACCATGTGGCAGACAGATTAATGGAAATGGGTTGAGTTAAGATGTAAGAGCAAGCTAGCAATGTGCCTGAGCCATAGGTCAAACGGCATGAACTTAATATAAGCGTCTGAATCATTTTGGGGCCTAAGAAGCTGCGGGCAGCTAAGGGGTCTGGGGCTGCAGGTTTGTGGGTCTGGACCTCTGGCCGCCAGGGACCAAGAAACCTCATTGCAACAATCTCCCTTAGGCCAAAATTCAAAGGATGCTTCACACTATGATAGAGACATTTGATCAATCATACTCATTTTTGCTCTATTCGTAATAGTCAAAATATTGGAAATAACTTAAATGTCCCTCAATAGAAGAATAAATAAAGAAAATGTGCTATATTTACATAATGGAGTATTATTCAGCTGTTAAAAAATTAAGTTCAGAAGTAAATGGATGGTACCAAAAGAAAAAAAAGAAGAAACATCCTGAGTAAAGTAACCCAGACCCTGAAATACAAATGTGATATATATTTGCTTATGTGTATATCTTGGCTGTAAATAGGTTACAATCTGTAGAACAACAAAGGTTAGAAGGTTAGGTATAAAGTAAAAGGTTGTGGTACAGATAAATATTCCTACAAAAGAGAAATATAGTAGACCATGTTGAATGGGGGTCTGGAATAGAAAGATCAAGTTGAGATTGAAAGAAAAGCAAGGATAGTGGGAAAGAATATGGGGAGAGACAGCCAAAATTAAGGTCATTTGAGGGGTAGTATGGAAAACTAATACAATAGAAGTTTCCTTAAATATATACTTCCATAAACATTTATGAAAGTGACCTAAATGAAATAACCAATAATGGGAAAGACAGCGTCCCAACGGCCATCTCTTGTTACCAAATGAAGCTTCTAGAAAGGGTTTTGTTTACATCTATCTGAGCTGTTTACCAGAGGGGTTTCATGGGAATCCACAAGCAACCAAGGCTGTTGCAGAGATGTTAGTTGCTCCCTACAAACTAAGAGTAAGGCCCCATTGCTGAAGACAAACCCATACAACTCATTGAACATGGAGAAATTGGACTGATGCCTATATACAGCTGGCACCCTAAGTATTCTATTATGCTACCAGAGGAGAAATGAAACACCGAGCCAAAGGCTCTCTGATCTACAATGGTGTCCTGCCTATAAGTTATGCTAACACAATGGTGGCACAAAGTTTATGGGAGTAACCAAAAAATATCTGATTTTACTGAAGGCCCACCCCACAAGACAGAACCCATTTCCCAATACTTCTTGGAAGACCAAGAGCCTGAGATTATATAGCTCAAGGTCCTAGGATAAAACTAAATCATACAGTTACGTATAAACACCAAAACAAACAAAAAAAACAAAAAACAAAAAACTTAACAATAAAATGTCTAATGATGCTCTGCTATACTTATTACTTATTCAGCCCTCATCGAAGAGGCTTCCTCCTGCAACAGATGGGAACAAATATAGAGATCCATAGACAGACATTATCACAGAGTCTTGGAACACTTACCCTAAATAGGATGTTTCCATCAAATTCCTCCACCCAAGAATCAGGAAACAATGTGGAAGGAGGGATAGGAAGAACATAAGATCCAGAGGGGATGGAGAACACCAATGAAACAAAGCCTTCTAAATCAACATGATCTACACACATATGTGTAGTGGGATTATGTTGTTACATTGTAAATATTTGTCCTGCCTACTAGTTTAATAAAAATGCTGATTGGCTGAAGGCAGAGAGAAAGTGTGGGCGGGGCTACCAGACTAAGAAACCTCTGGGAACAGGAAGAACAGAGCATAAATGCCACAGAGAAACCAGAAGATGCAGAGGACAACTATGCTGCTCTGAGAAAAGGTACCGAGCCACATGGCTGAACAAGATAAGAACCATGGGTTAGATTAAGAGCAAGAGTTAGCAAGTTATATGCCTGGGCCCCAGGTCAATCAACATACAATTAATACAAGTGTCTGTGTGTTTCAGTGGGAGTATAGGACTGTAAGCCACAAAGTTCAGGTCACAAGGCTAGGCCAGAAAGTCCGGACCAGAAACGTCATACAACAAATGGAAGCCTAATGTGGGTAAATATATACACAGAAAGCCAAATAAAGCTTAAAAATAGTCAAGAGCACAGAAACAGAGTCAAAACCAGCTTCCAAGTTGTGTTTCTCAAGTGGGCCGTGCTAAAGAGACTGAATGGTGTACTGGATTAAATTATAAAATGGTGTGTTCTCTGAATGCAACTGAAGCTGAATAAAGCTAGTTCCTGAGACTCATTGTAAGCAAGGAACTGTATATAGTATATTTAAGGTTTTTGTTAATAAGGACAAAAGGGAACAGAGTCCAAAATGACTTCTTAGTGGCAGTGTTTTCTTGGATTAGCTCTGTTTGCTGGAGGCAAGCAGAGGCTTAGCTTTTTTAAGAGAGCCTTCCTGATTCAGCCTTAGAGGCAAAGCACTTGTGAGTCTTTTAAGAGGCCCTGTTGCCAAACCCTTAAATGGAGTAATGAGCAGCAAATGGCAATGCTTTACTTGGTGGTTATATGGACCCTAAAATCCCCCAGAGTGGTAATTGTGTGTTCTACCAGTACCTCTGCTAAAAATGATAAATCCCATGAAGCTGGACCAGGAGCAGGATGGAGCCAGTCAGTACCCTAGTGAAGCCTTTAATCCTTAGCCACACTTTGGCTGATTAAAGGTGTGGACAGAAACAGAAAGAAATAAAAGCTGGCTGGGTGGAGTCATCCACCCTAGCCAAGCAAAGGTGTGGTCAGAAACAGAAGAAAAATAAGAAATAAGAGATATACAGTAAAGACAGATTCAAAAATAACGTCTAAATGTTTTAAAGTGTGTTAAAAATATATATGCACTTAGGCTTCATAGAGAAAAAAAAAGGGAAAATGATAAAATCCTTAAAAAAGAAATAGAGTAAAAAAAAAAGTAATAAGCCACGTAAAGATGGAAATTACAAAGAATGTCTGAATACTGTATGTTATTGTCTTGTCTTTAAGTTCTTTTACTGAAAATGAAGTAGTAAAAGCTGCTAAGAGTCATTTGATTACAAATATTGTCGAATTAATTCAACCTATATATTTTGTAAATGAGTTTACTTTAAAATTGAAGTCAAAAGATGTACTACTTTGGAGAAGAGATTTTCTATTTCCACAGAAAATGAGAAGCTGTGGGTTTATCCCTGGTTAAAGAAAATAAGGTTTAATCAAGGAAGACCCACTTGAAAAGTTTCCTATGGAAAAGGATGTCCCAGATGATTCAGCATTTCAGAGCACCTCTATTGAAGTTTCCTGAGCTCTGTATCCAAAACTACTTCAAGGAGACTGGCTGAGATGACCCAGCCTTAGAGACTACTCCACTAAAGACTTGTCAATGATCCTAAATTTTTCTTTCGATCCCTATGGGAGTGTCATCTCCTCCATTCAGCAGGAAGTAACCTAGAGAATGACTCCCACATTCCCCAAAAGTGGATTATGGTTGTCTTTGTTTAGTGTTGGTTACAAATTGTTATAAATAATAGTGAAAAAAGTATACAAAAAAAATTAGATTTGAGCTTCTTGTTTTAAAAGAGAAAAGGAAAGTATAGTGAAATTATGTGTTGTTGCATCGTAAATAATTATCCTGCCTACTGGTTTAATAAAAATGTTGATTGGCTGAAGGCAGAGAGAAAGTGTGGGTGGGGCTACCAGACTAAGAAAACTCTGGGAACAGGAAGAACAAAGCAGAAATGCCACAGAGAAGCCAGAAGATGCAGAGGACAACTATGCTGCTCTGAGAAAAGGTACCGAGCCACATGGCTGAACAGGATAAGAACCATGGGTTAGATTAAGAGCAGGAGCTAGCAAGTTATATGCCTGGGCCCCGGGTCAATGAGCATACAATTAACATAAGCGTCTGTGTGTTTCAGTGGGACGATGGGACTGTAGGCCAGAAAGTTCAGGCCACAAGGCTAGGCCAGAAAGTCTGGACCAGAAACGTCATACAACACACATGAATTCAGAGACTGAGACACAGGGCCTGTATGAGTATGCGCCAAATGGGATCCTAGAGCTGAAGGAAGTGGGCACATGCCCTCATCCCTAACCCAGAATCAATCTCTAATTGATATCCACTTGAAAATGAAAATATAATTTGCTCCAAGAGAGTCTCACAGAAAAAACAAACTACTCTACAGTGTGTGATGCAGGCCCAGCAGTAGATGGCCAACAGAAAACAAATTCAATAGCATCTTTGGAAGTTCCTTTTCTCATAATGTCATGTTAGGGATTGTTCTTTTGTTTTCCAACTATTTTATATTTTTTATTCCCTCTTTTCACCCTACATGTCCTTTGTGCATATATTATGATTTCCAGTTTAGTGTTTTGATGAGATTCCTCAGTAAACAACAACAACAAAAAAATGTATCTCTGTTTCTCATGCCTTCTCTTGGATTCTTTTCCTGCCTTTTATTTGTTTTGTCAATTTCTGAAGTGTCAGTTTTTCATCTTATTATCTTTTATCTTCTTATAGCTTATTTTATGATTAACCTTTAGAACCTTGTATGTTTTCTAATGAGAAATAGAGATAGCTTGGATTCTGGTGGGAGAGGAAGAGAGGAGGAATTTTGATGAGTATAAAGAGGGAAAACCACAATCTTGATATATTATATGAGGAAAAGAAAACTATTTTCAATAAAAAGAAACAAATGAGAGCCACCAAACATTGACCTCTGGCTTCCCCCCACATGCATATATAGCTATTCACATGTGGATGTACACACACACACACACACACACACACACACACACACATGCATAAAGAAATATCACCATGAAACTATTCAGAACCAATGTTCTATAAGGAGATATATTTAATGGCTGAATATTCACTTTATGAGCCACATGTCCTCGAGAAGCCTAATAAGGAACAAATGACAGCAATCTTGATAGAGACATGAAGATATAATGTGCACACAAAGGCATTTTCTAAACAAATACCATATTTGGTAAGTGTAAATGGATGGTAACTTAAAAGCTCAGCTTTAAGAACAGAAACAACCTCTTTAGCCAAATTGTTAAAACTAATATTTATTTTGACATGTATGTCAAACAGTAAATTAACAAAACATTGGACAATTCTAAATCTACAAAAATAATCCCCAACAAGCTTTCATAGATATCTTTGAGGGAATGATATCATTGGTACTATAAATGTAAACGCTTTAGAAGATTAGGTTTATGAGAGACTGGCAAGCTGTGGAATTCTAACAGACATCTATGTTAGGTCATTACCTTAGATCCTCTTATTAAGTAACAGTTGAGTAAAATGTCTCAGGCCAAAATAAACATTATTTTGTGATATATGAGTGTACTAACCACTATCTTGTTATGATTAAGCTACTCTGGCTTCCAATTGTTGAATGTCCATTTATAGACCACATGACAGAATGATTCTTTTACTGACATACTGAAATATTTTATTTAATAACTTCACTCTTCTGGAAGCCACATCATCAATGTGAAGTACCTCTGTTTAAGCTCCTTTAAAAAAAAAATCACAAGCATGTACACACACAACAACAATAATAACAAAAACAAAATCACATTGTTAAGACAGGTTCTCACATGTAGCTCTGACTGGCTTAGAGTGTAGACCAAGCTGGCTTTGAACTCAGAGATCAGTCTGCTTCTGCTTCTGATTCCAGAGTAATGAGAATAAAAGTGTAAACGGTTTTAAGCAAATAATAACTTACATATTTCTTTAGTTTTATTATTTTTCATTCAAAAATTTTTTAGTCATGTATCACCAATTCCCTGTCCCTTTCCTCCTCCCAATCCCTCCCAGTCAGCCTTCAGCCTCCTTTTCCCCCATCCCCCATCCCCTCCTTCCAAAGGACAAAAAGTCCCAATGTGGGTCATGGCACATCCACTCCAGGCAAGTGGGATCAGACTGTGTTCCTGTGCATGGGCTGGTACCTTGGAGCCCATTGCCTGCAGAGGAGCGCCTAACCCAGTCTTGATTTTGGAATGAAGGAAAGGACTTGCCTAGAGTGGAGGTGCCACACTGAGCTGACCCACATTGGGAATTCTTGCCCTTTTGGTGAAGTTGCAATGTCCTATAGGTAAAAATAGGATACTCTGAGATTTATAAAGGCTAGAAGTAGATCTGTCAGGTAATATGAAATTACAGGAAGTCTTAATTTATTCCATGAACATAAGTTTGAAGGAATATGACTAGGAAGGGTTTGTATCAGTGATCATTTAGAAAAATCATTTTAGATTTAAAAAAATAATAGGAGACCTGAGTAGTTATTTTTCCATCTTTTTCCTTCTATCCTCCCTCCCCCCCCTCTGTATGTGTGCCCCACTCCCTATATTTCTTCGCATTTTGTATGTTCTATCACTGAGCTACATTCCAACCATTTTTCAAATGTTCTTGGAGAATAAATACTCTCATTATGATCAGTGAATAGTGGTTTAAGAGAATATTTCAAAAGGAGGGAGCTCCTTTTTGGCTGCTTAAATCACTGGTTTACAAGAGAAGAGGTACCCATGATCAATAAAGCATCGCAGTTCTCTTTGCTGAGGAATTCCAGCTTGATAGCCTTAAGAAGAAAGTATCTGAGAAAACACCACACTACATTCCAAAGTGGCTGTACAAGTTTACATCTCATCAGCAATGGAGGAGTGTTCCCCTTGCTCCATATCCTCTCCAGCATAGGCTGTCACTTGTGTTGTTGAATGTATCCATTCTGACAGGTGTAAGATGGTATCTCAGATTCATTTTGATTTGCATTTCTCTGTTGAGTAAGGATGTTGAGCAATTCCTTACATGTCTTTCAGCCATCTGAGATTCTTCTGCTGAGAATTCTCTGTTTAGCTCTATAGTCCAGAAACTGATGGAAGCAGATGTAGAGATTCACAGCTAAGCTCTGGGATGAGCTCCCAGTCCAGTCAAAGAGAGGGAGGAGAAATTATATGAGCAAAGGGGTCAAGACCATGATGGGGAAACCCACAGAGACTGCTGACCACAGCTATTGGGGTCTCACTGTATTGTCACTGGGAAACTTGCAAGGAACCCAACTAACCCTCTGAATATGGATGACAGATCTGTAACTTGAGCAGTTTGTGCAACCTCTGGCAGTGGAACCAGAATTTATTTTTAGTTCATAAACTGGCATTTGGAGCCCATTCCTTATAGAGAGATATTTTACTGTACCTTGATACAGGAGGGAGAAGCTTGTCCCTGCCTCAATTTGTTATATCAGGACTTTGTTGACGCCTCATATGAGTCCAAACATTCTATTATTTTATCTGAAAGTACTTTGGGCAGAAGTATGGTTCTAGTCTTTTATTTTACTTGTTTTTTTAAACTAATACATTATGAATTAATATATTTTTGCCTTTATATAAATAAGGTTTTACAACTCATGTTGTCAATTATTTTTTACTTTGGTTATACTTTTACTTTTTAATGAAAAAGGCAATAGTTTGTTTCCCATGGGTATGTGGTACCAACCAAATTTTGACCTAACCTTTGATTTTATAATTTAATGCCAATAGCACATACATTACTACTTTTACTGATAAATCAGAAGTTGTTGGAATCTAGTTGTGACCACAAAGCAAGAACTTTAACCTGCTGTTACCTGACAGGATAAGCCATTGATTATCTCTGTCAACTAGAACACAAGCAATTCTTTGTCTGACATCCAGCAGACACAGCTTCAGACACTGGCAGCTTGAGAAGATTTAAAACCTGTAAAAAGGGCTGCTGTGTAAACAGTTTATTGTACAATATTTGATGATCACAGTAGACCCACATCACAATCAAAGGAAGTTTCTCTCCTTTGCTTGCCTCAATAGGTTAGCAAAGAAGAGAGAAAGACATTCCTCTATTTCCTAGGGGATTAAAACTAAGGATTCAGTCCTGAAAATCACCTAGTCTTGCCAAAATAACTAAACTGTGACCCACCCCACACAAAGGGAACTCAAAGGTTGTGGTTGGTGGTGTCCTTGTAGAATCACGGTATAAGTAAGAGAGCTGGAAGCTCACTACTGATTTACTGTGATGTGCAAGGAGCCACTAGAAAACAGATCTGCATCCATGCACAGGCGAATATATTATTTATGTTCTGCATGCTATAGCTGATTGTGCTTGAGATTATCCAGACCAAAATGACGTACCTAACATTTCTGTGACATTTCAAATACTTTTTGCAAAACTATACTTAGAGCTTGCTTGGAAGTATTTGATATGATATTTTATAATCTCCTTTATTAACTTCACAAAAAATTTAATATTAAGTGGATATGACTATCAAACAAATCAGAAAGCTAGGAAATGAAACTTGCTTGATCTTTAATTCTACAAATTCTATCTGTACATCAAAAGTGAGTTATCGGAGTCTTATTGCTCTGATGGCTAGCTCAAAAGACCAGAACACTCAATTGTGACTCAAAATCCAAATCTAAAATATTTGTTTAAAACAACAGTAACAGCAAACATGTTGCCTGTAACAAATGCAGTTTTTCAGTGACATATAAAATAAAATTATATGCATTTTCTGAAATTAATTTCTTCATAGTATTTTTCATAAATTTTAAATTTATTTTTATTGCAAATACTTTTTCATACAATATATTTTATCATGGTTTTTCTTCTCTCATCTTCTTAAATTGTTTAGAGGACATAGTCTATCTGACATTTTCTTTACAACTTCATTTTATAAAATGTATCAGAATACTCATTATTGTTAATCAGACATCTATTTTTACATATCACACACACACGCAGACATGTGCACATGTGCACCTGCATCTAATCATGCCACAGGTGAGGACAATAAGACTAACTCTTGCTAAAAGGCTTCCAAACTCCGTGTCTTAGTAAGGAGAGTTCCTACAAGTCGGTAACCATCGCCTTGCCTTCTAATGGTTTCTGATTAATTCATTTCTCACTGATTTCAATCTTCCTGAAGTATCTGTTTCTATTGTTGATGATAGTAAACACCATTAACTACCTAATATTCATCACACAAAGTGAGAAGGATCTTAACAACATTACTTCTTACCTATTCTTTGCAGCGGCCTCATGGGCTAGGTTATAAAAGTATTCTCACTCTAAAGGTATTCAGCCATGCCACCTAAAAATGTTAAAGCAGAGATGCAAGGTAAAATCTTTTTCATAGGTCATGGATATTATATATATATATATATATATATATATATATATATATACACACACACACACACATATATATATATAATGTGAAATATACGTGTGTGTGAGTGTGTGTGTGTGTGTGTGTGTGTGTGTGTGTGTATGAAATGTTTTAGTGTTATAGCAAATGGTGGGTTACATAACAAACGTATTTCTTTTTGGAAATTAAAATGAAATTATAACATATCCCTTTACTTTCTCCAGTACCTTGCCCCCTCTTGCTCCCTCTCAAATTCAAGAAGCCTTTTTCTTTAATTGTTACTGAAACACTTATTCCCCACATCCCAATGGAAAAGCATGCCTCAGAATGAAAACAAGGCAAAGGTTTTCCAGCAACAACACTGGAGTAGGCTGACTTCTGCCGTCCACACATGCCTGCACATATGCAAACCCCACATATGGGTGTGGGGCTTGAAAATGAGGGGATGCCGAGTTGACAGTGTCTTTGGAAAGTGATTTCTTAACTCTGAAGAAGATGAGAGAGATGAAATCTTCAGCAGGGGAGGTTCATCTCACCAGTCATCAGTTCTTACATTAGAAACAGCTACTCTCTTATGTTTTCCATACAGTATTTAAAGTGGCACATAAATTAATTAATATGATAAAGAGCCTGGTGTTCTTATCAGTTTGCCATCAGGACTTCAAATTTAGATATGTGAATAAAATGAGAGAAATTTCAAGAAGTCAGGAGAAATAAAAACATTATATATATTGGACAGGTTTGTGCTACTATCATGAAATGCCACAGGCAAGTACCTATGAAGAAATAAATTTTATTCAGCTCACGTTTTGGAGGCTGAATGTATGGACAGTGTAATGTAGACTTTTTTGAAGAGATCTCTGGCTGTCTTGATTTTGTCAAATTCTTAAACCTATTATCAATCTCTATTTGCATTTATAAAAGTAGCATTAACATAAATGCTGGTAGATATTTTCATTTATCTCAACAAGCATAATGAGAGTATGGTGCTAAAGAAATAAGCTGTAACATAACTACTTTTCCATCAGTGACATCAGTTGCTGAACTGGACAGCAATATGCAAATTCTTTACACTTTCCAGTGGAACAGGGAGGGACACATGCGGCACACTACTCAGTTTGAATCCCACTGCTAAAGTTTCTCTGTGTTTTCTTATATCTAGGCTGTCCAGAAAACAGTCAAACAAATCAAAGCTTGAGTGTTAGCTTTGTCAATTTCCATGGTTTGTGTATACTGCTATGACACAATTCAAGATAACAGTGTCACTGAACACAGTGCACCAGCACACCATTGTAAAGTGTTTCCACTACATAATCTCAAAGGCACAAATAATGTCATAGCACAGTAAAATAATGAGGATGTAATGAATGGTGAGTACTGTCTTTCATTTTCACATAACTTATTTAATTGTAAATTTGTATGGTTGAGTTTTTAATAAGTCTGACAAGTTAATAAAATTCCATATCTCCCACAACCTATTCTAATAAGCCCCTGTGCACCAGCACATTACTTTTCCCCCGTGCCAAATTCACTACAACTTCAATCCTTGACACTGTTACAGATTCACGAGTTTCCATTTCAGACCAGGTAAAAACTTCTGTAATTGACAAAAGTAAACTTTAACATCTTCCAGGAGTATGTCAATTAGTACATAAATCCTAAATGTGGCAAGGGCTTTTGAAATAGTTTTGAAACACAGTCCATCAATATATGCATGGATGTTCCATTGAGCAAGGCAGGATTTAGAGGGGCGTCTAGGATTATTAAACTTTTTTTGGTTGTTGATCCTATAATAGATTAAAGTGTTCAGAACAGAAGTAGCAGGAAATGATCTGCTACTTCTCGCCAAAACCATCCATGGGGAAAGTTGTTCATTTTATAGCACATGGGACATCAAAGCTTTCAAAGCCTCATATTTCTGAATGTGAAAAGCAAAGGTAAGCATGGTGGCATATACCTGTAATCCCTGCACTTAGAAGATTGAAGGAGGTGAGTAGTTCAAAGTCAACCTCAGCTACATAGAGAGAGCCTCTCAAAAGAAAATGTGTGGTGTCATACAAACCCCCCAGCATTATAGTCTCTTGCCAACACGCTTGGCAGAAATTGATGGTAAGACCTTATTGCTAAAGACACCATAGATTTGAGTCACAGACATGGAGAAATCAAAATGACACTAATCTCTATTCAGACTGGCTTGTTTCATAGTGCTGGGAAGTGCTGTGCACTTTGCAGGAAGAAAAAGGTGATCATCTTAATCAACTGTGAACCCTGCAAACTATGACAATGACTGGTCTAACAATATACGCCCATTCTTCAAATACTGAAATAAATTTCATGCTAACAACCAAACACTGGCACATAAGGAGATCACGGAGTGAAAGAGGTATAAAAACACATTCCTTTCTGTCTAACCAGACTAGGGAACACCAAGAGTGAACCACACAGAGTTAGTAGTAAATCCCTTCAGATTTTTATTCCAAGTAGTCCTTATTGGAAGGATATGAACCAAATATTTGCACCTAGCAATTCAATAGCTAAATAATGATGATGATGAAGGTGATGATGATGGTGGTGGTGGTGGTGGTGATCAATAGTTGTAATTTATTATTCTAGTTGAGACAATGCAAATTAAATATTAATTACTACCAAGTATAAGATTATGAAGATGTGCTATTTCTTAATTCGTTCTAACAATATTTACAGAAGACAACAATATCAAATATGTGCTTTTACTGAGGGAGTCACTCACAATCAGAGCATGAATAGTAATGTTATGTAATTCTAGTTTAAATGTACCTTTATTCAGGTTTCAGCACCGATTGATTTCTTAGAATTTATTGATATTTCATTTATTTTCCTTGAGAACAGGTGAAACAAAGAATAGGTCACTATATCCTTGGAGGGAGGCCACATTATCCAGTGGCAGGGATGGACTCGGGTTGACCTCAGACATCACCCAGTGGTACTGGACAGAAGAGAGCGGCTGGAAACAAAAACATCTCATTTTACATTTTCACATTGAAGAAACACTGGCCATGGATATAAAATTGCTTTTGGTGCAAAGAGAGTATTTCCTGGATTGTCTTATTAATGCTGAAATATCAAGAAATAGTAAATATATATTTTAAGCACTCGAACCCACTGAAAATAATTTTCTGAAGTAACCTCAAAGTATGCTTCAGCTGAGTCTAAAGTGTTATTTCATGAAATCTAAGAGCCAAAGGCCCTGGAGTAGTAGATAAAGGGACCGTGGCCAGTTGAGAACTGGAGGTTCCAATGATGACAGCAACAGCAGCTCCAGGGTGGGGAGGAGAGTTCATGATTTCAGAAGAAGCTAGAGCATTTTCCTCACATGGCCTTCCCTTAAGAAGCACATGGTTTTACTTGCAGACTTTATCTCCTTAAAAGGACTTGAAATCCACAGTTAGATAGACCAGAAAGACATTAACAGGAAACTGAAGTTCTTATATGACCAAAAAACAAACAAACAAAAAAACATTTTGCTTTACCTACTGTCAGATAGAATTAGCTCCAAGAAGAAACCAAAAGAAGGTCTCTATCCAGAAGACCCTGGCTGTGTCTGAATGTGGACACAATGAGATGGATTGGAGTTTGTTACTACTGGAGTAAAGAGCTGTTGCTAGGGTGATATTGTCCAATCAGGAGAAACACTGAGAGCAGCCCTGACCTACCATGACCGCCACCTAGTAGCTGGTAGGAGTCTTCTTCCATATTCTACCACTGCAGGATCAGGAGACTGCTGCCCTAGGCTACATGAAAGAAGGTCATAGCTTGGACTGAAGTAACATACACATTGTTTAGCAAATAAAAATCTCAGAGGATTGAATTTATTTAAGACATTTTCAGGTAAATCCCCTAAGACAGTAATGATGGAACAGGTGTTCAACTATTGGAAGGCATAACTACAGATTAACCTAAATACCAATTTTGTAAATTGTAGATGACACAGATGAAACCTGAAGCATTGGAAATGTATACTATGATCTTGGAGAATATAAAGTTCACATAAAAGGTCATAGCACCTCATACAGAGCCCTAGAGAGGGGAATAATCAGGATACAGGTAACATAGGAGAATAATATGGAAAATATGAGTTCTTAGGAAAAGAGAGAAGAACAAATGGAGGATGGGAAGGAACATAACACTAAGGGTGTTTTAAAAATCCATGGGAACTCATTTTATATTTGCCTAAATATATACGTGTGTGTATGTATGCATGCTTGTATGTATCTACACACACTACCAGGCATGAGAAACCTTCTTTCAAGTCATTGGTAAAGGGATTCAAACCAACCCCCAAAAGAATATAGGCTATTGCTTTTGTCTTGCTTGTCACCCGGAAGTTGAAGGTAAGGCCCTATTTGGGAAGATACAATGCATTTTGGCCACAGAATATGGGGGAATAAAGCTGACCCTACCTGAAAGCCTCCTCCTTGTAGACCAATTTTCATAGCACAGACACGTAAAAAGCAATCAATAGTACTACCTAGCTGTGATGCCTCTGAACCACAACAGTGAACATCATGACAAGATGTCCCTAAAGGTACAGTAGTGCCACTTCATTTTGACACCAACCTGTAGCTGTCTAATTGGACTGAACTCAAGGCCCCCTCAGTAGGAGGGAATTCATGACTGGTTCTGCAAGCCTACTCAATTACCCATGACTAGTGAGATCCTGAGTCTTGGATGGGAAGCTACTACTCTTGTTATCCTAAACTGGTGTGATTTCTAATTGCATTCTAAATGCTAAACCTTGTATTTACAGGTAAGTGGAGCTCTTACCCCTCATCATCTTTTTGTATCACGTGAAGCCACAACCATTCAAAATGCAGAGAATGACTGACCATAGAATCCCCAGCCCTATTCATCCACAACACTTACGTCTACTTCTAAGGTTCAAGGAATCTTGTAGAAGAGGAGACAGAATGATTTTAAGAGTCAAAAGATCAGGATGTCTGCTATGAAATTGGGTCATATGTGTCCATGAAATCTCAACAACATGTTAGCCTAAACAAGACCTGAACAATGATACCATCAGATTACATCTCAATATAGATGAGGGAAATGTTATGGGATACCAAGAAGTACAAGGAATTGGTGACTGTGAAAAGAGAATTAGTTTTCTTCCTGGATGAACTACCAATTGGTCAGCCCTAAAAGTATACATACATCAACTAAATGGATTCAGTGGATTCTGTTTATTCATTCATTCATATATGTGATATGCAAATGCATGCATATCATATGTACAATAAGAATAATTTTAAATGAGGCAAGAGATTTTAGAGGGAGTATGGGGCATAGCAGGGCTGGAAAGTGGTAAGGGAAGAAGTGTAGAAACATATATGTGAAATTTTATATTAATATAGTTTTAAAACATAAGAGCAAAATTTTAAGAGTGTTATATAATAAATGGGATTGAGATCATTTTACTTTGCTTTATTTGCAAATCCAAACATGAGCACTAAATATACATCCCTCTTGCCCTTCCTTTGCCTTCCAATTCCTCCAGCATAATCATTTTCCTCAGTTAATGAGCACCTGCAGCAGTTGCTCAATCTTAAATGGTCCATCCACTCTGGACACGTGTACATTTATTTGAGCAATGACGGAGACTCAGTAGGCCATATAAACATATGCAATGATAATATAGCTTATTTGTTTTTGAGATAGGCCCTTATTGTATACCCCAGGCTGACTTTTATTGCATGAGCTTCTTGCTTCTGCTCCCAGAGTTCTGGGAGTGGGGATCTCTGTGTGTCACCATGCTGAGTTTATTATCTAAGACCAACTTAAATGCTCCTTGTTCCACACATTCAGCCATGAGCCTAATACTCACTGTAACATGAAGTCTAGTAGCATTTCAATAGAGAAGGAACAGCTTTACCACTCCATCCTATTTACTTAGCTCACAGAAATATAAAATTGCTAATTTGTACCTTTTCATTGACCACTATCTTCTGTCACTAAACAAATACTAATGAATCTCTTAAGAGTATCTTTATAAATATATATAAACAGATGCACTCTAATGTGGGATTATCCCCTGTACTCCTTTGTATACTAAATATTTATATCCATATTTTAATAATATAATTCATAGTTTCTATAAAATATTATGAAATTATTTTATTGTCCATGAGTATACCTTTTATTTAATACCTTCACTTCTCACCTTTAAATAGAAGTATTTTACTTGGATCTGAGTTTGGTGGATTATAACTGCAATCTTGGCAACTGGGACACTGAGACAGGAAGATCACCACAAGAATGAGATCATTCTGAGTTACAGAGTAAGATAAAGTCTAGAAAAATACACCGGAAGCTTAGTTAATGGAAAGCTTCTTAGTATGCACAAACCTCTGGGTTCAATCCCTAACTTCACATAAATTGTGTATAATGAGAGAATCATTGGAAGAGGCACAGGTCAAGGCTCCCCTTCTAAAGACCTCTGCAGAGAGGGAAGTTCAGCCTCTTTCCAGAAAGCAAGGAAAGAAGAAAAGTGAGTGTTATGTTATTTTGCTATTTAAAATCCAGACACAACAAAGACCTTCAGTTTCTGTCTTTGATCTTGAATGGAACTAAAAAGCAGAGAGTAATTAGAGGTGGAATTTGTATTTTTCTTTTAATCTAGATTGACAGGCATGTCTAACTATTCCTGAAGGCAGATGAGGTCAGATCTCTGCAAGAACTGTACATAGGCAAAATAACAGATACTGAGTTAGTTTTATGCCATTTTTAACTTTTGAAGTTTTTAAACTATCCTAGAATGTAATTACAAACTTCAGGTGGTATTTAAGAACTTTTGCTTAACCTTGCTTACCTCTTTCCCCAAAACATCTTACAAAGTGCTTTTAGATAGTGACAGCCTCCAGAACCTCTTGTTTTGTTTTGGGTTCTCTGCCTCTTTCAGGATAGACAGCAATGTTTGGGAAAGTCATGGCAGGGGAAACAGGGCTTATTTCATCATTTTAAAACATCAGAACAAAAATATATTATGTATATAAATACAAACTCATAGTTTCCAAAGTGAATATAATTTGCACAGCTTGGTGCTTGATATCTAGATATGCTTGTAACATCTCAAAGCCCTCTGAGCTGATTTTTTAGACAGATTTTACAGAACCCAGCTTAAGTTAACAGAAGTTGTAAATTATGTCTAAGTGGAATTTATAAACAAAAGTTAAAGTTGAGCATGCAAGAGAATATTGAAAAGTTTGCATAATGCTGTCAACATCTACAGTGCCAACGTTCATCCTTCCTTTATTATTAGCTCAATTTTTTTTTGTATACATGGATATATGTCTAAGTAAGTATGTGTGTACAGATTTATGTTTTCAAATGAAACAAAGCTGTGGGGTTATTATTGCGGGGATCGACTGGCCTGGACCACGTGCTTCCTTCAGCCTATTAATGTACAGTACTGACATTTTCCTCCTGTACCTTTGTGAGCGTGACCCAAGCTGAGCTTGTATTTCTGGAAAAGTGCCTGGAGAATACCAACTTAATTTAGAAACTGGTCAGCCTAAGTGTTTGGTGGGGCTTGACAGCATTGCGCCAGGTGATCCGATTTGTTCCTGGAGATACTGCAAAGGGAAGTTGGAAATGTCGCCAGGGAGTTGACATTAAGTGGACTTTTTCTATAAAAGCATTGATTTTAAACATCATTTAAATGTGGAACATGTGTCACATTTCAGGGTTTTGTTACATTACAGAATTTAGATGTTGGTTCCTTGCTTTCCAGCTGTTCTAATAACTGGTATGGACTCTTTCTTAGATTGTAATTCCTGCTATTCTACTACACACTGTTAAGCTAATGGTCCAACTAAAAATTCATGTCACAGAGATGAACAAGTATTTTTTCCCTGTTAACTAAAATTCTCCAATCATGTCTAAACATTTTTGATGTGTTCTTTTTCTTCTATGACCTTTTTATTTTTTTAACTCTCATCAAAATCAGATCTTAAAATCGCAGTGCACATATACATGTGCAATCCTTCTAAAATTAATTTTCAATTTCATTGCGTGGGTGCTCACATGTTACAACATGTGAATGGGTGTCAGAGAACAATGTGTGGGAATCAGCTCTCTCCTTCCACTATGTATGTCCCTGAGATGAAACTCAGGGTCAGGCTTGGTCGCAAACTCTTTATTCACTGTAGCCTCTCGTGTGGCAGTTCCATAGCTATGTTAGTCCTGTGATCACTCCCATACAATTGTGAAATGAATTGTTCTTCCTAACTAACCACTTTCAAATAAAAAGAAGGCATTTACCTCACATTTTGTTAAACACATACAAAGCCATGCCAGGGATTGAACCCATAGACATGAGTAAGCCAGGAAATCTTGTTACCACTGAGCTATATCATAAGCCACAATATATATTAAATAGTAAGATACATGCTTAACTTGGTGGGAGATTAATATTTTGTTCTAGAAGAAAATTTATAATTATCAGAAACCTAAATAATGGTATTTCTAAAGCTAATCAACATCTTTCCCCCTCAGACAGTGCACAGAGAGAAAAAGACATTTGATTTTAAAACTGGAAAATTTGGGCTGAGGTGGCCCATCAGCCTTTGCTTCTAGTCAGCTTGCCTCCCTGCCTGACTTTTTATTGAATCCATACTTTGTATTTTAGTAGTCCATTAAGTTCTTCCTGCTTTCATCATTTCTTTGAAAGTATGTTGTGAATACTGACAGAAAAAAAATGGCACCTAGGGTCTTGCAAATATCTCCTGTTTTCTAAATAAGGGCAGAAATGGGTCAGGGGTTTTGTTGTATTTGCTTTGTTTTGTTTTTGCTTTGGAAGAAAGGATAGAACATTAAGGGATGACAGCAGTGAGATGCACAGATAATATCTCTGCTCTTCTATCTAGTCAACATTCAAATGATCTACTTCAAAGGCAGAGTCGGAAGAAGCCTCCTTGTCCTGCCAGAATGAAGAGGAAAGTCTTTTTTTTACCGCTCATATGGGAGATATGAGGAGCCTTTGAATGGATCAGTGCTTTTTATGAGAAGTAATGAGGTGAGAAGTATTCAAGTGTGTGGCACAGGCCTTCATTAAAAAGCGTGAAACAGAATGGCTTACGGTTAAAGGGGGTAATTTGTTCTAACATACTTGCTAAATTGTGCTGTAACCATGCCAGTTAACAACACTATATTTTCCATAGGGTTCCTGGATGCATTTGTGTGCAATTATTCTACCCCTACAAAGTTTAGGGAATTTTTTTCCCAATAGTTTATGTTAACTAGTTGACAGTGCTCACTCCTTCAATGGAAAGTACACTGAGCCCCACAGTTAAAATGGGGTGAGACAATCCAGAGATGTTCTCATCTGCGCTCCAAAGCCAAAGGGTTCTTGTAAAATCTCGAATTCGCAGAACCCAACCTTAAATGAGTAACATTTGTCTACAAGGTAGCATCAGAAGTCATAGTTAGCCAGTTTAGAAACTACAGTGCTTCAAGTTTTTAAATATGTACTGCAATTAATGGAACCCACAAGAAATTGAAATTTTAAAGTTTTCCATTTAGAAAAGAGGAAAGCTGGAAGATATGAATAAGAAACTGTCTATATTTGTGAAGAAATTTTACCCATATGAGAACCTGACAGTCTACAACATTCCAAGCAGATTGCTTTCAGGCTGTGTTGAGGGAACATTGGACCAAGATTTTGTTCATGGAAAGATATTCTTGCAAATGTATAACGTAAAACATAGCTTTTTCTGTACATGACTAGCTATTAAAGAGGAAATTGCTGTAGGAAAGTAATGTTTTGGACAGGATCTAGGATTTGGGTAAAATTTCATAGAAAATGATCTTACATTCAGAGTGACAATCTTTTAAGACAAGTTTATACTGCACTTGAAGAACAATGATACGGATATTCATTTTTACAACAAAATGTACTCTGGTTTTATATCAAAGTGTACAATTTCATTGGAACAATAATTTATCAATTAAACACATTTAAATCACACCAAAGACTAAAATTAGAGAGTTAAATACAAGCAAAAGAGACTCCAGACTGAGATTTAAAAAAAAAAAAAAAAACAGTGTTAGTCCATCCCATTTGGGGGTCTGAACCTTAGCTACTAAAATGTTCATTTCGTTTTGTCATTTTCCTCATCCACCTCATTATTTTTGTATCTTAAGTACTTGATATTTAGGGAAAATATTTGCAATTATACCTTAGTCCGCAACTCTAGCTTCAAAACTGAATACTGTTAAGCTTAACAGAAACCAGGCTAGAAGCCCATAATAACAGTAATAGGCTCAGCCTCTCCTTTCTACTTCTTTTTATTGGGTTTTCAGGAAAGTCTATGAAAAAAATCTAATTGGCGATTGCTTCTAGCAAATCCTCAGATTCCTTTAGCCTTGCAGAGGGAACAGGAACCTGGTCGTCTATGGTAAACTCCGTGATTCAGTGTTCAGTTGCTGTTATAAATCTCAGTTTTGATAACATATGGAGGGGCAAAACCATAGTTGGAAAATTCAGTCACCACACAGTAAGAAGGTGGATCAGGGAAGGTTGTTAGTTTAAATACAAAAGAACATACTTTTTATGTTACATCCACAGTCATAAGATGCTGTCCAGGGAAGGTTGAATATTGTTTTCATTGGTGCTTGGCTTATTATAATTAGTGAGACTGTAAGTTATTTCTTCAGTTCAGTACAATGTAGACACTAGAATAGAAGGCCCGGAAACTGACCTAAGACAAAAGTATACATTAAGGGACATCACCTTTTTAATAACTGTTTTCTATGGCTTTGCGTATCATGATGGTCTCTGTGACTGTTCTGAAGCAATACTAGGGTCAGGTGAATGCAGCATTAAGATTCAAATATTTTTGTTTTTAGTTTGCTTCATTCTCTTTGGAGTTTGTGACTTCTCATCACTGGAAATTCTTATGGTTTAGTGATGTCAGACAGATCTACTTATTTATATCTATTCTCCGAGAGTTCTTGGAAATTACTCATTTACTAAGTTAAGGAAAATGTAAGGATAATGAAACAAACAGATAAATTATATGGGACAAAAATGATTAGTTAAATATTCTGTGATGAAAGCCATATAGTTAAACAGAAATCCGAGCACAGAAATGTAGCTAAAATATTCTAAAGGAAGTATAAGCCTCAATTGGAAGCTTTTTAGAGAGAATGGGTACTAGTAGGTTGTATTTTTATTGTGTTTTAAGTTGCCTAATGCATTTTCTGTATGATCCCAACCCTTTTCCAGGTGTTAAAGACAGACAAGGTCAAAGGAATTCTGGGGGTACACCTCCATGGGCATCTGAGAACATGGCATCAATCTCTGTGTATGAGTTAATGTGGTGGAGAGCTAGACAAAACATAATTATATTTTACCTCATCAACACGTTTCTAAATGAGGGAGTTAAAACAAAAACTGAGTAAATACACTCAGTGAAACTAGGATAAACCAAGCTTTTAAAGTAACTGAACGTTGATATTTTGATCTTCTTTTGAAGCTGCACAGCTGTATGAATCTGCCTCATCTGGGCCATTGTTAGATGATAAGCAGTTAGGAATTATTTTCATGGCTAAACACATTTGGCACAATATTCTTGAATTAGTTAGCTTTGATTCACAGTGAAAGAAATACTAGGGAAAATAACTTAAACGGGGAAAGATTTATTTTGGCTCATGGTGCCATCCACGGTTCAGAAGCTCTATTAGTTTGGGCCTATAGAAAAACATAGTATCATGGCATGTGATTGCCTCATGTTTCCCAGAAAGATTTTCTAGAAAAAGATGAAAAACTCAAGGTCAAAGTGATTCTGATATTTCAGATAGTTGTGGGAAAATGGAAGATTGGTGTAGGTAGTAGATGAAGGCATGCTTGTCTTGAGAAGGCCATTTTCCATAAATTCATCAAGTGCCAAATATGCCAACTTAGCATATGTAAGTGATGGCTTAGTTTATTATTACTATTCTGTTGTTAACTTCAGTAGTCTAAAAAATTGATTAAATAAAATTAAAATTAGTGAAAATTAAGAAGTAAAATAAATCAAACTCTGTAGTATGAAGAAATAACTGCAGTAAATACCTAAAAATAGCACCATACAACCCATACAACCAATCTTACTTCTTGTTTATTGAAAAATACCAAGCTTCTATCCTATTAGGCTGATAATGGATTTCTCACTAACTGAAAAGCCATTTATTTTTTTAATCAAAATAACAACTTTCCAAATTATCTTGCAAGTCATAAAACCATCTCTTCTACTATTATCTGGCTTTTCGGATATCATTAAACCTTTCTCTGAATTATTAATCATATGGAGGAACTGAAAGTAAGTAGAATTAGAATCTCTATGGTAAGACTGATTCTTTTAATCGTCTTATTTATGCTGCCAAAGCTGAAGCAATTAAGAAAACTAACTATTAAATCCCCATTAACTTTCTCTTTGTTAGCTTTCTATGTAGGAAGAATTGAAGTTTCATTTCAATTTACAGAGAGTACCACATTTACAGATATTTAGTTAGACATTCCAAAGTTATAAATAAAATTCCAACTTGAGTCAAAAACTTACCCTGTTAACTCCACCCCGCCCCATAACTAGAGCCATAGAAATGGTTGGCTGCCTGCCAAGAATTAAAATATTTTTCTCCTGTCCAAGTTAGTGAAATAAAAAACTTTAAATGATCTTTAAGATTTCAAGAAATCATCATCATTCTTGGTCAACTCCTCTCATTCCAATTGCAATTAATATCTAATTAAAATAAATTACTGTGAATGTTTGTTAGCAGACAGACATTTCCAAAAGAATTACTGTACTTAGTTGTCCCACAGCCTAAATTTGGAGTAAGTCTGCTAATTCTAATAGTTTTTCTTTCTCAATAGTAGCATGCAAAACTCCAAGCATTTCTCATTATGTTATAATTTTCAAAAGATTGCTGGTTTATGCAATTCCAATCTGAAAAATCTTTCTCTAATTAGTGTTTTGGCAAAATTGAACACAGACAGATTTTAATCCTTCATTTACTGATTTTATTTTAATACTATTACTCAGCATATGTTGGCTACATTAAACCATTACAGTAAAAATTAAAATGAAAGTCATATGATTTATTCTCCTTTAAAAGCATTCAATTGGTCTAATAGAAGTTAAGTGCCAAATACCAGATGTTGGATTTAAAAGAAATTCTGGAGGAAAAGAAAAAGAAAACCAACCCTCTCATTATTAAGATACTTGAGATTAAATGCCATCCAAGAAAAAGGTATATTTATAGAAAATACTATAATATGGATAAGGTTTAGTACAAAGAATAAAAATATGTTATATTGAACATGATTATTTTAAAACTCTCATCTTTGTAGTTAAATTTTTTACAAAATCATTGAGAAAAGTTTATACTTTATAAAGAAGATGATCATTTAAACTGCAGATCTGATTGGGAATACACAATATAATCAAGATAGATATTTATAATCAAGTTCTTTCAAATATTTTCCCTTGAAACGATACTTCTATTTACCAGCATGATTTCGAACTATTTTCTGAGGAGGTACCTGGTATGCTCAGGTCAACAGAACGATGCCTTCTAAAGAAAGATCCAGATAGCGTTCTTATATCTCACCCAATTGTCCCTTGACTTGCTCAGAAACTCAGTGATGTCCACTAACCCTTAAACATAGTTATTCCTCAATTACATATTGTTGCCTACTCTTTTTTGTTGTTGTTTCTCTAAGAACTGCTGTTCTTTTACTGACAGTTACAGTCTATGCCTCAAAATGATCTTACATGGTGTTCTTGCTGTAAATTCTTTTCAGGTTATTCTATCCTTTTTCTGAGATCACTTTGCTCTAGTCACAGGCTAATAGTTCTCAAATGTTTTGGACTTTCTTCCTGGACACAGAAAGATTACATCTGCCAACATCTTTTTAAATAAGGCCATGAGATGGTAGGCCGACCAATGGACTATCAAAGGGACTTGGTATCTTCTGTGTAAATGACTCTTGCCAAACATGCTGGGAGTGACACATGGAATTTCTAAAGATTGTGCAATAGAACCTGCTCCCTACTCTCTACTTGTTCCCCTCTCTATACCCTGGTACCAACTGATTTTTATGTAGCAAGAAATAATCTCAGTTCACTGACTATGGATTGACAGCAGGGGAACCTGCATGAGACCCAACTAGGCCCTACGAATCTGGATGACAGTGGTGTGACATGGGCAGTTTGTGGAGCCTCTGGCAGTGTGACCAAGATTTATGCCAAGTGTATGAACTGGCTTCTTGGAACCCATTCCCTATAGAGGGATAACTTGCTCAACCTTGATACATTGCTTGGTCCTGCCTCAACTTGATATGCCAAACTTTGTTGACTCTCAATGGGAGGCCTTATTCTCTCTGAGGAATGTGTTGGGGTAGAGAGGAGTGAGGGGCGAATGGGAGGAGGGGTGTTGCACGAATAAATGAGGCTCAGGGGTAGATCTCTGAGGAAGTCAGAGATATTAGAAAGAATAAACACCACAGTCAGATCTTACTCAGCGGTCTTCCAGCTTCCTCAGCCTGGCTTCTCCTGGCTTCCTCTCCGCTTTCTATGCTTGCCTTAAGCCTTAAATACTCTCTAGGTAAATTAAGGCGTGGCCCCACCACTGCCTGCTTGGGAGCCTGGAATTCCTTCTGTAATCTAAAATGACTTCGAATTCAGTTGGGATTAAGGGCATAGGTCACCACTCCCAGGATATTCCCTGTGCTGTGAATCACCACTCTCTGATCCTCCTAGACTGACTGGTTAGATTTCCAAAACTTCTGGAACTTTTATTAGATCCCCACATAGACTGTGGGTAGATTCCTTCTGATATCTCCAAAACTTCTGGAGCTTTTATTGAATCCCCACAGAGGAGAACTGTGGTTGGTATGTAAAATGTAAAAAAAAAAAAAAAAAAAAAAAAAAAAAAAAAAAAAAAAACCTTATACATAAAAAATAGGAAGACAAAATAGAATCTCTTGTTCTGGTCCAGATGATATAACCTCTGTCACTTGAGAGAATTAGGGAGGATGATCACAAATTCAAAGCTAGCCTTGTTACGTAAGGGAGATATTGTCTCTTTTTATCCCCCAGTTATTTTAATCTTTTTTTTTTAAAAAAAAAAACATTTGAATTTTTATTTTTCAGCAAATTCACACGGAATAACATTTGCATATGAAAGTATGAACATGTATGTGCCTATGTTATCTTTTAAGTGTTTTTTTCTGAACCCTCCTCTCCCCCTCCTTTCCCTCCTCCCAATCCCTCCCAGTCAGCCTTCAGCCTCTCCCTCCCCATCCACCCATTCCCTCCCCAAAAGAGCAAGAAGTCCTGAGGTGGGTCAGCTCAGTGTGGCACAAAATGAGGAGAAGGAATGATGTAGTCTAGTGTGGAGCTCTTGCAAAAAGGACTGGGATATAGCTCAGTGGTATGGCCCTTGCTTGTCATGCAAAAAGCCCTGGATTAAACCAGTCCATTGCATTCATTTCCCTGGGAGTCTAGATACCTTTATATATATGACTCTCCAAAATACTTTGTATACTTGTTGTCATTTTATTTCTCTTATATATTAAAGATAGCTTTGGGAGCTATGGAGACGGTTCAGTATGTAAAGTACACATGCAAACATGAAGGCAATTCATAACAGCCACATAAAAAGTAGGCCTAGACAGGGCACACCAGTAACCCAGTACTGAGGAGCTAAGACGTTGGCTCATTACCTGACAGCCTGACATAATTAGCACCTTGAGGTCCAAGAGAGACATGGTGTCTCATAAAACAAAGTGAACACCTCCCGAAGAATAACATGCAAGACAGATCTATGTCCTTCACAGGCATATACACACATACATCACATCTATCCACACATTAGCACATATGTAAGAACCTACATTGCACACATGAATACATAAACACATGCATGCACATAGTGGAGGTCAGGTTTTCTCATCCTTCTCATCTTTCTCTCCATGGTCAGAAACACCTTTTTTTTCTGCTTTTATTGCCCACAATATAAAGCAATCTCCAGTACATGGCAGATGCTTGAGCTGTAGGTATGGTGAGACTAATCTGTAATCCTAACATTCATTGAGAGTTGAGGCAGGAGGGTAGTAAGTTTGGGGCCAGTCTCTGCTGTATAGTGAAAAATTGTCTGAAAAATATTAGATGCTTTACCAGATGACCAATAACTGTCAGTCTGAGTTAATTATAATACCCCAAACAAGCATCCTCTTGCATCATATATTTATTGTTTGTTTACTTATTCAAAGTTTTCCATCGCATCCACCCAACCTCATTTCAGTGCAGTAAACAACTCTAGACTCCTTTTTTGAGAACCTCAATCTTTAAGGGATTGTCTTCCAAAAACTATAGTCCTGACTCATGAGCCTGCGGCTAACTTGGCAAGAACTGATTCTGTCACTCAAGGTAGGTCAGTTAGATTGTGTCCCAAAAAGACTGTTATGAAACAGCCAATTAATTAGTCTAAGATTATAGCTTGAATTTTAACTGGAATTTTACATATATACTAAGGAGCACCTGGCAACTATATAGGGATACTCTGATGAGACGAGTCCAAGAGCTATAGATCAAGCATGAAAAATAAAATATGTGAACTTAAATATGCCTGAAATGCTCAGGTATTTCCATGTCTAGATTGTGGTTCTCTCCTGAAACCAAGCTGAATCTGCCATTGTTCTATAGTATCATGTTGCCTGTGTACACTTTAACAAGATGACTACTGTCACTCAAAACCATTATAAATTTATTTAGTGCAATAAGCCATCATGCCTGCTCTCCCCGTTCCTATGGGCATAATGACTGAAAAGAGACATACTGCATTCTCATTAAATGTAAGATCAGTAGCTGACAGGCAGATAATTTTGCAAGAGGGAGAAAGGACTTTGAAATGTTATCAAATGCTGACCTTTCTTGGGCTTACAAGAAAAGATTTAGTGACTTTTGAATTATACGTTTAATGAGCGTGTTTCTTTCTTGGGTGAACATCATTTGTTCCACTCCGCTGTTCCTTCTATTATTTTGTCATTTAAAAAGATTATGGTTTAAATTAAAATATCAGAAAATTAAGTTGTATCTGCCAGTGTTGGAAAGAGAGGGGATAGGAACCTTGAAAGTGGGATGATAGTTTAGACAGAAAAAGCTCAGTAAGATAAAGATACAGAAGTTATGGAATAATTGCACACAAGTAGGACAGTCGAAGATGGCTGCTAATTTTGAGCATGAGTCACTAGGAAAATGGTGCAATACCAGAATGTTGCTTCAAGGAAAACACTGGAATGGCTTGCCTCTATAATTCAGAAGGACTTGGCTGTCGGCATGCATCAATATAATCTGGAATGTTTTTGGAAAATAAAATGTTCCTGTCCCATCCCCAGAGGCTTTGACTCCATTGGTCAAGAGTAGACTTTGTTCATTAACACTTCAGAAAGAAGATCACCCCCACCTCTATATCCTGATGATATTGAGAATAAGCATCATTTAAATACCTTATCTGCCAAGAAACTGCTGGTGTGCTTGCTTCCTAAGAGATATTTCTATTTGGAGAAATCTGGAGAAATAATAACATGAAGTAGAAAACAAAGGCAGCGTTTAGGGGTTGAATGGGAAAACATCTAAGTACCCAGGATGGATTGTCAGAGAACCTTGCCCCAAGGTATATCCTCATTACTCAGATGACTGAGGCTTCTGCTAATAAAAAAATGTGGGAACTGGTGGGACGGTGTGCCTATTCAGTTCAGTTTCTTTAATTTCAGTTCACTGTTCTCCATCTACAGGACCTCTCTCTCAAAACGGCAGGTTCAATTACTTCCTATTCTTTTCACCTCTTGAGAATGCTGACCTCAGCTTTTCTCTTTAATGTCTTCGGAGATGGAATAAAAGTGATAGATGCCATGACCCAAGAAGTAGCCAAACATCATTAATAATTCCTCATTAACCGCTAGCTCTGCGGAAAATAAATAGACAAATAAGTTCCTGATTAAAATCAAACTGCAATTATGTCCTTTGCTACTTTTCAAATAAAAACAACAAGAGAGACCTTGTGCCCCATCCACTAACCTAAACGAACAAGGAAAACCTACCTCGGTTTGTTCTCACACACACAATTGAAAAAATAGATACATGTTACCGAAGTGGTGTCCACCAAATGGAGAAGCATTAGTTTGGCTTTACGGGTGTTTTGCAAACAGATATCCCTGGTCAAAATAAATAAAGTAAAATTAAAAATGTACAGCATCAAGTGGGTGGGTGAGTGTGAGTGTGTAGGAAGGAAGAAAAGGAACAGAGAGGGAGAAGCCGAAGTTCTTTAAGTGTCTGGGGAAAAAACACATCATGCCACCTAGTGGTCGGAAAACGGTGATTTCTTAAAATCAAAATTAATTTTCGCCTCTCATTAGAAAATCAGACAAATCCATTAACATCATCTAGATTCCTAGACTTCAAAACCTATGAAATATGTTTTAAACTCTCATTCAGAAATTCTATCAAGGAAAGCGGGAAAGGTTAGATGTATTGTTTCCTTTTTTCCCAGGTTACTTAACTACCCCAAAGCTTAGATTCCTCCAGAAAGGGGCCAAAACAGAAACTCCTCACATTTCACTCACATTCCACATTGAACAGTAAGCAGTTGACACCATAATAATTACTACTTTCAAAGCTTTGTCTTCTACAAATAGGAAATATAAAGCTACTATAAAGTTAATACTAGTCCCATAATAAGGCACATCTGTCACATTCACCTGTCACAAAGTCAAAGCATCATGCCACTAACCAGCGATCTGATTCTAGAGCATGTTCCCATGCTCTCCATATTCTCCAGTCTTGTTTTAGAGATTCTACATATCAGGGCTTCTTCATTGACGATTCTTTGCAGTACCAGATACTGGCTGCTCACTGCACACATGAAGTCTTAACTTGTGAAACTCACTTGTGCATCTTTGTAATATATTTTTTTCCAATTTGCATAACATCACTTTCTCCTTTTCTTTTGGAAGCTGGATAGACAACTACTCATACAGCACAAAGAGCAGAGCTGGTACTGTGTGGCAGTGTTTCATGCAATTTATAGTGTGGTACCCCATGCTTTCCCACTAGTTACATATACCCAAGGGTGACCCTACCAATCAGATTTACAAAAGACATTAAAAACCACCAATTAATCAGGACCACTTACAATTTTAAATCTCCAAACCAGTATCCTAGATCTATACCCAAAAAATAAATAAATAAAATTATTAGAAGTTCTTTCATTCTAAAAGAGAAAAAAAGAGAATATAACATTTTAATTCCAAATATGATGATAAATTTAAGGCACTTCTATTAAGAAACTCTCTTCAAAATCATCTGCAAAAGGTCTTTTTCAGTCATCTGTATGCTTTCATTTCACAGTTTTGTCCCCCCTCCCCTAGTTCAGCAGTTTGGGGAAGAGTATGCGGCTTCCTAAGGGACATTCAGAGTTAATGCAAGAACTAATTTACTGAGAATCCAATCTTCAGTTCAGTCTTACTGTGTTTTCACTGTCGACAACAAAGCATGTCATAGATGAGATTGTGCATAAAAGTCTGGGATTTTCTCTAGACTAGACAGCTGAAAAGGCCTGGGAATGAGACAGTACAGGTTTTAGCTCTCTGTATGCATATGCAGTTGCTGGAGTTTAGCCATGCTCAATCTGCTGACATTTCTCTGATCCTGACTCGTATGACAGACTGCCACTTACCGCTTTAGTTAGACCTTTGATCAACTTCCCTTCCTTATCTTCCCTGATGTCCCTAAACGTCTACTTCTAAAACGTCAGCATGAATGCAAATCTATTCAATGGCTTCATTTTTTCCTCCTAGCACCCCGTAATGGTTTTATTAACACACTCAACTCTTTATGTGTACACTTGTCTTTGCATCTTATTAAAAGGGTTAGCTACAGGAGGCAGGGAGCGTATGTTAAACCTAGGGTTCACTAGGCAGGCAGGTAATAGGTGCTTACAACGCTTCATTAAATTGAATAGACTATCAGTTTAAGGAGAGTATTACCACTGCTGGGATCAGATGATGCTCTCGCCTTCCGGACTTTGCATGTGGCTTCTCAGTAGCAGACATTCTAGTAACTCCACTTGGAACTACAAACAAAGACTGTTTTCCCCGGTTTTCTTTTCAAAGTGCAGACAGCAGTGTACTCTGCTGACTGGTGATGAGCACTCCTAATAGCTGGATACTGACTGGGAAAGCTGCCTTCCATGAGCTCTGAGGCAAGAATTACAGGGCTTCTCTTTCTTTTCCTATGTTTTTCTTTCAAATGTTCTATTTTTTCACTCTCCATCTACTGTAAGAAGATCATTTAGCATAAAACCTTGAGGTTAAAAAAAAAATCAACACAGTAAAATTAAGGCCAAAGCCCAAGTTATTTTACTGCTGCTGATGCTCTTTCTCTGACACTGGTTCACATGGGGGAAATTATCAGAGAGTAATTGAGCTTTCTCCTATAAAAGATACATCTGTTTCTATAGACAGAGGCAGGAGTGAAAATCAGATGCCTGATCTTGGCATGCTTCTGAACGGAAGCCAGGACTCTGGAGCAATGAACGGGATGTGTACAGATGGGTACAAAACAAGAAGTGGGGCTTGGGAAAAGCATTTCAGTGAAGGGAAGGACCTCATTTAAGTCTCGCACAGCTGCATAGCCCGCTTTACTATAACTCCTAGTCTGTTAAAGAGAGATGGAGGGTAGAGGTGAGACAATCCCTGGAAGCTTTTTATCCAGATAGTCTGATGTATGCAGTAGAGTACACACACACACACGCACACGCACACGCACACGCACGCGCACGCACACGCACACGCACACGCACGCGCACGCACACGCACGCACGCACACGCGCGCGCGCAATGAAGACACTATCTTAAACAAAATGGAAAGGCAACTAATACACAACTTTGTTCTTTGACTTCTATGTGTGCATGTGTGTTTGTGGCTGCGTTGCTGCATGTGTATGCAGGCACAAAGAAATACATACAGGAAAAAGAGAATAAGAAAAGGGGAGGGAAGGGGAAAGGAGGATGTAGAGGGATGGTTGCTAGATTTTATTTGAAGCCAACTCTGAACCGAGAAGCTCTGTGATTTAGTTCACTAGACATGTTCACTAGATATGAATAAGATAGAATACAGGTAAATAGTAGTTAAAATATAGGCAAGTTTGGCACTAAAGGGGGCAGGAGAAGCCACTTCACTCTATTCTGCTCCTCGTTTTCTCTCATGGATACAGTGATTTCTGCCTCTTCTGCTCTTTAGTAGCAAGAATCCCCTTTGACTTGAGTAGATTGTGCACACCACAAGAACAACAGCACACTCTGTTGCTTGCCACGGTCATCTAAAAACTTTTCTTTTAACCCCGAAGCAATTTGTATGCATGAAAAATTCTTGAGCATACTGTGCATGATAGAACTAAAAGAAATTTCGAGAGCAGCCAGGTGAAAGGAAACGTAGCTTTATAATAAAACATTATTGGATAATCTTTGTATACACTGTGAAGGTGTGTCTATGCCAAGCCACCTTCTGATTGGCTTAATAAAAGAGCTGACTGGCCTGTAGGTAGGCAGGAGGTATAGGCGAGACAGCTGGACAGAAGGTATTGTGAAGGAGGGCAGAGTCAGATACACAGAGAGAAGCAAGAAGAATGGGCCTTGTTGAAAGAAGGTACTGCCCTGTGTCCGAGGGTAGATAAAAGATAAGGGTTGATTTAGTGACAAGCCTGAGCCATCAGCTTCGAGAATTTATAATTAATAAGCCTCTGTATGGTTATGTAGAACGGACTAGTGGGATAGAAAAGTTTACCTAAAATAAAATAGGAATGTATTCCCAGAAGGAATTCATGCTTAATTTCTGCTTGTCTGATGATTTCAAATGATAGTGTTAACAACTACTAGTTACTTAGATTTATGTTCAAACCAAATGTTGGAATTTTTTTATTACCCATCATCAAATTTTATTCTCACAAACATGCTACATTATCGAACAATATTTATCAAGTTCTTCAGATTAAAAGAAGTCTGATTAGAAAGATTTATTTGTCCAAGGTTACAGTGTAGGCATGTAATTGAGCCTATATGCAAAGCTATATCTTACAGATTCTCAACTTCCCGATTTAAGCTCCTTCTCCTTCCTCAAACACTGTGTCAGTAATGATAGCACAGTCCTGTAATTCCAGCTTTTGGATGAGGTATATCAGGATTTCAAGACCATCTTCAGCTACGTACTAAGTTTGAGGCTATCCTGGGGTATATGATGCCACTGTCAAGAGAGAAAGAATAAAAGAAAGAAGGGAGGGAGGAAGAAGAAAAAAGTAGTACCTAGCTGCTGGCTCACACCCTTTCTATTTACCCTCTATGTTTCTGAGAAAATTACTCTAAACTTGTGTTCTGCACTCAATGTGGTATGTGACCCCATAGCCTCAAATGCATACACACAAAACTCTAAAACCCATTATAATGGTGTTAGGAGGTGGTACCATTGAGATGCAATTAATTAAACAACAAAGATAAAATCCATGAATGAAATAAGTGCCCCGTCACTGAAGGGGAGACCCAGAAAGTTCTCTCATTCTTCTTTCCACAGAGTAAGACTGTCAGGCAAAGTTGGCAGTCCATGCTCATAGAGGGTGCACAGTGGAAAGCCATGACACTGAATGCTGGTCTGAGCCCCAATCTCTAGAGCCATGGGAATGAATTTCTGTTGAATCTGAAGTACTTTATCATAGCAGCTCAAATTAAGACTGTCTCTATCATGGCTTTAAGATTGTCCAGTCTCTCCATCCTCATTTCTAGCTACTCTACTGCAGAAGATCAAGTTTCAGCCTTCTAGGTTTGGAGAGCTTCCATACAGACTCTCATCTCCGGGTCGTTTCTGTGCTCTGCTATGGACTGCTGACTCTCTTCCTTGAGAACTTCACTTCCTCTGTACAGCTAATTACTTTTCTCCTCTATTACTTCAGCCTCCTCTTCCCTTGGTGTTGAGACAGACTTCAACAATGCAGGCTAGCTTCAGGATTGCTAGGTAGCCCAAGCTGGCCTTGAACACCTGATCTTCCTGTCTCAGGCTTCCTAGTCCGTGGTTAGATTACAGATGTATAGCACCATACGTGGCTGGTTACAAGTGGTTCTTTGTTTACCGTCACTGTATGCTGATCCTTTTAAGAAATGTCTTCTTTCTCTGGCTCATTGTATCCTGAGAAACTGCAGGATCGGACAAAGCAAAAACATCTACATTTGACACAGTTGAATAAAATTAACAAAATTTATTGACAGGAAGGAAATCAATATTCCAAATATAAAGAAACAGACACATTGTTATTTTTATTTCTATGTCAGGTAAGTATTCAGTGATCAAAAGCAGTTGCTCATTAATTTTATCATTCATGGTAGAGTACAGGGTCAAAAAGTCACCAAAGCCTGATAAAACCATAAAGATGACTTTACAGAGATGTGCCAAGAGGTATTTGGAATCAATAAAAAAGAATAGAGCTTTATAGAGAGGCAAAGTCTTGAAATTAATGAGAAACAGAGCAACAGATCAGCATTTTCTGAAACAAATCAATCAGAGATGATGTGTGTCAGGAAAAAAATCTCTTTTGTTTTATATAATGCCATCCTTTAACAAAAATATATAATTTAAATTGTTTGTTCAAGTAGGTGTATTCACATGAATCTAATCAAGAAAAATAATTTACCGAAACATGTTCTCACAACTTTTAGTCTAATATGTAAATATGGCATCCATATGTGGATTGGACTGAATCAAACTTTAGCCATTTTCACCCTTAAGAAAACAGAAATCTGGTATGCTTCAGCTACCTCATTTAAGAGAAAAGCTGTGTTTTATCTTTGACTGAATAAGATGTGTGTGTGTGTCTGTGTCTCTGTGTGTATGTGTGTGTATGTATGTGTGTGTGCATGAATGTGTATGTGTGTGTATGTGTGTGTATGTATGTGTGTGTGTGCATGTCTGTGTATGTGTGTATGTGTGTATGTGTTTGTGTTTGTGTGTGAGTGTGTATGTGTGTGTATGTATGTGTGTGTGCATGTCTGTGTATGTGTGTATGTGTGTATGTGTTTGTGCATGTGTGTGTATATGTGTGTGAGTGTGTATGTGTATGTATGTATGTGTGTGTGTGTGTATGTGTGTGCATGTATGTGTGTGTATGTGTGTATGTGTTTGTGCATGTGTGTGTATGTGTGTGTATGTGTGTGTTGGTTACCTGGAGAACAAATACTACTACAGTGTTTTAAATGGAAAAGAATCCTAAAAGGCTTTTACATAATTTATGATTTTTCTAAAATGATATAAAAGAATATTGTAAAGCCAATAATGGCTGCCCGGCACATCTGCTGCTCTTTGTAAAATCCCAATCCATTGAGGGAAATGTGTTTGTTTTATCTGCAAGATTTTGCCTCTGAAGCTGCATTTGCATGTTTGAGGGTTGGGCTTTTGTTTGTTTATTTCTTCTTTTGGAAATTGTGATGTTTGCCTCTATTAGAAGAGCAGATGATCTGAAAGTAAGACGAAAACATATGAACAAGACATTGTGTGTGTTACCAAATTAAAATAAAGTTTTATACTTCCTAATTTCATTATAAGGGGGCAGTATGCAAAGCTGGCTTTGGGTCTGTGGACAGACAGATATGGGACTATTTTATAGATTCGTAACATACCTAGTGTAGTTTGTTACCTGAAATAGGTCATGAACTTACCAACTGCTATGGTTTTCAACACAGTACTGAACCCACATCTAAACTCACAACTGAAGATAGTTCCTTGTTGGAAGATCTGCAAGGCTCAGATGATTCCAAGGAAAGCAGTCAAAATGAAGGAATACCACCCAACTCTCGCCCCAGCCTAAAGCACCATTGCCAATCTTCACTGAAAGCAGCACTCTGCTAGCAGTGATCAAGGCATCTTCCCATAGCCCACATCTGCTGCTAAATTGATACCTTCCTCCAAGCAATCCTATATTTCTCACCTTGAACATCCAGGCAGGGCTGCTTTGTCTGGAAAAAAAAGTAGTTCAACACCTTTAAGATATGCACTTCATATCCTGAAGTCACACTCTGTAAGAAGCAAGAGAACCAGAGCCCATACTGCAAACACACCTCTATTCAGCCTCCACTGCTGTTAGCATGATTCATGGTAAAAAAGAACCATGCAAGGGACAAGGAAGGTTTGAAATCAAGAATGGGATTTGGCAGTACTCCAATTTTTCTATGACATTTGTTATTGAAAATCAGGAATATCAAATATTTACTTTATGAGTGTTTGTTTGGAATAAGTAAATTATACGTTTAGACTAAAGCACAAAGCTTAAGAATGTGTTTCTTTGGTTTTGCTTCATAATGTTCATATATTCATCAAGTCACGATTCTCTAAAATGACTATCTTGTCTCGCAAATTTACAGAAAGGAATAAATAGTACATATCTTATTACACAAACTAGCAAATGAAAAAAGAATTTTTAAAGAAAAATATTTTTAAAAGACTGAATGTCAAATTTAGAAAGTTAAAGCTGATAGCTATTCAATGTAACAATTTATCTAAAAGTATTGAAAGTTCCTTATTTTATCTGTGTAAGTTATATAATTCTTACCAGAACTTTATCAAATTTTTATTAAAATTTCAAGTGATAACACATCATACAGAGCATATTTTTAACACACAGTTTCTTCCTTAAATGAGTTGTGTATAGAGTTATGTACTTTATGTTAGCACAAAGCATGCCAATTAAATTAGGCACAGGAAAAGAATGAATTTCCTAAGCAGGGTGATGCACATCTAAAAGGCCACTGTTGGGGCCTTAACAATATTCCAAACAAAAACTTTATTAAACTTGGCTTTCTCAAGTGTTTGGTTAATACCAATGTAAAAATTCCATGGTGCATCATGTTAGACAGGGAACACTTTTCAAATGGTGTCAAATATGTCGGCTGCTCTCCATTACCACCAATGTTCACAGGCTTTTATTATTTCTTGCCTCAGGTAGATTTCTTACTTTTCCTTCCTAACTCAAAGCCTTGCAATGTGCCAAAGGCCCCAGTAAAGCTCCAAATAAATTGTTGAAGCAGGATACTTTCCTATAATGCAAGTTACCTAGTTAAGAGAGCAAAGATCATATGAATGATTAATAGAAAGAGTGAGAGTCTATTGATGGCTCCAGTAAAGGGTCCCTTGGGTCTCTGCGATATCATGGGACATTTTTAGGTTCCATGATGTCTTTCATGATGTATACTATTCACATGGATCAAATAGTAGATGTTTACAGAAATCTAACCCTTATTCTCATCACAAGTGTTTGGGAATCTTCCTCTGTACACACTTGGTAGAAATGTAAAGGGGAAAGTGTCACAAGACTTGGAGCCATTCCACTGTGGACTAGCAAAGGCGTGATTTACAATCTCCAATGGCTATTTGAATGAGTGAATTCTCTCTGCTTTCAAACAATTCTCAATCTGGGAAGGTTTTATCAATTAATAATCCTAATTTTCTCCTTTTTCAAATAAATATATCTTCTCAAAGAATATGACTTTTGACATGAATCTGGATAGAGTATGTCAGATAGGTCATATTTAAAATTATTACACCAAGATGGGAAAGCATAGGATTCCAAGAGAACTCTGTGTAGTTCTATGGATGTGCTACATGCAATGTATTATTTACATTATTATTATTGCATTATTACATATAAGGTGTTATGTTTCAAGGCTACAAAGACAATTCAACAAATTTATTCAAGCATAATTGAGATAAGCATACACTGAATATGTATTATGCATCAAATATTACCCTAGATCCTGGCTTAAACAGTGAATCTCAAACCCATGTGAGGTTCTATAACTGAATAAAAGGGTTGGAAAATTTTTTCATCGATGAATGTTTCTTACCAAATATTCACTCTGAATCAGATCATGTTTGATTATTTACCATTATTATGTAAACATGGTATATCACAGGAACTCACTGCAACATTAGTTCTGGACACACAACACCTGTACCAACCACCAACAAATACTGTTGGATATACTTAGTCTCAGATAGAAGACTGTTTTATTTCATGAGTTGCAAAGGTTTTACTGCCCATACAGCAAAGTTTTCTACAGTTATACAAAGATAATGTTTCATTGTGAAAAGCAAATACACACCATTTTCCTATCCTTATTCCTCAGCATATACTGAATTCGTACTTTTTCCATTGTATTTACATTAGCATGTTGATTTCCAGCAATTTCTGATATGGTCCTAAGCATTCTTCTGCTACACTGAAGGAGTATGTGGAGCAGTAATCTCAGTATTGACAATTATAAGATCAAAATTGTGATTGATTGAAAAAAAATATCAGAAGTGATGTCCTGCAGTATCAACCGTCTGGCCAAGATTTAGTTCTTTATAATTTAATATCATTAATTATTAAAATTTCTGTATAACATTTCACTTACCTATAGCCAGAATTACTTAAAAATTGCTCAAGAAAAATGAGGTCATGAGTTTTAAAGCCCAGAACTAGTGGGTAAATAAGAGATTGTCCAATTTTATTCCTGGGAAACTGAGGTACTTTGTTCCTTTCAGGGATGGTACTAGAAAATGATATTATGGTAGTCAAAGGAGTTATCTAAAATTAAGACCTTGTATTGTGTTAACTCGTGTCATCAATGGGACTGGAAAAACGGAGTACATATTAATCTCCCACAGAACTCAACCTAAAATAGCATGTTAACTCCAGCTCAGGGACTCCAGCACCCTCTTCTGGCTTCTGTGGGTCCCCACACTCATGTGACATACATACCACCATCACCCCACACATGTCCGTAGTCAAAAATAAAATAATATTTATAAAGTTGTAATTTCTATCACTTATATTTGCTCTTTTAAGCAAAGATGTGAGTTGCAACAGATAGTTTATTTGCAATAGTATTCTCTTGCTTCATCTGAACCTAAGCTTTATTGCAATGCACTTGGGTGTTACAAGTACAGTCAATAGAATTCCTCTTTCTGGTTACTGATTTCAAATAATTGTTAAAGTTAGCAATTCAATAATTGAATGGACTGAATTCAGTAATGTGAGCAATGGTTATTAAATGTTCATGTCTAAATGGGTTGACTAGTGAAGTAAATTACTGTAGATTGGAACCCTAAATAAAAGTTTCACTGGGTCTTAATGTCCCTAAGTTTGGAATAAGTTTCCATTGAATAAGTTTATGGCCCTAATATTTCTGAGTCACAAAGGAGGATCTTATTATGGCCTATTAGTGTGAGATACTAGAGGAAAACTGCAAAGAAAGGGTGGTTGGGAACTTAAATTGCTGTTGATGAAACCTAGGGTTCTTCCACCTCAGGCACTGGATGTTGTTTTCAACTAAACATGGAATAGAAACTTAGAAAATGCTGCAAAAAAATTTATTTGTAAAGACTTCCAAGAGTAGAATACATACATGAACCGTGTTTGCATCTTAAATATTTCTACATCAAGGAGTTTTAAAATCAATCTTTTGCAAATTGTATTTCCAAACTGAAATAAACTTTAAATGCAAACTAAGTAAAACACAGATTCTTATTTCTGATATCTGTTCTGCATTCCAAAAACCCCAGGTCTTTATCATATGATTACTTCAAAAGTAATTTAAGATAACTTAAAGATGATGCTAATTGTTTATTAAAATATTAGGGAAAGTAATGGAAGCCCATCAATTATATACCTCTCTGAAAATATACCTCTCTGAAAATAATCAGTGTCTTTATTATTTGAAATTGTGAGTTAGAATGTTGTGTTTATTTAGTGAACATCGTGAAAACACACAACTTAAAACCTGTTCTTTAAATAGCACTATACTAACTCTTATTTTAGGAATGGCTATTTACTATAGCTACAGTATTCTTACTGTTTTGTAGGTTGCACAAAGTATCAGATAATTGACCAATTAAAATTTCAAATTTTGGTCTAATTAAAGAAGGTAATCCAAAGCATTTGTATGGAGTGGAAAAGCTCATGTTCATGTATCACTTGAAAACATATACACAGTTTCATTAAAACAAAACAGAAAGCCTAATAATAATGATATGCAAATTCTGCTAATTTACTATCCTCTTGTTTTAAAGCAAATACTAATATGACTCTGTAATGTGGAGCATGTTGACTTCTACAACTTCCTGACCATTCATCAATTTAGAAGAAAAACATGAACATAGTTAAGGTTCTCTGGAAATGTTACATTTCCAGGTACTAAATAATGAAAACAACCAAAAAAATTAAAAAGCCGTGGTTATTTCAGCCCTTGAGACAACATAAAATTTTATACTTTATCATAAGTAAACTAATTAAAATCTAAAACTCACCCATATAGAGGCATCCTTATGCAGTTACTAATAATTTTAAAATAAATAATACAGTTTTCCTGAACATATGGAATGTTAATGCTTAATAATGAGTATCTCTTTATTACTTAAATTAATAACCATAAGATTATACACGATCCAAATAATCATTTTTTAAAGAGAGTTTCCCCAAATGCCCTCACTGCAAGAAAGGAACATTTGGATAATGTATATAATATGGGGAGCTTAACGTGAATAATAAAAGACTAATATAGTTCATGTTTCTATTTATTAAAAATAAAATCTTCTGAAACAAAATATTGAAATAATATTTATTTAAGCATCCTATTTGCTTTTAAACCTCAGACATTATAACTTCAACTCTAGGCTTACGGTTGTAGATTTTTTTTTGTTATTTATTTTAAGAAACAGCTCATATCTTTAAAACCCTGGAATGGTGTAAATCATTACAGTCATTCCACATTTTCATGGGATCAAGGAAACAACAGTAAGCCCATAAAACAGATACTACTAATTATGCAGAGGAGAAGTCATAAAGTCACTAGGAGAAGCATGTTTTATATTCATGAACACATCATTAAAAGTTTAAGACATGCTATCAAATTCTACATTTTAATACTATACCCAACAGCATTAAACTCTCCCAACAAGAAAATCAGATTGCTTAATGATCCTTCCTTGTCACACTGGTTTTATATGTCTGCAGTTGAAGCACATGTGGAATTTGTATTGCTGAGTACTTTTATAAACCACTGGACAATTTAAAAAAAATCAGTTATCCTTTATATCTAGATTCTTTTCCAAGAAGGTCTGAATCATCTCCCAGAATACCTCTATAGATAAAGTATATTGGAGTCATAAGCCCTGAGTTCATGTTGTGAACATGAGATTTTATAAACAATAATTTGACATTTTTAGCAGGCTAAAAATAAATATGTAAACAAACAAGCATAAAGGGGCATAATAATAGCTTCCATTTAAATTGATTTATAAGATTAACTTTAATTTGAAAATTAAAACTGAGAAGTAAAGATGAATTCAAATGTAGGAGGTTATAGGTGAAGCTATAAGAAATAAGTATATCCTGCAGAAATACAAAAATAATACATAATGTTGATGTCACTGACAGCAATTTTGAAAGATTCCCTTACACCGTCAAAAGCATTTGCCAGCACAGGCAATCACTAAAACCTTAGTCTTCCTTTACTTGCTACAAAAAGACTGCAGATGTTCTGATATCTTAATTTGTGTACAATTCCAAAATGTTCCCATTTGTATACAATCAGTTCTTTGCATTTCATGAGTTAAGCACATCTTGAAATCAGCTTTAGAATATATACTATGTGGGCATTTTAATGGGAATTTTATGTATAGGTAAGCTTCTAGCTTATATCTCAAAGTGAAAGTAAAATATAGACATGAGAGTTTCAGAGAGGAGACCAAAAAATTGTTGCAGATGGAGGAACAGAGCTTAGTGAGTTATTATACATAAGAAATAAACCATGGGAAAAAAAATAAAGTCACTGATAATACTTCAAGTCTATTGGAGAGGTTGATGCACTGGGGCAGAATCAAAACTAAAGGAACCAATGACTTCAAGAAATTTAGTGATGGTTTATTATTGGAAGCTGATGAGGCAGCTGGCTGTGGCAATGGATGAACAGGGGAAACAGGAAGCCCGGAGTTGCTCTCCCACTAACTGGCTTGGCAGTTTTATTTTGCTATGACTTCAGCTTTATGCAATAATGTCTTTTTAAAAACATTCTTCCGTGCATTGTTGTGAGCTTTAAATAATGAGAATGTATGGATAACATAGTGAAAAAAAATTCAAATTTTGATATTTTTAATCATCAAGTTATTAAGATATTGCTTTAAATTTCAAAAGCCAGTATATATACTACCAGAATTCATATTAGCATGCTGCATAAGCATGAATTAGCAAGCATTGCTAACTTACAGTATCAATAACAAGTCCTCCAAAGTATAATTTTACTACATTAATATATGGGCAGAAAGGTAAATAGTTAGAATGATTAATGAATCTGCAGACAATGATAATTATACACAAATTGGATAAATCTATACTCAGTGCATACAGACATGCATGTGTCATGCATTATTCAAACCATTTGACATGTATTTTCTTAGTGTTTTTAGTCACTTGAACAGAATGCATCTTTTTGTCCTCATTTTTGTAGGACCTGTGCAAGGTCCCAGAACTTCAAATGTAGGCACTTATAAGCCAAGTAGTTACAGGAAGTTCTTTGGGCCTGGTAATAGTGGACAGTAGTGCAACCATGCACAGTAGGCCCAAGATTCACTCTCTAGCACTATGAAAATCAAAATAGAGGGAAAAAAATGTTCTGGAATTCTATGTAATGTTGGCCATTTCACAAATCAGGTAATATATGTCCAAGATACATATTCTTTACATTCTCTGAAGATATCCTTGAAACACATAAATTAATTTTATTAGCATCTAAAATCTTGTATGTTCAAGACTATCTGAATCTCCACTTCTGAGCAAATAATCAATGTGTGGCAGCCAGAAAGGACGGCTTGAAGTAAATCCATTTAACCCTTCAACATGAAGAAATGCAGATTTCGTCCCCAAGGTTAACTGGTACATAAATACTTCTAGTGAAACTACTGGTGTGTGGACAGACTTCTCTAAGCAGTCAGGAATCCACTTTTACCAGTGCTGAGCTGATTTTAATTTCAGCATTACAAGGGAAATACAACTTGGAAGAAAATGTGGTCGCTCATTTGCATCTCTAACTAAACATCTATAATTGCTCAGTTTCCAAAGTTAGAACTAAATGTGTTCTCTCTGCCAAATGCAGCTGCTCCACAAAATGAACACTGATTTGATTTTTCTGCAGAGTACGTGTTCATTCGCTGTTCTCATGATGAATAAATAATGCCACGATGTGGATCTTGCCCTTCTCTGAAAAGGGCCGCATCTGCTTATTCTCAGACATTCAGGATCCTAAAGGGATCAGACACCAGAGGCCTGTGAATGAGAAGGCCTTTTCAGGCTTACAAAGCCTCCGCTCCCGAATCCACCTTAACCAGCTTGGAGCAAAGAGCTGTTGGCACCAAGTCATCCTTCAGGGAGAGACTGATAATGATCACTAAAGACATCTTAGGGGCTCCTGCCGCACTCACTTCAAAGGCCTTCTCTCCTAATCAACATTAAGTTGTCGTTTTGCCAGGGATATAAGGACAGCTGTACACAATCTATTTATTTGAAAACAGATTACAGCCAGGTTTCTCTGCCAAAGTATAAACCTCGTGATGCTGCGTGTGCTTTAGAGTGTTTCAAGTCGGAACTTATATTTCTAATTTAATGGCCCACTTTATCACGACTCTTCCACCCTATGGATTCCATCTTCCCATAAAAGCTCATAATTTTATCCATTATCCAGATAAGTTCTGCAACACGACAACATAGGCAGAAATGAAGCCTGTTTGTGTAACTCAAATAATTCAGCCTACACAGTACGAAGGTTCGATATCCCAGATCTTGTATGGTGTACGAAGATAATGAGCCTGTGTCTTCTTCAACTTCTCTTACTGCTGATGGTTTCACTCATTTATACATCGCTGTCATCTCCCTCTCAAGCCCACCCCTTTTCTTGCTGGAAGCCCTCTTCCCTGCAAGTCTCCTTCTTCTTAGCGGCTTATTTTTGAGGATGTGACTGACTTTAATAATTAAAGTTTCTTGCCCAAGGATGGGGGCTTATCTACTGGAGCAAAAAAGTATGTCTATGGGTGGCCAGACCAGTCCTCTCTCATGAACCGTTAGCTGCCAATAATCACTCAGAGAGGGAGGGGCTTCCTAAGCTCCTCTTCAATGCATGATGAACCTGAGATCCAGGTCTCGCCCCTCTTCTTCCTTCTTTAAATTTTAAAGCCATAGGCCCACATCTTTTACCTTTTTTTTTTTTTTTTTTTTTTTGATCCTACGACATTGGTGTCCCTCATCTTTCCAGTCCCTTGAAGTTCTCAGTAAGGTTTGGAAAATTACAATGAGTTTTCACTATCCAATTACAGAAAAAAAAAATAATTTTTAAAAAGGTACTGATATGGGGCCATAAATTTCACTCTCCCAGTCCATCACTTTATTTTATGGCAAAGAATATGAAGCTAGCATAATATTTAAAGCTAATTAATGGTCATCACTTCAAAATTATACATATAAAATAGGTACTGTTAAGTAGATACAATGTACACTAGCAAATACAATTGATTAATACAATGCCCTTTCTTAACTAAATTTGGTCCAAAAATATTATTAGCTAGATGGAGTGGCGGCAGCCTCCTGTTCTAATATTCAGGAGCTAAAGCAGGAGAGCCCTGAGTAAACAATGGTACCCTGTCTCAAAACAAAAATCACAAAATATCATTAAAATATGAGAATGTGTAATTAGATATTCATGTTTTATTTTTCATTAGCTCATGAAGTTTATGTTTATGGGTGATTAATTGTGATTTATTACTGTTTTATGTGGATTGCTCAAGGCAACAAATAGAATAATTTATGTTGCTATAGGACTAGGTGGAAACTAATGGGTATCTCTTTTGATCTCACAACTATAGCATCCTGTTCTACCAACAGCTTTATTTATTTGTTCTGTTTTGGGTTTTGCCTTGAGTCAGAGTCTCACTACATATTCCAGGATGGCATGAAAATCACTGTAGTCTATGCTGGCCTCAAATTTATGGTGATTCTCCTGCTTCAACTACTCAAATACCGAGATTCAAACATATGTCACCACATACAGCTTACAAATATTACAAATAAAACAAAAAACAAAAAATTCTTACATTTGTTGTCAAGAAAGCAGAAGGTAAAACTATCTGGATTAGCCTGTTTTTCCTAAAATACATAGTAGAGTTGCTACCTTAAAATCCTACAGAATCTTGGGTTGAAAAGTACTCTGTAGTAGGTTAATTTTCTTCTACTCAAATTTATGTAAGTACTATCAGAGTCTTTCCATATTCATTGGCGGGATTAAATGGAGGGCTCCATTTAAATTCTATTCTTTTCCACCATCCATATGAATTTATAAATGAAGATGAGGAAGTGAAACTTCACAGAAGAAACTAAAGCCAAAAGAGAGGCTTTTCTTTGTTTGCAATCAGCAGAAGTCAGGGTAGCAGTCCGGGGAGGTACAATTGAGTTTCTCTACAAAAACAGACAGAATCTAGACTTGTTTCTCATTGAACCACATCTCAAGCCTGGAGGAAACAAACCAGGCATGGAAATAACAAATCATATCCGGTCCCTCCTCCCTCCAAAATAGGAGAAACCCATGTCTCTGTCCATACTTCAAGTGCTGACACGGTTCTCAAGTGTTTTAGGGAAAAATCCAATGTCCAGTTCATTCCTGCTGGACATGGTGGCTCATGCCTGAACCCCAGCACTTTTGAGGCAGAGGCAGGAAGATTTCTCTGAGTTAGTGGCCAGCCTAGACCCTATAATAAAAATATTTTTAAAAGAAAACAAGGAAATAAAAAGAGGGCCACTCTGGTGCAGTTGGATACATGAACATCTCCAACATCATTCGAGCAACTTGAAAACATTTCTTCTGTGGTTTTCCACCCCCCCCTCCAAGCCTTCTTAATAAAATTTCTTATCCTTCTTATTTGACTGCAAGGCCATTAAACAGCAATAAGTCATAGAGTAGGGAGTAAATGTGACCTAGGAATTAATGTCTGTGCTAGCATCGCACGTACTGCCTGAGTTCCAGACCTCGTTCTGGTCCTGATGACTCATGGTGTATATCATTGAGCTCCTATTTGCTACCACAATAACTGCCTGGGTGATTTCTCTGTTGTGGGAAGGAAATAAGAAAGCATAGAGAAATTGTTCAACATACTCCTGAGTGAATAATAGGTGTTCAATTAACATGCTATATTACACTTAGAACCTCATCCCAAGCAGCAGTCTGAGCTGTGAGGTCATGGCACAGATGCCACAGCAGCCTTGCCAATTACAACATACCATAAAAGGACTGTTCTTGCTGTTTCTCTGAACAAAACTGATTCCAAAATAACAGATGACCATTTACAGGCACAATTGGGAAAGAAAAGGAATTTACTTTTGAGATTGATTTATATGATGGTTAGGAGGCTAGTCTGAAGAATCCCTGAAGAGACACCCATCTCTCAAGCAAAGCCATGGAGTCCTTTGATTACTACATCCCACAAACCATCACTGATGTGTTTGTCTGACCTCAAGTCCTAAGCAATTTGTCCTGCAGAGCTTTAACATAACACTGTATCCTTAAATTCAAGAATCCCTATCACAAGTGGAGTTTTCTTCTGATTGGAGTGAGATATTTGGATTTCATCACTGAGGAAATATGCCCAAATATTTAATTACTTGGTATTGCAAGGCTGAACAAGAATCCAGTTTTGAATGTGTACAAACATTCATTCTTTATCTTTTCTCCAGATCACTAAGTAAAGCATTTCTTTACTATTTGTCCTTGCAATAATCTTTTACTAACATGTCATACTTTTTGTTTATCTCTAAAATAAAGTTCTATCGTTTAATTTGCTTGTGTAACCAAAGTTAGGCAAGATGGAAGACTGTGTTTTGAAATATTGAAACACTGGATTCCTAGATATTGGTGGAGGAAAACTAGAGACAACAGAAGTGATTTAAAACTCCTGAAACTTTTCATATATCCCAATAGGGTAGGGAAATAACTGACAAAATACACTTGAAAAAAATGAACAGGGAAAACTCCACCCCTAAATAAGAGCATGGTGTAGCTACCACAAAATTAAACACAAAATAAAAGAGATGCAGTACATTACATGCCTTTAAAGGTGAAGGTTTTGAATTAAAAGAAGTATAAAAGTACTATTGATAATTGCTCAGGTTACCCAGGTGCTGTAATCAATGCAAACTGACAACATGAAGAAACACAAGGGCTATTTCACTGAGATAACCTCATTTTCGAAAGCTGAACCTCTTCCAGGAAGGCTGTTCCTGTTCCTTATGACGGAACAAGCTAAGGCATTGAGTAGCAGCTGACAACTCTTCCACTTCACCAGCATCACCAGTGATGCTCTCTCTGTGGGGTTTCCTTTACCGCCCTGCCATTCTGTCATACTGTGGCCACCTTTGCTAAACACCTACCTTCTCAAGACAGAACTCAACTCCATTACAGTTCACTTCTGGGTGTTAGTCTCTTAGAAGCTCCTCAGAAATGCCTGAGTAAAGTCTGACAGCCCCACTTATTCATTGTACTAGCTGACAAAGTAGCTAGTACGAGCTCTAGTATCTCAAAGATACCTAGCGGAGATCTTCATGTCTTTATCTCCAGAAAGGTTCCAAGGATTAATTGTGAGTCCACACCACTAACAGGTATGTATTAACAACAAATCATTAAATTTCTTGCTGACTCATTTTTATACAGTTCTTTCCAGTTGATCTTCTAACATACCTTTGCTGACACACTTTCCTTTCATTTACAACAAATGGATTATTCCTTGGGATATTCTTATTCTATGTAAAAGAAGCTACCTAAATGAAAGAACAAAAGTAAAGGCAGCTTACCTTCTCCAACACCTAAATACTATCCAATGGAGGAATTTAAGTAGAAGAATAATTAATTGGTTGAGATTTTAGAATTCATTTTATGTATATGATTGCTATGCATAGATGGGTATATGTGCACCATACACATGCTTGGTGTCTGTGAATGTCAGAAGATGGGAACAAATCCCCTAGACTTGCAGTTAGAATAGTTGTGCACCATCATGTGGATGCTGAAATCAAATCTGACGTTCAAGAACGTCAAATGATCTAAATCACTGAGTCTCTCCTGACCATTGCTTGAGATATTTGAAGATTTAAAAAATTACATATTGATCCATACATGGGGAAATAAAATTAAAACTGAATTAAATAATCATGTGAGCAAATAACTTTATTCCATGTTTAGTGAACGATTTGAGCAATTACTAAGCATTCTCTTCAAATCCTCAATTTCACAAAACATCTGTGTAATTAAGAGAAAGGACATTCCAGCTTGAAATGTGTGGATAATTGGCTCAATTCCTCCAACTTATTTTATAAATACAGTTACCATCAGAATGATAAAATTATGTATTTTATAAGATCTCTCAAAAGGCTGAGGCATCCAAGTCAGAAAATTGAAAACAAAGCCAAATGTTTACTCAAAATCAAACCCAGATCCTCTTTTGAAATTCACAAAAGACCAATCATCCCCAGTGTCTCTTCACTCTTTGGAAGGAGATGGAAGTGGAATGGGAAACAGTGAAACACTTTAGAAAAGGCAGTAAAAGCAAGCAAGGCTTCTTGTAAGGCTTCCAGATGAAAGAGTTTTGAACAAGCATTTAATCATGTGGATCCTGCTCCAAGCCAAACCGAACCTCAAAGGTTTACCTGTGCTCATTATTTAGAATTCACAATAAACTGGAGATGCATTGCACCCACTGAAAGTACTGTTGGCGAGATGGTTGTGTAGAAAACTACATCTTTACATCTGGCAACACAGTCCTTCACTTCTGCCTGGCTATTTGTAGGTAGTTTGGTTTTCAACTTCTGCACCCCTACAATTTTTTTAGATTAGCATGGACTTTTACATCTAAATCAATATACAAATAAATTTTCTAGCCTGTTTTAAATTACTGTCATGGGAGATTATTTAGAAAAAATATCTTTAATATGTTGAAATTATTAATAAAATAGAAATTAATATAATAGACACAAATTGATCACTTAGTATATATGTTTTGTGAATCACAAAATTTAATACTTAAAAATTTAATTACTGCAATGACTCAGTTAGGAATCCCAAAGCCGTGTGTGATGGCACACACCATTAATCCTAGCATTTAGGAGGGAGAGTCAGGCATATCTCTATGAGTTCCAGGTCAGCCTGGCCAGCCAAAGTTACACAGAGAAACCTTGTTTCAAAGAGGAGAGGAAAATTCCAATACTAAGGTGGGGGAAATGGCTGAGGTGGTTGTCTTAATTACAGGTTTTAACAGACACCATGACTATGCCAACTGTTATAAAGAAAAACATTTAACTTGGGCTGGCTGGCATATCTTTGAGAGGTGTGATCCATTATGATAACTGTCATCATGGCAGAATGCAGGCAGACCTGGTGCTGGGTAGCTGAGGGTTCTACACCTGGCTTGGCAGATAGCAGGAAAAGAGACTGATGATGAGTCTGCCTTGAGCTTTCAGAACCTCAAAGCCCATATCCAGAGACACGCCTCCTAATAGTGTCACTCTCTGGTGACCAAGCATTCAAACACATGAATCAAATACATGGGGGCTTTTCCTATTTGGAACACCATAGGAGTGACGTGCACTTAATATTCTTGCAGAAGACCGGGGCTCAGTTGTTCCTGCCTGTCTGTAACTCCAGTTTTAGAAAGAATCCAACACCCTCTTCTGGTTTCTAAAGTCCCTAGGTGTGTACATGGTAAACATACATGTAAAATATAAATAAATAGATTTTTAACATTTATTTACATAAAATCTATTTATTTTAGAAAGGCAAGAAAAAGGAGGAAAAGAAGGCCATTCTTCAAAGAGGATTTTGAACTTGAGGTATTTTAGAATTATGTTTGGCTACCACAGTAGCACGGTGACCTGTGTATCTTGTATGTTGAACTATGCCAAAAGATGTAGGTAATAATCCAAGGGCTGGAGAATCAAGGTTCTTCTGTAAGTTTGTTTGTCTTTTAGAACACTAGGATCAACTTTCCTGAAGCCTTGGCTTAAGAGCTGCTGGAGATTAGAAGCTAAGCAAATTGGCACTGCCAAGAGGTTCTCTCATGGGATTTGGCCCAATTCCAGAGCTGGTTTTATTTCTTCTTCCTTTTGAAAAGTGACAGTGCCTCTTCCCCAGGACAGGATATCCAAGCACACTGTATACACACGCTGGAAAGTCATGCTTACAACTGTCACATGAAAGAATTTGCAAAGTTACATTTCCACACTGTTTTGGCTCCCTCCATATCCTGACAATAACCAGACTATATGTTTCACTTGTCCTGAAGCCATATATAAATAATAGAATGATATAAAGAATAAAACAAACTGCTTTCCAAAAACCTGGCCAGTAAATCACAGTACGGCGGAGTTCACTTCCAAAACATCCAAACTCTTTCTGGGTGCCAATATGGTCTTCAATAAGATGTACCACAGGAGACTCACTAAATCACCTTTGATAAGGTACAATTAATCGTTTAAAGTGACTCTTAATAGTAGAACATGGACCTATGCCTTGGGCTCAGTTCACAGCATGCTCCCTAAAAAAAAAAAGAAAAAAAAAACTTACTAAAAATCATTATATGATAAGATAGAAAAAATAGATGTCCTGGGAATATTATCTAATCATTTATCATAAAGGCTTTTATGTCAAATCACAAAGGGGTCTTTTCAGCAATAAAAAAACCCAGACTTTCTTACTGATAACCAAAATAATTAGAGGAGTAAAACCAATATTAGTACCCTGCTAACCACTGGGACATTTAGCCTCCATTAGTGACTTGGCCTGGTCAAGTTGGAAGGTAAGTGGAATGTTTTCAGTTTTCATATCTTTTAAATAAAACTACTTTATGGAATTATAATACACAAGCAGAAAGTATTCAGATTAATTTCTACAATGTAAGTGCAGCTAAGTTATGCTCATATCAATACATTACCTAACAGCTGTATGTCAGAAGACATCTTAGTGATGCCTCCAAGTTATGACCTGAGTCTCATCTTCTTAGATAGTTAGAGCCCAATGGCCAAAACTATAAATTGGCTGTTTTGGAAGCTTCTACAAGTGGAGTCTTACAAGACAGTTTTTGTATTATGGTCTTTTTATTGCTTTTCTTTTTGTCTAAAGCTGTATCTGTGACATTTGTCTTGGCTTCTACGAGTCAAAGATCATCATTCTATTTCAGTGTTATTCAGTCATGAGAACACACTGCAATTTATTCTACTGCTGAAACACACATGTCTACTACTGACTTTTACGCCATTGCAAAACACATTGTTCTTAATATAATTGTGCATCTATTTTGGTGCACAGTGCTTTGCAGATCAATTACATGTAAACTTTGAAGTATAATTCCCGAGTCCTTCAGTAAATTGCAAACACAGATGACATTCCTTCAAAGCATATGATATCTAAATTGAGAAAGAAAGAACAGGCAGAAAGGAAGTCTGCCATGTCATATGAGTGGGAAAGGCTGACAACCTGAACATGTTGGTCTGTCATGAGAGTTCCTGGTTATTGAAGTTTCATCATGTACATTATTGTAACTATCATATTATCAATATTCTTTGAACATGGTTCCAACAAGTCGCTTAGCTTACTGTCAAGACAGATCAAAATGGTCCCATAGGTGAAGTATTCTGAACTTGAAAAAAAAATGTAGAGACTGAGTCTGTACTCCAGAAACTAATTATAAAACTGGAGATCAGAATTTTAAGTAACTTAATGGTTATTCTGACTTTAAAAATATGGCTTCTACATAGTCAACTAGTAAATGTTCTATGGCGCTTAACACGGGCCATAGAATATTTTTCTACTTATTTTAATAGACATTAATTGAAAGTTCCCAGCAATGTGGAACTGATTGTCCAGAATCTAGAGTGAAGAAATCACATAGCTGTCTCATTTCCGTCCTTTCCCACAAATAAAGATAGGCCTTGCATATCTCATCTTCCTTCTCTTTGAAAACCTACCATTTTAGCATCAAATTGCTCTTCGTGCAGAGATGACAGTGACTGGGTGTACATGGGGCTGGGCGGGGCTCAAAGTGAGAAGACAAGGATATCAGAGGGTGGAGATTACCTAGCTTGCTTCTCAACTCTATGTACCTGGATACTGCACACTCTTGATCTGCTGTCTTCACTCTGGAGACTGTGACAATTATTTCCACTAGTGCAGGAATCTTGGGGAATTAGAGGAAATTTAAAGAAGAATTAAAAACATATGCAGGGAAGGGTAAAGAGAGTTATTCCCAGTATTTCTCAAGTAGTATCTTTTGGCAAAGCAAAACAGAGGAATGACAAAATAATACCAAAAATTACTTGTGAAATACCAAGTGTATATTAAAGGATCTCACATGCATGTACATGCATGAACACGTGTGCTTGCATGTGCATGCACACACACAAAGATTCAGCCTTCCCAAGGGTATCCTAATATCCTAATGTCCTCTTTTCTATAGGGATATTTAAGATCTTTATAGTTTGGTTTCCATATTAAAATTCTAACCCATATACATGAGCTTGCTCTTGTGACTTACACTTTGTGATCACCACACATCGGCTGTATAGTCTCAAATAAATTTTGTTCGTTCCTTCACCTGTAAAATGGGTAAAATAATTGTACTTCCTTTATATGGTTGCTTCAAGATTTAAATGAGTTATTTTTCTCTAAAGTACTTAGATCAGAACCTGCCACATAAAAGCACAACTGTGTGCTAAGCAAAAGTAAACCTCTTTGGCGTAACCATAATTGTCATATTCTGGCTTCTATTTCTGAATGTTGCCTTGGAAGAAATAACTGCCAAAGATGTCTCCCAATAGAAAAGCAGAAAGGAAGCCAAAACAAAAGAATAAAGCAAACAGTTTTATTTTAGGTTATTGACTAGTTCCAATAACCTAACCATCCTACTCTGTGTTATGCAGACATTTGTGGCTACTCAGGGTGACAAAGCAGTGCTCATCCCTAAACAAGACATTTAAATCAATTTCTCTGAAGCCTAGAGAACATTTTGGTAGAAGGGGCTGAGAGAATGTAACAGCCATAGGATTAAGAAGCACTGCTAGCATCATTTTCTAGGCAAGACACAGTCATTACAAGCATGAATTCAGAGCATCTTCAGAGGTTACATGCAAGAACAGGCCCATCAACACTCAGGCATGGGTGGAGAAAGGGCCCATTGGCCTAGAGCTCCCAGTATTTAGATAGTTAGTGAGCCCTGAATACAACATGGATCCTCACTTACAGCAAAAGTATCTAATGAACTCACCTATTCCTTCCGTCTTTTTCCCACATTTTTTGTTGTTATTAAATCTGGATTTTCCATTTTGAAAGCCAAAACGAGATTCAAGCATGGGAGATATTCACCTTAGTGCACAGTACCCATAACCACACAGCCTCTGTACAGCACTCATGTTTGGGTTCACCGACCTCCCTCGCCAGTTTATCTCCAAGGATATCCTACCAGAACTCTCACACATAGTTTCCTTTTAAATTAAACTTTAGTTTTCAAAATTTTTCTCCATCTTTGTTTTTTGTTTTTCTTTGTTTTTGATATGAAGTCTCTTGTATCTCAGGCTAGCCTGGCACTTCTTATGTAGTTGAAGATAACTTTGAACATTTTATCCGCCTTCCTTGAAACGCCAACTGCTAGGATTAGACATTCCCCTTTTTAGCTTCATCTTTGTTGTAAATTACATCTTTTGAGCAATGCAACTTAAAAGACATAAGTATATACACAGCTGTTAAGATACTTGGGCCTGTCTCTGAAGGTCTGTGCTCAAACCCAAAGCCTGTCCTATCTCTTTTCTTTATCTTTCCCTAATAAACCCAGTTCTGATTTATTCTAACTCACACTGAAATTGTTTTCAGCAGCAAAAGTCAAGATTCCTGACATGCCCAAGGAATTCCTCTGACTAAAGCCGGCAGTATCTGGTTGTATTCACACTACCACTAATAGGATAGCCATGGTCTCCCTAAATCCGAGTAAAAATTCTCATTTTTGTAAAGGCCTTCTGAAACTTCTGTGAGTGAAGAACACATTTTCAATCCAAGATAAGGTAACTGGAATGTGGGCTTAGGTTTGGGGAGGAAAATCTTCCATCCTAGATCAGGTGCAAGGTCATTCATGCTGAGCTGAGCTGTGCCAAAAGGGAATACCTCTGAAAGGCTATGGGTATCCCTGCATTTCACCCCTAACCTGGGCTTGCCTTACCTTTCTTTGTTATCATATGGTTAATAAAATGAGTCATATGATCAGATGGGTATGAACTGCCGTGTTTCACAACTCTAGATAAACATGTGTAATTCTAGATGACCTGTCGTGGTCCATGGTACAAAGTAAAACAAGGACACTAACTTGCCTAAATATGGATCCACACTAATCTTCTTTAGGAGGACTTTTAAACATTGGTGCTTGGGTTTGAGTCAATAGCTTTTAAGAGTTTCCAGGTTGTAAATTGGAATTATCTTTCTCCCTTATACTATGGTGTTTGGGCAAATAGCAATCTACTGACTGACAGTAGGCAGGTGTAGAACAGAGCATGTGTAGGTCTAGCCCATGACAATCATCTGGAACTATGCGGGCTGCATGATTAATGGCCTAAAAGTACTATTTTGTTTTCTTCCATATCCTTTTTTTTTTTTTATCCCAATAGACTGCATTAATCTATCCCATAGCACTGATGATTGGATGAAGATTGGTCCCTACTTTTGAACATAGCCCTGACTCCTTTATATTCACAGCCTTCAGATGACCAAAACACACATAAACAAATGGTATTACTACCAAGAGCCATGAAATAGAAAAAGATTCACAGCTCCAGCCATGAGAAGACCAGCCCTTTAGATCCTTTTGGATTGGTAATATAACAGTGAGAAGAAATGAGGTGCCCTTTGGTTTAAAAGCCCAGATTTCCTATACTTTCTGATTGGAAGGGTCGATCAACAATTTCCCCCAGCTTGTGGCATCCAAATTCCACAGAGAGAACACTACTTCTTCAAAATGTCATCCTTATCTCCTCCTGTTTAACAAACAGAAAAAGAAAATCTGGAATCACTCAAACTGTTTCCTAAATTCCTTGTACAAATGTCAGTATGTAGAAGGGAGAAGATGACTCTGTTTACAATCCAGCTACTTGTAGAATCCATCCTATGAAACCAAAGTGCAAGCATTTAAAATCCACCTAAGAAAATGAGTTCAGAAACACCATTTCCAATCTAAGCAAGTGAGCTGCCAGGACTCACCTTGTGTCTATAGCCAAAGCCGGGGGGGGGGGGGGGGGGGGGCCGAGGAGGGAGCAGGTTCTCTAGAGCTGGGCTATGGGAAGGTTTGTAAACCTAAGGAGTTTCAGAGAAAGAGAAAGTGATGTGGAATAGTAAGGAACAATATCTGAATTTAGAAAGGATAACTGTGGTGTCCCAAGGCACAGAAGACCCTGCAACCATTAGATGTGCAACCTACAGATCTTTACATGACTCACTGAGCCAGAAGGCCGACACTTACACTCATATTTTACAATGCTGAAACTCATTTCAAATGAATTACATCAGGAAGAAATGTGGAGAACTTCATAGGGACACATAATACTGATATCCAGGGACTGATGAGTTGTAGGTAAACATGTTTTTGTCAGTATAAGTTAAATAAAAGAATGTGGAATCAGATTGAAATTATCTTAAACTCACTGAGCAGATACCTCCAAGGGACAGCTTGACACGTTTGGGAATTTTTTTTAAATATCAGTGAAAGTCAAAGTGTCAGCATGTAAAGATGTACCTGTAGAACCTAGTTTGTGTGATTTGTGCTGTCTAGGAGACTCTATGGGTATTCCAAGCAAGAGACTAACTCAGCTTTTCCCTGCCAGTACTTTCCTGTACACTTTTCTCCACCATTTGTCCATTGAGGGGGGCTACTTAGGATTAACCCTGTTGTGCCAGTTAAGATTTTCAAAAATACAGGGTTTTTTGTCTGTTATATATCTGGCAATCTCTAACTATTGGCGTGTGTGTGTGTGTGTGTGTGTGTGTGTGTGTGTGTGTGTGTGTATGTGTGTGTGTGTGTGTGTGTGTGTGTGTGTGTGTGTATAGAGCAAAACTCATTTAAAATGATTATGCTAGTAAACTGTATACAGCTTGGATGTGGTGATGGTGTACATCTGTAACTCTGACCCTCAGGAGGCTGAGACAGGGGGATAAGAAATTAAGCAAGCCATCAAAGCAATAGAGCAACACAGCAAAATACAAGTTGAGTGTGTAAGCTGTAGCTACCTGGGAGACACTGTAGGTGTTTCAAGCTGGGATGAAAGTTTCTCAACTCTGTAAGTCTGTTTTCTCTTTACAGGAGTTCTCTTTCCTTTCATTCAGCGGAAGGGCTGCCTTGAATTAATCCTGAGATCTGGTTTTGACCTTGGTCACTTCGAGTTGTCTTCGCCATGGACTCTCCTTTGTACTTCATCAAGTCCTTTTTTGTGCACCCTCATCCTGCCTGGGGTAGATGCCCACTCAAATGACAAGCAGCCAGTGCTCTGCTTTCCAGTCATCCTGTTTGTTTTCTGTGATCTTCCTGTGAAAACACACTGGTGACTGCAGGAGACTGGCAAGTTCTGGACAACTGTAGGATGACCATTATCTTGAGGGACTGTGTCCCCTGGCAGATCCTGACCCAAGGCTCACAAGCCTCTGCTGACCCCATGTTCATGCTCTGGGTAATACTTAGATAAGTGAACCTAGCAGTACCATGGGATCTGGAATGGTATTAATAATAAATGTCTCTGAAAGAAATCTTGCTATTTTTGAATGTAAAATACTGGAATAGAAATGTTAAATTGTTTGAATGACTGAATAACATCTCAAAACTTTGGATATTACAATATTATCAAGTATTTTCTGACCAGTTATAGTATACATAACCTACTAAACATACTTAAGTTTTTTTTTTAAATCTAAGGCTTATAATTGTCAACAGATAGGGTGCAAAATGATTCTTTCTTTAAAAAAAATACCAGACACAATGGGAAAGCACATAAAAGTTGAGAACAAGTTAATATAAATACCATACAACCAAGAGGAATCTACAAACGTCATCCTGACGGAGGTACTTAAAATGAAGCTCTCACGTGTCAATGATTACATCAACTCCCACATCCCAATAGATATTCAGTAAATGTGTGCTAAGAAATAACTAAATGGATGGATATAAACTAGCTCTTCTGTTTGAAAAATCAAAAAGAACTACTGTCAAATGAAAGTTTAGGGGGAAAAAAACAAACAAACAAAAAACAAAAAAAAAAACCCTGACAGAATCTTTCAACTCTATTGTAATTAAATTACTTGTGCAAAAAAAAAATTAGGTTTGAATGTAGATCAGTGTTAGAACACTTTCCTAGAACTCACAAGGCCCTGAAATGGTTTCTCATTCTCCACCACTGCAAAGACAATGAAATTAGTTCTCTGATCCTTTATTTAACAAATGATGAAAGACTAAACACCCATAATTTCAGAACAAAAAGAAAGTATGTGTGGTTAAAAGACATTGGGACAGAATCAAGGGGGCAGTTTGAAGAACACACACACATACGCACAAGCACAAGCACATGCACGCCTACTCACGCACACACTTGACTTAGACATCTTGCAGAAAGTTTTCTTAGTCAACCAAGACAAATACTTGACTGTTTTAACCATCCATCTCCATGAAAGAAAATTGTTTAGTGTATGAAAACACATGTCACGGTGAGACACTTGGGACATAATTTTGAATTATCCAAGCATGACTATGTCAAAGGACAACTGATCATGTGCCTTTTTAAACTTTTTTTTTGGGGGGGGGGGGGTTATTCCTCTCTTCATTTCTACGCATTCTGTTCTCTATTGCTGTTCTCTGTGCTCTATTCTAATTATTTTACAAAGTGCCCTTCCTTTTCTTGTTAAGATTCCCTTCCATCTAGTGGTTCTTTGGGGAGGGAGGAGGCAGTGAGAAAGGAAGAAGGGGAGAGAAGGAGACAAACCAGACAAGCAAGGAAATGAATCAGAGATATTTCTGGTGACAGAATTTCAAATGCACCCGAAAATGAAAATCTGTTTAGGAAACAAAGTCACTCACAGTAGTACCTTTAAGCAGTGAAGGATTTTGAACCAGCAACTAGTAATGTTGTTTTATTCCTAATTTCAGAGGTCCAGAAATCTGCTTGTGGTCCAAACTATTTTGGTGAAGTATACCAATTAAAACTAATTCGTTTGTTCATATGCCTTAAACATATTTTCCCTTTCTGCTTCGACAGCAGGGACTCACTATTCCAACACGGTAGTTTTTGAATAACTCCTTGTACTCAAGCCGAGTGCTGGCACTGCTTACATCCATTGCAAAGAGGAGAGGGGTTAAGAAAGAGCAAAAATTCAAGAGTAAATGCATGGGCAAAATATAAAAGAATTTCCAACCGCCTTGAGTTGCTCCATATGTTTCTGTTGTCCAAAGGCAGCCCTCAGTAGGAGCGCTGTATCTTTCAGTCCCACGTATAAATTTGTTCTGTAAATTAAAATGTTGGCTTGTGATCCTTTGGTGTTTCAGAAGGTGAGTGATGACCTTGGCGGGAGTATGTTTGTGTAGAAATGTGTCATAAAAGATGATGTCTTGGCCCAAGAAATACAGGGTCCAGGTTTAGTCATTTGTTAAAAAGAAGAAGAAAAGAAAGTACCGGAGTTAAACATCTCAAACACATCATGAGAGCAGAGCTTTGCCAAGTGTCACTTTCTTTTGAAAATGTCAGTTTTTAATCTGTGTTTTAAAAGGAATATTTTTAGCATTTTCTTTTAAAGTTTCCTTGCTAGCCCTGATGATTTTTGCTCCAAGTTGTAGTACACAACAATAGGCAGATTTCTGGAACTCTGGAATTTGCTTTTGCTGACCAAAACATGAAAATGTCATCGTCTGAATACTTCTCTCATGCATATTTAGTGGGTACCTATGGATTCACTGTGGTGTGCCATTTGGTTTTGGAAATGATTAGGCATAGATAGGTTAGCCCGGTTAGACTCTAATTTTGAGGCTCTGTTACAATATTGGTAATGGATTAGAATGCATATTTTTAAACTATCCTTTTCTGTCCTATGTGTTTCTGCCTCCCATTCACAGAGATTTTTGGCAAATCAAGTTTGAGGGAAATATACCAAAGACAGATATCAAAACCAGATTAACTTCACCAAAATACATTTTTTCACCGAAAACAGTTCCAACGACGTTCTGATATTCCCAAATGAGTTAGAGTTATTTAGAGATAGAATTGTACTCCAAGTTGACCCATTACCACATAAGGTGATATTTGCTGTTGGGACTTGACATGGTCTGATACTGTGCTGTGTCAGGAACACCTGTATTGCTCCTATACTGCTGTACAGCAGCAGCAGCATGCTGCAGACACAGATCTTAAAACTAAGAAATTGAGTACTAACAGTAATTCGGAACAAGCATGATTTTCTCCACAAGTATACAGAAGGTTTAATCAGTGCCTTTCCATTTTTAGAAAATTCTTAAATTAAAAAAAATTCCCCAAGGATGAATGTGTCAGTGCTTTCTGCGGGGTGGTCAATAATTACTACTAAGTTATTTGTTTCTTCCAGTTAATCTGTGATTGGAAAGAATGAGTACAAGTCCTCTAAATGGGAGGTCTGCATGCTAAAGTCATATGTCACCTTTGTCCACCAGAAAATGAATTGTAAGGCAAAACTGGTTCAGAAAGTATATTCCGCTCAGAAGCACATTTGTAGTTCTTAGATTCAGATGACGACTGGAAATTCACTTAGTGTTCAACTCCAACAAGTTTGCTTCCAACTTCAGTAACCACGGAAACAATGCCTTCCTTTTTTGACCTAACCTTTACCTGTACATGGAAATGCTTTAATCTAAATGATATGATATACTTTCTTGGTCTGAAAGTTTTATTATTTTTTAAATTTTACAATAAAACTCCATTGAAATAAATCCAAGTCATTATTTCAATTCAGTGTCATCATTTCTACTCACCCCCATTTTAAGATGTCAACCTTTTACAGAACTTGCTGGTTATTAACACTCTCTAGAAACTTTATCAGCTGGTAAAATTTAAGGCCTTAGAAAGGATCAAAAGAGAAACCATATTCCTTGGGCATTCAGGAGCCAAGTGGCAAGCCTTCTCCGTGCCCTCCAGAGAACTAAGCCTGGATCACTCAATGCAATTGTTCCCACAAGTTCTTCCTCAGTTACTTGCTGTGGAAATAAGCTCCACATGCATGTCTGCACTCCTCTGTCAGGGATGGCGAAGATGACAGTCACTGATGGTCTTTGAACCCAAAACATTTGCAACAGTTCTCAAGTGCAGAGAAGGAAACTCCTAACAGGACAAATAAGACAGCCACTTCGCCGTGCTATAGAGAGGAACAGACCAGAACTCTGCTAATGAAGAAAATTTATTTATTTTTTCTCTGTCCCATCTTCCCATTCTCACCCATCTTTCTCCTATAAAACCAAAAATTTAACCTCATGAAAGTCAATTTTTAGAATAGCCAATTTTAATTGTATGTTACTAGTTAGAATATAATCAGGAAAGATGAGCTTGAAACATAATCTTTGTAAAATCAAATCACTGTATGAAGATAAAATTAACCAAAGGAAGAGAGAGAAACTGGGTTTTAAAGTATATAAGAAGTAAAGTTGTATTTAGTCAAGACACGTATTCGGTTCTCCTCTTTCATTTAATTGCATTTTACTTATAATTAGATATTGATTTTGTTTTTATTATAAATGTTTCCAATGTGAGATCACAGATGGTTCCTAGCTAAAAATGAGAAAGTATGCCAGAAATATTATAGCTTTCTCTCTTTCATATACTAATGCAGTGGTTAATAAAGAAAGCAGACGAGGTCGGAAAAGTGAATTTTTTTTCTAGAATATTTCTCTCATCCTGAGATCTAGATCAGGCTATGTTTATTGTCCTATAAAGTAAAGCTCATTTTATTAAACTTGTTGAATCATTTTATTTAATTTTTACCAAAACTTATTGCTCTGGCAACAGCCTGCCTACTGCTTTCATAAGAACCTCTGCAAATAGGCCCTGTAGAGCTTTGCATTTCATTTGAAGCATAGACTGGTTCTTGATGCACTGTGTGTTTCCTGAACAAGAAGCAAAAGTTGGACACTGAATTTGGATCTTTACTGTCAAAAACGTCAGGATTTTTCCTCCGTTTACTAAAATTTTTGTTTTCATCCCTTTTGAAAGATGAAGTTCTCCTTGGCTGTGAGATAAAGGGATGGGAACCTGATGACAGACAAGCAGATAACTGGAGTCACACTCTGAAAGGTTTTTAAGTGCACTAACTTAGAACTGAAAGTACATAAGAAAGGATTATATAGGTTACTGCACGGAAACTTGAGAAATTTTGCAAGAGGAAATGCAAAATGAATGTCTGAATCAGTTGGATAATAAGTGATTTTAAAAAAGAATCCAATTGTAAATATAGCAACTACTCTTCCTTATCTGCTTTTGAGTGATGCATGAGTAAAACAATCTAATATTTTTTAATAACAAGAAAAGATAAAATATTATAAGGAAGTGAATCACTGACTTCTTCACCTGGCAGCAAGAGGGTTCAAACTCAGTAAAGTACAGAAAGCTAAAGACTAAGTTTCATCCAGCCAGCACAGTGTCCTCACCCCTGTACCCAGACAGGCTAGGGACAGTCATCGCCAGACACTGGTGTACCAAGGGTGACTCCTGTGTCAATACTGGGAAAACAACAGCCACCCTTTTCCATTTCTAATAAAAGCTATTTTGTCTATAGATAAATGTCTTCTATTTTCAATTTTACTAATTCATATATATTTTCTCAAAGCTGAAGAACATACAAGTTTGATGCTGTCTATTACTACCAGAGGCCACGCTGAATATATAAACACAAAATCACCAACCAAGTCTAGCATAATTGTTGTTCTTGTTAAGTCACAAGTTCACAGCTATGACTGTATATTCTGATTTCATCTTCAGAAAAAGTAATAGGCTTTGCATGGTCTAACGTGCTGTGTAAAGAGTGGTATCCTTGGGTACATTTTCATCTAGGTGAGTTGAAGAGGCTCTGGCAAGATGATTCACTTAGTTAATTAAAGATATACTATTAAAAATTGTACTTCCTTCCCTGTCCAACTGACAATGAACAAAGAAAACAAAATAACCAAGTAGTAAGTAGGCACACAGCGACCCACAGGAAGTCTCAGGGATCTTTGGTTAGTTAGGAAGTTCTACTTTCAGGCTGGTGAGATGACTTGGGGATAAAGGCAGTTGTTACAAAAGTCTGATGATCTGAGTTCAAGTCCTGCAACTCCTAATGCATGCATGCAAGTACTACTACTCACACACACACACACCACAGACATGTGTGCATGCATGCATGTACCCCTTCTCACTCACACCACAGACATGTGTGCATGCATGCATTTACCCCTATTCACTCACACCACAGACACGTGTGCATGCATGCATGTACACACACACACACACACACACACACACACACACACACACATACACACCTGGGAGTTCTAGGCCAACCAGGGCTACATAGTGAGACCATATTACAAAATAAATAGCTATCTCTCTCAGTATTGTGGTATATTAAATCTCTGTCATGGAAATCTCTGTCTTGTTTTAGTCCTAGTCAAAATGGTTAGATTTGTAGAGCTATTTTTGTTCCTTGAGGAAGAGTCTATAGTAAGACTTTATTATGAAAACAAACTTTGGTGATGCAGAGGAAATCAGATTGCTGCTTTGCAAAGTCTGTTACATAACTATTCGCATAGTAAATGCATAGTAAGTGTTGGATGCCAAGAAGGGTGAGCCTGGAAACAGTGGAATGAGAAAATGGAATGATAAAAATGGCGTGGTTAATTCCAAACTACTCTCTTCAAAGGCACCCCATGCTACAATTTTCCCCATTCTGTTTCCTTATCTATAATCAATGACTTTCATCTTCTCTAGCATTTCAAAATGGACAGTTTGCAGAGAGTTCCAACTTCTAATAAGCAAGCCAAACTCTTTTCAGTGTCTTCCTGTTTCTATTTTTGCCTGAACATAGGAAAGTTTGCTTCTGCTCTGTAAGCAAGAGAAACGTAACATATGGACAGACTGTATGGCGATCCCTAGGTTAAAGCTACAAAAGAAAAATTTCTCTGCCTAGCTTTTACAAGCTCATTCTCCACAAACTTCTGAAGTACTGATAACAAATTCAAATCAAAACAGAGGCCAGAAGTAAGAATCTGAGATTCTCCTAAATTGCCAATGTCCTAGTAGCAAGAAACGCCACCTGTGTGCCACTCCAGCCTGCCACGTACAGTAGATGAGAGGCAACATGGGGCTTGTAGCAAACTGAGCAGGAAGCAGCCATTGGACTATGGGTATGTTGTGGGTGGGGATCAGGGTGCAGGACAACGTTAAGTACTACATTATGGCCTGCATAAAAGCAGAGAAAAAAACAAAATAATAATAATAAAAGCTACAGCCTCTCTAACACATAGTTTCACTGTCCAGATTCTAGAAAAATCAAAAAGTAACCTTCTGTTCCTTGAAGTTTTAGGTTTGTCTTTTCATTAGGAAGGGACAAATTATAACCTTCCCTCTTCGCTTACAGACAACCGTCTGTAAACCACGCCTCCCTCCCCTTATCCCCCCTTTTCTTCCGTTCTTATGCATATCGTAACCATCTGAAAAATAAGGATTGTGACATGAGATCACCTGGTGCTTTCTAAAACCTGGAAGTTCCTTACTGGATAGCTTTCAATATCAGCTGTTAAACGCAAGTGGAGGAGGCATGCACTTAAAATCACTGTCTCATTGCCTCTGATTTACCATTTGTGCCCTATTACGGTGATAATCCGTGTACCCGATGTGTAAGACAGAAATACGTGTTTGGCTCCTAAAAATGGTGTCCTCTGAAGGTCAAACTGAAACTAAGTAGACACTTCCTTCCACATTAAGAGTCCAATTATTGGGAGAAACGGGACTTCTTCAGTTTTTAAGAAAGGCAGTACAAAATGATAATGCAGTCATTAAAGTGTAAAAATACCTTGTGTGAGACAGGCAGTTTAGTGGATCTCCCTGAGAAGCCTGTCTGTCTACTTGTTTTAATTTAAGTACCATACTTTTAAAATGACTCTAAATGTGTGTTTAGAAGCCATTTTACACAGTTCCAAGCATTAATATGTTTATAGACTAATGTAATTTTTATTTTTATTTTTTTTTACTTCTGTGACCATCCAGAAGACACATGGCAGATAACTGACACTGAATTTCCATTAATTTGTGAAAAGGCTGAAATAGATTTATAGGGGTTTTTTTTGTGTGTGTGTTCCAACATTATACTAATGTAACAAATAAATATAATTATCTTTCTTCAAAATATGTGTACCTTAAGTTTTTCTTTTATTGTGTGTTGCCTTCATTTATTGAATGAGGAGAAATACTAAGAAGCAAATGACATTCATGGCTGTTTGCTTAATTCAAATTCTACAAAGCTGGCTGTTACTGTCACTTCTGTGATCTAGAAATCTCAAAATCAATGTTTCATATTTCTAAAATAATTTCACTTCAAGTTATTTATTGACATTTAAATTTTTACAAAGATGCTCTCCATAAGAAAACTCTTTAGCAGATAACTCAATAAAACAGCACACCACATAGGAGACTGAAGCTCTGTTTTGTATTAGAAAATTCGATTTTAGAATCATAGTTTCGATTTGCAGTGAGAACAGATGACTAAGCCTGGAAGATTGTGCAGCTCAGTGCAGCTGGAACTATAGTAGAAAGGACTGGCTTTCTTAGGAAAATACTAGAATCTTTGCTTGCCCAAGACTACAATCTGTTCCAGAAACAAGTATGATTCTTATCTGTAAGGTGGACGCCATCATTCATAAGAAACCAAGGAAATACACTAAGAGAATAATTGAATGAAGTTCATCTAAGTGACAGATTCATTTCAGGCGAGTAAGAAAGAATTCATCCATTTATTTTTCTGTTATGTGTTTCAGTAGATGAAATGATTGACTTTTTGTCTTCTGGATATTTAGTTTGAAAAGTGCCAAGCCTCTAAACATATTAATAGAACCTGCAAAGAATACCAAATACTTTGGGGTACCCATTTTTAAATATTTTGCTTTATTTATTTATCTTCTTTCTCTGAGAGAGAGAAAAAGAGAGAGGGGGAGATATTTTTCTGCTGACATAATTGAAACTTCCCTGAAATGGACATAACTGAGAGCATCCTGCTATAAAACCATCACACTGTCATATGCCCTAAAAAATGTATCATCTAATTATAGTTTTTCCTTTATGCTTTATGGATTTGTTTTTAAATTCGGGATCCAACCAAAAATTATACAATGTATAGAATTATACATTTAAGTGAGTTTTTAGACTTATTTTAATCTGAAATAAGTTTTCACTTTGGTAAAATGAGAATATACATTCTGAAAGTTAGTCTCAAGAGTCATCAATTATTACTGGCAGCAGACAATTATGAAAGCAACTTTTAAGACATGTCCTTATTCCTAGCCAAAAAAATATTTTATCATGTCACCTAGAACACTCCAACTCTACTAACCTCAAGTGAAGTGAGGTGAAGGAAGGAAGGAATGAGCGAACGAATGAACGAACAAAGAGAAAGAGAGAAAGAAAGAACAGCCTGTTTGAAAGGCACTAAACCCTATACATCAAGTTTTGCACTTAAAACTTATACCCAAAATAAGCCTGTGGTCAGTGTCCTGTGTGTACCTCACAGTTAATAGTGGAACTACTGAAGCAGAAGAGGCAGCCAAGCATGTCACATTTATTCTGATTGGATCCTCATTTCTCAGCCTGCTGACTTTCTTTCTCCTCGATGTTATGTATGTAACAATTTGAACACATCCAGGCAGAGGGTTTTTTTTAGATATTAATGAGTAGTTATATTAAATTTATATTTCTTCTCAATATTTCCCTTCCTCTCAGTAGCCAGATTTTTTTAAAAAGTACATATTTGTTGAAAATTAACTCACTGCTTGCAAGAAAACTGTCACGTTAGTGGAAATGTGGTGCTGAAGCTCTACCAAGTCCTCACTTCATAATATCTTACAGATTTAATGTTTCACATTCAAATGTGTACGTAAATCATATATTTCATCTTTGTATGATAACACAATGATTAATCTGTCAACATTTATGAACAAACATGCCAATATTTCTCTATAATGAGCTATATATGTATATATATGAATCTACTGAATTTGTTATTTAAATCTTGTGACAGATGAAATATTTTGTTTTATTTAAAATACAATTCTTCTTTAAAGTGAAAGGACAATTGTGTCAAGAGCAAAGTAGTGAAAATATCATTATTTTCCTGCTTCTAATTTCTATATGAAGTCAATCGGAGATAAACTATTTCAATGTAAGGATAGTAGACAAAGACCATAGCTTCTCCAGTTTAAGGGGATCTCTATTGCCATCTAGTGTCTAACTTTATAATGGTTCCTAAACCAGCACCCAATGATATGTCTATAAATAAGTAGAAATATGAAATATTTTTAAAAACAATATAGTAAGGAGGAAATTTTGTGGCAACCGTGCATTCTCTCTCTGTCTCTCTGTCTCTCTGTCTCTTTGTGTGTGTGGGGGGGGTGTAGTTGCATGTGATAGTACGTATGCAAATTCATGTATGTGGAAACTAAAGACGATAATGGCCATCCTTCACAAGGCTTCTACCATTCTTTTTTTTTTTTAAGGATAGATCATCAGCCTACAACTCAACAGAAGGCCATGAATCTGCCTCTCTCTGCCTCCCACACTTGGATTATAATATGTGCCGCTGTGCTGAGCAATTTAGTTTTAGCATGGGTTCTGAACATCAAACTCAGGGCTCTGTGTTTATACAGCATGAACTTTATTGATTAAGAGATAGTCATAGTCATCAAAATTAACACTGTGTTATTTTGAATCAGCATAAAATCTCTAAGACATAATAGTCCCATGAAGCTTTAATGTTTACTAAGATTATACCACGATTGGCACTGACTCTTTTTATTTTCTAAATTTACTTCCAATAAGAACAATTTAGTTTGAATAACACACTATACGTACCAAAAGATTTCTTTGCTCAGTAACCAGAGTCTAATTTTAGAAACTTAACAGCTTGTGTGCTGTTGTGCAAACAATTCACTTTTCTGTCCAGCAGCCTAAGTGCCCAGAAACTCATTGATGTGAGAAAGTAGCACCATGAAAACACGTCCAGGAAATGTTTCTGGAGATGGAGCTCAGAACTGAAGCATTGGAATAGTCTCTTATTTCTGTGCTGTGAGCATAATATATCAACGTTGATTACAATTTTCGAGAATGATGGAACTAGGAAATTTACTGTTCTACAATATGATGATCAAAGACAACTTCTTTCTTAATGGACCTGTCTTTCGACCCTTTCTGTAAGTTATATATGCCACATAAGACCATGAACCTCTAAAAACATAAAAGTTGTTATATTTGTTTGGACTGACTTGTAATTCTAACAGCCATATATTTTGCTATGTGATACTTTCCCATGGAAGGCTTGGCTGTAGGCTACAATCTTCTTAGTTATCAATATTCACCAAATCAAGGTTGGAGCTATTACTGCCTTTTCCATGGGTGGCCATATGACCAAATGCATTGATAAAAATATGACAACAGTACACTTTATGAAAGTAAAAATGTTAATAAAAATTGGAACATGACAATAAGATTGACTTATTTTTATAAATTAAATAGCAGAAAAATAAAAGTTATTATATATGAAAGAGGGAAAAAGTTAATGAAGTAATTCCTCCCACAAAAGAGAGAAAAGAAAAAAAGGTATCATGTGACTGTAATTCCCACACTCTTGAAGAAGAAGCAGGAAGGTCAGGAGTTCAAAATCCTCCTTGGCTACATAGCAAGTTTGAGATAAGCCTACATACAAACATGACCAGAATAAAGATATTTCAGTAATAATTAAACAAAATACATTTATAAAAATTGTAAATTTAGTTTCTTTTGATAATAAACAGCTCTTCTCCAGGCTCCTTAATCTGCTAGCTACTCCACATACACATAGTAAACTAACAATAACTAACTAATAATGTCACTTCAAGTTTCCATATCACAAACCATATAGAAAACATATATTCATTTCATGAACTCTCTCAAAGTGATAATGTTTAACCTTGAAATCACATAGAAGGGACAAACTACGTCATTGTCAGTTTGAAATACTGTTTTAAAAAATTTAGAGTGAAGATTTAATAGAATTCTATCTCCTGGCAGTTTTGAATGCTGCAAGCTAAGATTGGGATACCAGCATAGCTCTTCTGGAGGTTATCTTCTAGGGCCTCACATACTGGAAAGAGGGTGAGAAACCTGACATCCCTGCTGTAAGGCAGCAATTCCATTCATGCGAGAGCCAGTCTCATGATTTAATTACCTCTCAAAGGTTTCCCCATTGTTGATATCACGTGGGAACTTGGAGTTTCAAAATTTGAATTTGGAGGTGGAAAAAACACTCAGTCCATTACAGACCTCTAGATTGAATCTCTCCAGGACAAAATTACCACAGGTATGGTTGAGAAGTGACTAAAGAAGTCTGCATTCTTTATAACATTGCCTAACCTAGTCAAAGAGGCAGGAAGGATATTTGGGGCCAAATAGGAAGGTACGTTTTATTGTTTGTATATTAGTTAATTATTATTTTAAGACTTGTTGTTAGATACATGTATGTGAGTTGAGAGGGCTATGTACACTTGAGTGTAGTTGCTCATAGAGGCAAGAAGAGAACACTGCATCCTCTGGAACTGGAGTCACAAGCAGTTGTTAGCAGACTGTGTGGTGCTGGGAACTGACCTCAGGTCCTCTTAAACACTGCCATCTCCCCAGTTTCTATTTTTCTTTATTCTTGAACATTCCAGACATCATGCAATGAAACATATCATGCCTTACTCAGCTCTTACTCTATCATTCCCTCACCTTCTACAATGTTACCTGAGACTTCTCAGCCCTAAAAGAGCTATTTATTCCACATTTTATGTTGCCTAGCTATATGTAATTATAGCAATATAATCCTCCATTTTTATAAGCAAAAGTAGCCAGTCTCCAGTCTATGTTTCTAGGAAATACCAATAAGCTATAATTATGGAAAGCAGCTGGATGAATGTTCCAGCTGGTGGTAATTTATACCTGTGTCTCTTATCAGGCATTGACTCATATACTAGTGCCCTGCAGTGTAAGCGACACTGGAGAGGTTTACTAAATACCAACCAAATAGATGAGTTTAAAAAAAAAAGAAGAAACAAGAGGAAGAAGGAGGAGAAGAAGAAGGGGATTTTAGTAACTATTTCAGGAAGCCAAAAGCTAACAAGTTCTTTCAGAATAAATATGCCTGTTGGAAGCTGCAAACATGTTGTTAAAATATTCTGTGTTAACTAAGATTGATTCATGCTCCATGTGAAGATGTGCTGAAAAGTAAGTGCAGCATAGTCAAAGCATCAAGTTGAAGAGATTGGGAAATGAGCATTTCATAATAGCCAAAGAAATACAGGGCTAGACGCTCACATGTCACAACCACAGAGTTCAGAGGAAGGGGATGTAGTGTGGAGCTATTGTGTGTGAGGTGTAATCAGAATTAAAACTGACCATGCAGAGATATTATCTCATGGACCAGTGGAATGAAGAAGTCAGAACAAAACGACAAACAGCTGGACCTGAGGATGGATTTGGAAATATTCTCAATTCCAGAAATTGGCTGACAACATTGACCCGGTCTAAACCAACAAAAACAGGTACTGAGTTCCTTCTGTCTGAAAGACTGTGAGGAAGAAGTGGAAAGACAGAATGTGGTTAGGGGAAGGGAGGTTCATAGTTGCTGTCTCTAAAGCACCAGGTCTTGTGGTAATCACTTTACTCTAGAATTTATACTCACAGAATTTATACTCTTAAAGGTGACAAGAAAAATGCAAAGTGAATCCAAAAGCACAGAACATGGTAAGGATGATTCTTGTCATGTGAGAATTTTAACTTTAGAAATAGCCCAAGCATAGACACGACTCTAGCTAGAGCCAGTTCTGGATGAAAAGGCACAATTATCATGTCTCACGCTTGCATGACATTAGAGCTGTAAAAAACAAACAACAGAAATCAGGACTTAGAAATGCAATGAGAATTAGGCCATGGGATGCAGTAAGGATTCAATCTAGAATGATAAACTTAAAGCGTATTCCACAGACAGTAACATCAGGGAACAAATGGTAAGGAGTGGCCATAGGAATCACATTTTCCATATGGTAGTTATGTCTGAGATGGTGGATACATCTGCATGACAGCCTGCCTTTAAACAGGGCAGACAAGTTGAAAGGAGAGGAAGGCTCTAAGACCAAGTGTGGGCTAAAGAAAGAGCCTTGGTGTGAGCTTCCAGAAGAGTAGAGCCTCTTCCTCAAGCTCTACTAAAATCGCAGACTAGATAGTAAGTTTGGGGTTGTTTTGCCTATGATTCTTTTCAACTGTAAAGAAATAAAACTGAGCAAAGCCCTTTTTAAAAATGTATCATTCTTATTTAGTTTGCTCTTTCTACTTCAAAAGAAATATTTTCTCTTCTTGTTGATATTTCTGGCCAGCAAATACTTGCTTAAGTAAACACTAACAACACTTAAATAAACTTTTATTAGGTAGACTACCAGTTGGAAAATTCTTTGCTAAACTTACCCATTGCCGGTAAGTAACCTGTTAGCCTTTTAAATGTCTCTAGGTTTTTGTTATCTTTAAAAAAAAAAATAGCAATATGAACAGCCCTCTTTTCTATTCAATTGAGAAAAGTACTGTGTGAGATACAATCTATTGATCAATCTTCAAATTATTTAACTTTATTAATATTCTGATAATATGAATGAGTCATTCATAATAGCCTAAAGCTCAAAAAACCACCTGAAATATCACCTAATTCAATTCTGAGTATAAACTCAGAAATCAAAAGTTTCAATTACATGTCAGTCTTATAAATATAAATATCCAAAAAATGGGAACTCAACTGAAAGTTCTGTGATTGTTGGAGAAGCTGGCTCAATTGTCTGATCAAACTGTACCTCTATAATATACATACCACTTTTTAAAATGGCTCTGAACCTAGAGAAATGACTTAGTGATTAAGAGCACTGGGCGCTTTGCCAGAGGACCTGGACTTAATTCCCAGCATTCCCATGGTAGCATACAATCTTGGTTACTCCAATACTGAAGGAACCAACACTCTTTTATGGCCTTTGCAGGCATTGTACACAAATGGTGTACAACTACATATGCAGGAAAAATACTCATGTACTTAAAATAATAAAAGTATTTTTTAGAAAATTAGTTAATTGCATAACATTTTGTGAAGTGTTTGGACTTGGGTCTGTTGCATGAATAAAGTTGATGGTTGAATTTTTATCCTGGCTTTGCCACATGCAACCATAAGCAAGTAACTTACACTCCATTAAGCTCAGCTGACATTTTGAAAAATGGTGAAAATATTTCTTCTAAAGTTGCTGGAGAATTAAAGGAGGAGATATAAGTATGGGGATTGGAATAAGAATGTACCCTTTATGCACATATATTTTAATGCTGCATCACCCAGGGAGTGGAAATTTTTGATAAGGTTAGAAGGATTAGCAGGTATTGCCTTTTGGGAGTAGACTAGGAGTGGACTTTGAATTTCAAAAGCCCATGCCAGACCATCAGCCTCTCTCTCTCTCTCTCTCTCTCTCTCTCTCTCTCTCTCTCTCTCTCTCTCTCTCTCTCTCTCTCTCTCTCTCTCTTCTCCCTCTCTCTTCTCCCTCTCTCCCTTCCCCCTACCCCTCCCCATCCTCCCTCTCTCTCTCCCTCCCTCCCTCCCTCTCTACCTCTCTAGGTCAGAATGTAGCTCTCAACTATTCCTTTAGCACCATGCCTGCCATGCTTCCTACCATGATGATAATGAACTAAACATCTAAAGCTGTAGGCTGGCCCCAGTTAAATGCTTTCTTGTATAAGAGTTTCCTTGGTCCTGGTGTCTCTTCACAGCAATATAACAGTGACTAAGACATATAAGTAGGGTGTGTGGTACAAGGTCTGATGCAGTCCACTGTATCTTCCCCCTTATTTCCATGTTACTTCCTAAGAATATTTGATATGTATTTAGTTCTTTAAAACTGTAGCAATTCTGATTTACAGTAAATGCTTCTCTCTGAATAAGTTTTTTATGTTCACTATGCTTTCTCCCAATATTTTCTATGGTGGTATTAATATAACTTACGTGATAATGAATAAATTAATTAATAGATAAATGTATAAATGAGACAAGTATATAAGTAGGTCTTAGCTAAGATAGAAATTTCTTGGGATTTTGGAAGAATCAAGTGTGTTTTTAAAAACATAGGATTACAACGTGGATGGAATAAATACATGAGACACCCCAGCATATTCTGAAAAAATATTTGTACAGAATTTTATGAATGTAGATCTCCCTAGAATAAATTGATTAATAGTTTATATTATGTACTCAAGAGATTCTGTGGTTCCCAAAGGATTAAGAGCCACTACCACAAACTTGGCCCAAGTCTCATAATGCACACTTAATCCAAAAGAAGAAGAAAATCACCACAACAGTGTTCTTCAGTAAAGGCCATGTCTTATTTGCAATGTTAATCCACAGCTATTAACTGCCTATTTAAAAAGAAAATGACTGAAAGATCAGGATCTACTTGGAAAATGACATTTGAATCTTAGAACTTATTGTTTTGTGGAAAACAACATAATTTTACATCTATTCATAACCCCTTATTTTCATGTAACTGTGAAATTCACTTTTCTTTGCTTCATTAGCAACATTTAATTTGCTATTTTTCTGCTTTAATTATTTTTAAATGTTTTTCCCACCATTAATTTCTTTGTAAATACTAGTTTTTATTTAAAATATTTTTAATGTTCAAGCAGGCTTGTTAGACTTGAACACTAGTTTACAGAATAAGGTTCTGGATGTAGAAAAACTGAGTTTTCCTGATAATTTCACACACACACACCCCCCAGATGAGCTTGGCTGAATCACTGTGATTTGCTGGTCTCTAGTGAGTTTTTTAACCTCTCTCGATGCATCTGTTGAATATGATTAATAAGTGACTTTGAGCAAATGTACAAAGTATAAGTGAGACTTTGAAGTCTAAATCAAGTGGTGATCAGTTCTGCTGCTGCAGAATAACACTATGGATGCTGAGAGCCCTCTATGAAGTGTAAGACCTCCTCAGAAAAACTGACATCACTCTCTTTTTCAATAAGATCATAATGGATTTCTTCAGAAAAGCATTGTTTTCACGATTTCTAACTAGATGTGATAAAGCTGATTGTTCTGCCTATTCCAAGAGTGTATTTGAGCCAATGTTGGTAAATAGTGTTATAAAGTTCTGTGAGTTATATTTGTGTTGCTTGGAACCCAAAGAATACATCCATTGAATTAGCCCAGATTCATTTTCCTTCTTTGGCACTTCCATCCCAACATTACCATTCGCCAATCTGGTCACTTAATATTGGTGCCATATTCCCTGCTGTGCATTTCAAGTTGAGGTATTGCCATGAGCATGGAACAAGAAAACACATTCTCGCTTTTATAATATTTATGTGATGATTTGTAATTTACAAAGCACGTTTACATGAGAAATCACTACATTGTACTTTTACCCGCTACACCAGATTTTTCTAATAACCAGCTAACAATTATTAGAAACAGCTCAAGAGAACATGCATAACAGAAGGATGTGGTTATCATGGATTAAAAGCAGAAAAGTAGTCATTATTTTTAATAATTTTTGAGTGTTCACTAACCACCAGATTCTTTAGACTTATTATTCTCATTCACACTTTGAGCATTTTCTCAAAGTCCCTGTTATTAATCCCATTCTACAGATATAAGCCAAAGGGAAGAAAGGGTCCCCCCAAATCAGCAGATAACCCAGTCACTCAACCAAAATTATAACAGGGATGGGAACCCAATTTTGCCTAAATCCAAAACCAAATCATTTCCCTCTGTGTGAAACAGCTGATCAGTCACAGAAAGAAACACTTGTTCACTGAGCTCCTGAAAGCAGCCCCCTCAAGAGCAGTCATTTCCAAACTGAGTGAATGTTATGTGTTCCCACCCCGGCATGGGCATGTTTAACCAACACTGACTTCCATCAAGTAGGGCTTGGGATGCTAAGAAATGAAAATAAAGCATAGCTCTGTGACCTCAGGCTTTGTGTGTGTGTGTGTGTGTGTGTGTGTGTGTGTGTGTGTGTGTGTGTGTGTACATGTGCATCTGTGAAGCATGTACACTTTGAGAAACATAATCCTAATCAAATGGATAAAAGCATTAGAATGAAAAAGGAAATCATTAAACTGAAGTGATAGGAATTGAAATGGGTCAGAGGCGGAGGGAAGTGGGGATGAACTGGGACTAACCAAGGCTCCTGTTTCCTCCACTGCAGGCTGCTGGTACAGATTTGAAAGTCAAAGGTGAGCCGCGGATTCCAAACAGACGACTCAGTCTCACATGTGGAAGTGAAATTCCAAGAAAGAGCATGCAGAAAAAATTTGCTTTGATAGATTTTCAAAGATATTAGCCAGTCACCCTCACCGATAAAAAAAAAAAGATTTTAGGAATTTCATACCTGGCGCAGTCTGCAGGTTTCATTCTGTAGATCATGAGGTCACTCTAGTGGTAGGAAAAACGCAAAGAGGCATCATCCTTGGGACAAAGATCTTGTCACTCTCTCCCCACAAAGACTTTATTCCTTGATCCACAAAAGACTATCATTATTAGTAACTCCAAAAGCACAAACAGCATTTTTTAAAAAGTGGCTGAAATGCTCCTCTTTAGAATGGTGCACGAAGCTCCACCAAAATTGCTCTCTGAAAAGAGGGCTCATCTCTCTAGGAGATAGTCTGAGTCTGATCCATTAAGTTATCATCCTGAAGCAGGGAATTTATCATAATTTATTCTAGGATATTCTAAATTTATTCTGTTGATTGCCGTTCTGTAAACAATGTCTGCAGTGAGCTGAAGCTGGATGATTGAGTACTGGAATTGGTGCTGCTCTGCGGTTACCGTGAGGAGCTTTGTGGCTGCTCTATCAGTACAAACCCCAGGGATGTCTAACAAGGGGATCAGTAGTTACAGAAAAAAAAATGAAGCTATTTTTCTACACAGTGTTAATGGGCCACTTACTGAGCTGTATCTCTTCAGCCAAGTATGGCTAATGCATAATGTTAAAAGAATATTGAGGAGTGGTTTGTTTATGTTCAACAATACTATCTTATTCGGAAAAAAAAAAACCCACACATTTTGCAGAGATAAATATTGAAAACTTGTCTTTAAAAAATATTGAGTAAAAACACAAAAAATAAACCTTCTAATAACTCTAGTATGAAATGTCAAAATTGGAAACATTCATTTATTCTTAGTTTTCTAGGTTCTTACTAGCAAAAATAATAGGAATTTATTTGATATGCAATGATGATGCTGAACATGTATTAAACGTAATGGAGCCTGGCTATTCCTTTCCCTCAGTTACTGTTCTACCCACCCACCCCATTGCTTCTCTTGCTTCATGTCAAGCCAACTGTCTATGTAATCAGTCTGGTTATTTTTAACCCTTTACCTTTTAACATAGATACGAAATTGATTTTCTTGAGTTCATTTTAGCTTTGAACTTTCCTGTGATTCAGGATAACTGCATCAAAAATCTTGTTTGAATATTTTTGTCTTGCTTTTTTCCCCTCTGCCCAAGGAAAAATAATTCAGTTTGGCTTTTATATTGTGTTTTATAGTTAGCTTTGAGCCAGGCTAGATGGTTTACATGCTGAAGCTCTTTCTAGTTGACCTTGACAGACATATAAAAGAAAATACTACAAAACAGAGTGAGTTTACCCGTTTTCTCCAGCACTACTTCCTCTGGTCTGATTGTCTTAGATTGACTAATTCAGACTTCATTCTCTGTCACCTCCAAGGCCATTTCATTACTTTTTTTAGTAACACATCTGACTCACTGAATACATTTCAAGCTAAACTGACAGTAAGCAATGGTACCTGATTGATACTGTAACAATTCCGGACAGTTCATGAAAATCTAAGTGTCATATGACAACTGCATAGTTTGGATAATAAACATCTAAAAATGTCATTTATGAACAGCTAGGATAGCAGCATGGGCAAAGGTGCTTACTGTCCTGTCTGACTATCCACGTTTGACCTCAAGAAGGAGAGAAGTACCTCCCAGGAGCTGTCTAATGACCTTGAGAAACACACTGTACAGCTCACATACATATGCACATACCATTCAAGCAGGAGAGAGGAAGAAGAGAGGCTGATGGAAGCACTCTACACACGACCAACAGGGACACATAAACCCTAACCAGCCACTAACCCTTATATCTGCCGTGGTGTCCTGCCTACAAGATAAGCTAGCACAAAAATGGCACAAAGCTGTGGGAATAACCAACCAGTATCTGAATTGACTTAAGCCCAACTCCAGGAAGTGGAAACAGAGTGAGTGACCAAGATCCTGAAACTAGATAGCCTAGGGACCTAGAGAAAAACAAAATATTACTCTTTTACTAAAAGAACATAGCAATAAAAATGACTCATAATGGCATTCTGTTACACTCACAGATCATATACTCAGCCATACTCATATACACTCATAGATCATATACTCAGCCATCATCAGAGAAGCTTCCTCCTGCAGCAGATGGAAACAAATACAGAGACTCACAACCAGATAGTATACAAAGAGTCAGAGGCCTTGGAGCACTCAGTACTAAATGGTATGCCTCCAACGAATCTCTCTTCTAGGAGGAGTACTGGGAACCCTGTTGAAGAGTAGGCAAAAGGAATTGAAAAGCCAGAGGGGTCAGTGTAGATAACACCGAGGAAGCAAGGCCTTCTAAAGACAGCAGGACTGAGGCATGTAAGAATTCACAGAGGCTGAGGCAGCATGCACAGGGCTTGCACTGTTCTGCACCAAATGGGGTACTAGAGATAAACGGAAAGTGGACACAGGCCCCCATCCATAAAACAGAAGCTATCTCCAGCTGATAATTACTTGTAAATGAAAATTTAGTTTTCTTCAATGGGGTTAAACTTGGGTATCGATCTACTCTCAAGCATAGGCTACATGCCCAGCAGTAGACAGCCAACAGAAAGGAAGGTCCATGTTTCATAATGTAGTGTTGTGGGTTTTAAAATCAATTTTATTTCATATGTATAATTAATTACACATACACATATATGTATGTGTATATATACATATAACAGGTCTTCTTTTTCCATATATATCATGACCTCCAGTTTTATGCTTTTATGGGATTCCTAAGCACACAAACAAGTGTGTCTCTGTCTCTGTAACTGTTTCATGTACCTTCTTCTGGGCTCTTTTCCTTCTGTTTGTTTGGTTCTTTTTTTCCTATTCTGATTTGTTAATTTTGTTTATTTTATGTTATTTTATTTTATTTTCTTATTATTCCTTAGATACATGAAAGTAAAAAAATCAAGATTTTTGGAAGACACCATAAGAAACAATTTTAATATATAGCCTGATAGAGAAAAATTTAAGATATACACCAAAGAAGGATCAGTATTTTATTTTCATTGTTATGTTCAAGAAGTTTTACAAGGGAAATGTCCTTTAAAATCCATCATGGTATACAATGACTGCACACCAACAGAAAAGATCAATGTGTTTAATATGATTACACAATATATAAAGTATCAATACACTTACATAGTACTAATATGTGCCGTTCTTCTCTTTTTAATATTTTGTTAAAATAGTTTTGGCTTAAAAAGCAAAATAATGACACCCCAAATATTAAGTGCTAAGTGGACAATCACTGATATATCCTAGAGCTGAATGATATTTAGTGATTTAAAATAGACCATCTAATGATAAATACCATGTGAATGGATATCAAAAGCATTAGTCAAAGAAGCCAGCTTTAAAAACAAAACAGTATGTGTGTTTGTATTCATATGAAACAATAAAGGCTAAAGTATCAAAATCAGTAGCTGTCAAGTTTAGGAAGAACAAGGTTTCTGTGTGGTTTTTAAAGAGCAGGATAAAGTAAATATTGGGAATAGAGTACTTGGGACCTAGACTAGGAGAGTGGTTGCATGTGAAAGCACGTGTAAATAAATATATATCTAAACTAATTGAGCTGAATACTTAAAGTTAGTAGTTTTTCAATGAAAATTTTTACCACACCAAAGCTTACTCTAATTAACTATCTTCAAGACTTCTTGAAACACAATGCCTTCACAAATTCTTTCCCAAATCAACTTCCCACAGTTAAGCTTTTACGGTTTTCCAGAGACGTTCCGAATAGTACCCATATCATCCCAAGATCATGTCCGTTAAGTTCTATCGCTGTGTCCTGGGCGCAGCCAAGGACGCACCCCCTTGGAGTTAGCATACCCTAATGGTTTTTCAGAAGGAGTGCATCTGCTATAAAACTTCAAAGATCAAGGCAGAAAGGCAAGAGGAGAAGAACGGAGATGAGTGGAATAAAAAAACATCAATACTATTTTTGGCTCCCCCCCCCCCCCATGTCTGTGTTGTCTCTTTGAGAATCCCAGGATGAGCTCACTCTTCACATACGTTCCTACTTACTGGTTGGCCTTGGGTGGGTTTATCTGTCTCTAAGTAATTAGCTGGAATGCTGTGGTAATAAGGGATGTCAGAGTTGTCAGTCTGAACAGCCATGTGGGAGGTCTTAAAGGGACCTCTAAAATGGAGGGGCACTTTGGATTTCTTTTTATAAGAAATTTTTTTCCCTCTTCAAAAATCAGCCAACCCACAATCTGAAATCCACAATTTTTCTGGATTTGTCTGGAATGTTACAAAGAGATTTTTACCCCACAAAGTTTTTGACTTTTATTTCCCCTAACATCTTAGAAAAAAATCAACACATGTGTGATTAAATATTGCATTTTGAGACAGACAAGATCAGCAGCACACATAAGCTTGATGCAAAGCTCTTCATAAATGCTCATGTACACCTGGATGTTTGTGTCCTGCCGAAGCTACCTGTTCCCCGAACACTTTGAGGAAGTGGCTTCCAGCCAGAGGGCGTCTGCTCTTCCTGTTCATTTCATAATATTTGTTAAGTTATATTTTTCCTCACCAAGTAGCAAAACTCGGACCCTCAGCGTCTGAGCCGAGCCGTAAACATCAAATGGTGCAGATTAAAGCGTCTTTGGGTGTAGGTTTGTTTAATTCTCCACCTGAGTTTATTGATTAATTTTTTATATAACTACATTCTATATAAAATATATACCTACTCCAAGCCCTCAATTGCCCCCCCTTGTTTCCTTTTAAATTCATGGTCTCTTTTCATTTTGCAGTTGCAGACATAGATGTATATCATATGCATATGTATTACTAAATATAACCTGCTCTGTCATAGGTTTTGACCATATGACTCTTCTCTGGGTATTTTTTCTTTCAGTCGCAAAACAAACAAACAAAGAAACAAACTATAAAACTATAAAAAAGCTATAAGTGAATCTGATTTGTTTGGTTCTTTTGTTTTGTTTTTTCAACTAACTCTCTTAGGTAGCCACGGCTGGCCTTGAACTTCTCTTGTCTCAGAAACCCATGTGCTAGGATTACAGACGTGTGTCACCATGTCTGAAATTTCTTAATTAATTAAGTTTTTTTTAAATTTCTTGAGACAAGTTATATGTATCTCTGACTGCCCTAAAACTCCCTATGTGGACCACGTGCTGAGATTAAAGAGCTGTGCCATCATGCCTGGCCTTATTTAATACTCTTATTGTCAGTAACCGAGATCTGTGTTTTATTTTATTTTGTGAGATGGGAATCACGGTATGAGTACCTGACTGTCCTGCAACTTCCTCCATAGACCAGGCTGGCCCTGAGTTTAGGAGATGCCTTATGCCTCTGACTCTAAAGTGCTGGATTAAGGCCAGATGGTACCACACTCAGCCTCCTAACATTTCCTTTTTAGACATTGTAGTATAACTAAATAATACAGAAAGATTGTTCCTATTGCTAAAGTTTACTATTTTCAAGCTTACACATATTTTTACCCAAGTAATTTACTACCTTCGTATCCTTAAAATTTGTTTGATTTTTTAATTTTACTTATGGAAATAAATTTAGATTATTAAATCTAAGTAAAATAATTTGCACTTTTGACAGGAAACAACATGTACCCGAGAAATCAGTACTATGACAACCACTTGGATATTTTAATTTAATTATATCATAATTTTAAAGGGCAAATTTATAGTTACACTTTCATGCACAACTTTATGATTAAAACAATCTATTCAATTTGCTCATATAATCAACTCAGTGTCATTATTAAATATATAGCATTTGAAATTCAGTGCATTGTTAATATTTGACATGTTGTCTCCTCATTTACTGACTGTGTTAATAGAAATTACCTTTAAATGCATGGATTAGAAATATAAATAAATATATGTTGGGGAATGTAAGAGAAAGATTAATTCACGTCCTGTGAAAAGAGACAGATCTGAAGAGGTAAAGGCAGTAAGGAGTGGGCTGAGGTGAGTGGCCTGCTTGCCACCTGGGTCCATAGTAATGTCCGTGCCTGGGCTGCTGCCAAGACTCATGTCCGGGTTCATGGCCCTTCTGAAGCCTAAGTCTGTGCTGAGAACAGGGCTGCACAGAGCTGGCCCTCCCCCTCACTGGCTGTAACACCAGGAAGAATTTTCCCTGCCCCTCACAGGCTGCAGCACTTATAGGAGTGGCCTACGGCTCCCCTGGACAGCACAGTAGAGCTGATCTAGTTGGTGGTGATGCAGGTGAGCAGGCCCCAAGAAAGTGAGCTTGGAAGGTCTGGCCTCCCCCTTCATCTGCCATAGGGTGGTGTGGGTGGTGGAAAGATGCCCGTTACACACACTACCTGTGGCAGGTGAGAGAGCTGGCCATCAGTCATGAGAACGAGAGAGTGATCCCTGCTCCTTACCAGCCGTAACACTCAGGATAGTGGCTCCTGCACCTTTCCTGGGCAACACACTAAAGCTGGTCCAGGTAGTATAGGTGTGGACATGAGGGCCCGGAGGGCTTGAAAGCAGGAAAACCGACCTGCCCCTTGCTCCTTGCTATGTAGGGTAAACTAGCCAGCGAGTAAAGATACACGGACTAACGGGTTTACTGTGTGACACACTGTGTCATACTGCAGCTTCTACAATGAGATTTTTCTTTTTATTATTTACTCTTAAATTTTATTTTATTTTAGTTTGGGGGGTTCTCAGGGCATAGGGAGTATATGAAGAAACAGAGAGATGAATGGAATCAATATGTATGAAATGAAAGCCACAAAGAATAAATACAAAATGAAAAATAAAAGTTAATATATATTACTAAGTAAAGGACAGATATCAATTGAGGAAGGAAAAAAATCCATGAAATGGAAAGTTGTGTCTTTACCTTAATGTGAAAGCCATTATTTTTTCATTCATGACAACTAAAAACATTGATTTGATTTAAAACAAAAAGATGCATGGTTATTCGGAACTATAAGCTTGAGAACTGTCTCAGGGGTTAGGAACACTTATTGTTCTTGTCCAGGACCTGAGTTTAAGTTTTCATCACTCATGTTTGATGTAGTACAACCATACACCAGCTTTAGAGCTCTAGAATTTTCAGCACTTCATAAACATCTGCATGAATACACACACACTACATATAGATGTATGTGTGTGTATGTGTGTGTGTTTATGTGTGTATGTGTGTGTTTATTGTGTATGTGTGTGTATGTATGTGTGTATGTGTATGAGTGTGTATATGTGTGGGTGTTTGTGTGTGTGGATGTGTGTATGTGTGTGTGTGTGTCTGTGTGTGTGTGTATGTGTGTATGTGTATGTATGTGTGTGTATGTATGTGTGTATGTGTGGGTGTTTGTGTGTGTGGATGTGTGTATGTGTGTGTGTATGTGTGTATGTGTATGTATGTGTGTGTATGTATGTGTGTATGTGTGGGTGTTTGTGTGTGTGGATGTGTTATGTATGTGTGTCTGTGTGTGTGTGTCTGTGTGTGTATGTGTGTATGTGTGTGTGTCTGTGTCTGTGTATATGTGTGTGTGTATGTGTGTGTCTGTGTATGTGTATGTATGTGTGTATGTGTGGGTGTTTGTGTGTGTGTGTATATGAGAGTGAGAGAGAAATAAACTGAATTAGGCACAAATTTTTTTCAGCATAAGTCTCCACTGACTACCCAATAATTGTTTTGATAATTTTAATTGTTTTTTTTACAAAGATTTCACTTTATATAATTAAATAAAATACAAAGCAAGCGCAAAACACACAACTTAATAGAAAATATTCTCAGTGACTATAAAAATTTCCACCTAAAATTCTACAATCACATAGTAATTTAATCAAAAACATCCAATGGAACTCTTGATACTGATGGAAATCTAGAAATTAAGTAGCTTCTTTTGGATTGGGGACAAGACCAGAGGAGCTATACACAAGTAATATGTAATGTTTTAATTTACATTTGGTGGCTAAATGTTTGGTACATTAACAAAAACATCTTAAAGAAAGCTATCGTTTGAACTCAAAGCCTTCTTTTCTCCCTTAAATTGCTTTCACTTAATGTTAAGATTTTGTTCTTTTAAGAAGTCAAATGAGGAGCTATTGCAGCTGTGTTTGCTTTGAACATGGGAATGGCTTTTACAGTAGTTATAAGTTTGATTCTATCCAGAGACAGACTCTCCCAAGGGAAGATTTATCAACCAAGTGAATGTTAAGTACAAATATTCACAAATAGTTTCTGAAATAGATATTTTTATCAATAGTACAGAATAACATTTGCTCTGCCCTTTACATAAGGATAAAGAGAATGGACGATTTTAAGCCTCATTTTTTTTCCTACATGAACCCCTTATTTGCCTTCTAAACTTAATCTTTTTTAATGATTTATTTTTATTATTCTTTTAAATTATGTGTATATGTAGTGGGGTACAAGCATGTGTGTGCAAGTTTTTATAGAGTACAGAAGACGGTGTCATTTTGGATCCCCTGGAGCTGGAGTTACAATCCATTGTGAGCTACCCAACATAAGTACTGGGAGCCAAAATCTTTCTCTGAAAGAGCAGTTCCTGTTCCTAACCACTGAAGTATCTCTCCAGCCCCTGAATCAATTTCTTGTGCTAATCAGGAGAAAATTATATTGAGTATGTGAGAAAAGATAACTCAAGGAGGAAAGCGGGTTGCCAGCATCGAAAAGGAAGTGAATAAAAATAGAGAAATAGCATTGGTAATGACATACATGTTATTGTGTTATAATAATATGAATATATTATAGGATTTCTAATTAGTAGAAACATTTGGCATATTGTAGTAAAAATACTGACTTTTCTTTTTGCCACAGAAACTATTATGAGATCCACAACTCATAAAATCATAGAAAATAAAAGACTGTGGGGTGTTTAACCTCAAATGATACATCTGCAATGCAACCCAAAATCTAGGACTCAGGGACAATTATGAAAGAGGGAATCCAAAGATTCTAAGAACCATGGGCTGTTGCTGGCTAGTGTGCCCAAGCTTGATAAGGCAAATGCCCCCATGAAATCTCACCAATATGATTGCCTAAGTAAGACTTTCATAATGACAAACCAGTTGACGTGCCAACATAGACAGGTAGGAAGAATCCCACCTGGTCTTTCTGATGGCTATTCTTTATTGTCAATTTGACTATGCCTGGAATAACTAAACACCAAAACTGAAGAGGCACAACTGTGAGTGATTTTTGTTTCATTTGAAGTGAAAAGATACACTTTTAATCTGGACCTTTGTGATGGGAAAACACAATTTTATTTTGTTCATTAATTTTTTTAATTTGTAGTTTACCAATCACAGTTCCCCCTACTTCTTCCGTTCTCCTTTCAGCTTCCTCCCTCCCCACCCCTCATTCTCACAGAGAGAGTAAGGTCTCTCGTGGGGCTTCAGCAAAATCTGACTTAACAAGCTGAAGCAGGATCAAGCCCCTCTGCCCTGTATCAAGGCCAAGCATGGTATCCCTCTGTAGGGAATTGGCTCAAAGAAGCTAGTTCATACACTAAAGATAAACCCTGGTCCCACTGCCAGAGGCCCCACAAACTGCCAAAGCCACACAACTGTCATCTACATTCAGAGGGCCTAGTTTGGTCCCATGCAGGTTCCCCAGCTGTCAATACAGAGTCAGTGAGTGCCCATGTCAGGTCCTCTGTCTCTGTGGGTTTCCCCATCATGATCTTGACCCCTTTGCTCATATAATCCCTCCTCCCTCTCTTCAACTAAACTGGGAACTCAGCCCAGTGCCTAGCTGTAAATTTCTGCATGTGCTTCCATCAGTTACTGGATGAAGGGTCTATGACGACAATTAGGGCGGTTATCAATTTGATTATAGGAGAAGACTAATTCAGGTACCCTCTTTACTATTACTTAGAGTCTTAACTGGTAGGGAAGACATAACTTTAATCCAGATTTTTGAGATAGAAGGATCCACCTTTAATTTGGGCCACACCTTCTACTGGAAGTCTATAGAAGATCCTGGAAGAAGGGGATTTTGCTCTTTGACTTCGTTCTCTAACCTTGCTAGCAAGTGGATTCCTTCACTGGCATTAGAGCCTCCTTCTTCAGGATTCTGGTGTTTACGGAAGGCCCATGAGCCTGGTGGACCAAATCACTACTAGGTTCTTAGACCTTCCATTTATAGGCAGCCATTGTTGAATTAGCTGAACCATAGCCTGTTCCACTTTTTTATATAGAGAGATTCATTCTATAAGTTCTGTTACTCTAGAGAACCCTGACTCTCACAGTCCCATACCTAGATGAGCTACAGATGGTCAGTTTCTTTCAGGAATAAGCTCCCACATATGATCTTGTTACAAGTGATTTATCCCTGAACACATACACCTACAAAGCAACAATAAATGGCCTCGGCACCTTGTGTCTACATGTAACAGAATTTAAAAAGACCATGCATTTAGAGGGACACAGGAGACGTTTGAGGAGCATAAGGGGGTATGAGAATGATGTGAACAATACTCATGTGCAAGGTTCTCAAAAAAAAAGATTAAGTTAAATGAAAATATTTAAATTATTATAAATACTTAAATAGTATTCTCACAAAGCCCATTACAACATAGAACTTTTACAACCTTCAAGATATCCTGATATACCCATAAACTATTCATGGTCATTATTTTCAAGATCAAAATTAACAATTATTTCTAAATTACATAATATAGAAACTATACCTGTATTTGATTATATAGTAGATACATTGATTATTCTGCTAGTTTTTTAATTATTGCTTATAATTGAGGCATGGTTTGGGGAAATTCAAAGGAAAACCAATTTCTGTGCAGGAAGTCAAGGAAGAAGAGAAGTTTAAAATATTTTGTGAGCAAGGAGCCCTGGAAATTTCTCAAACAGCTTTGGTTTTTCACCTTTCTTGCCTGCTAGAATTTCCTTTCTCCTGATGGTACAGCCTTTCAAGACTGTCCTCACATTGTTTATTTGATAAGCCTTTAACTAGAGGTTCTTCACAGGGTCCTTTCTCATTCACTATTTCATTTCCTCAGTAGGTTGAATTATGTCTTTCTCAAACCCATCTCTTAAAATCCTCCCACCTGATAGTTCAGAATATGACTGTACTTAGAGGTAGGGTCTACAAAGTGCTAATTAAGTTAAATAAAATGAGCCCTAAATCAAGCACTGAGGCATGGAGGAAAGGCCATTTGAAGACACCAAAGACAATAGCTATCTGCAAGACAAGTAGAGAGGGACCAATGGCATCTTAAACTACAACTTCCAGCTTCTAGGACTGTAAAAAAATACCTTTCCACTGTATAAGGCTCCCAGCCCAAGGTGATAGACTGTAGCATGTTTGGCAAGCTACCCCATCCCTTTAACACCTGATGTCTTTAGTTGTCCAAGGTAGCCAAGTTTTGCTCTACCAGTGGGTACCACAGTAGCCAGTGAGCTCTCCATAATACCTGAATGAGGGCTGGTTACTAAGTAAAGGCAGAAAGTGAACTAAGACTATGAAAGTATCTTATGAGAAATAAAGGGTGAGGCAAGAATAGAAGACAAGTGTTAGGAAAATAATTCATTCTTAAAATTCAGCCATAGGCCAGAGGAATGGCGGTTACACAGTTCTTGAGAGGTGAAAGGATGTTCTTGTTAATGAGGTTTTTTTTTTTTTAATAAAGGTTTCCTTAATTCACAATTTCCCTTGTGTCAAATACTCTACTATTTAGATATACTGCATGATTTATGGAATACTATCCCTTTAATAACCTCAGAGAGAAGTATTAGTATTATCTGCAACATACTGATGAGGCACAAGAAAGTCAATGACTTGTGCAAAATATCCCAAATCTGGAGCAATATCAGCTCCAATTTGTTTTCTTCAAGATTCTAAACTTATTACTATGATATTCTACCTTGAGGTTTGATTCAAAGAGAGATTAGTCAATGAAATATAATGTCTGGCTCATATGATGTGCTACCAGCTTTATGCAGACATGTCTATCTTCTAGAACAGGTACCAGAAACAAGAACAGAAGTCAAATTCAAACAAAAGACTAAACAAAGTTCATCCAAGGAACAAACACAGTCAACCACAACAGTACATTGTTTCATCAGTCCTGAGTATTCATGCCCTAATTGCTCAGTAACTGCGTTTGCTATCCTACGATTCTTTCAAGCCAGTGTTGATGAAGTACATTTTGTGTGTTTGAGTTTTCAATTTTGGAAGATGTTTATGAATTCAAAGACTTTATTGGGGACTAAAAGTCCCTTCCCTAGACACTTCACTTGTAGAAGTCATAAATCAAATGGCTGAAAGTTTCTTACATCTTCCAGATGCAGCTAGAAATATTGTCAGCTGGCGCAATAACAAAAATCAAGAAGGGACTTGAGAGATGTATCCCAAGTTTTAAAAGTCGTCTCTAAAAACACTGAGCACATGAGTTTGGAGTAGATCTAAGAGCTAGAGCTTTAGTGAAGTCTGGTGGCAGTGTCAAGAAACAACAAAGCAGAACAAACTAACAAAACCAAGAAAACAAACAAAAAAGAAACAAACTGAGAACTTTATAATTGCTTTTTCATTTCTTTATCCCGAGATACAATTTGAAATTATCATGACATTAAGTATTTTCAGTTGTCTCTCATTACCATATGCTTCAATTTTAAAGGAATGCTCTTGGGAACACTTATTAACCATGCATTATTAATATTGGTTATAAAGTCCCACTGAAATTATTTTTCCTTCTCTGCTCATTAAAATGTGTAGCCACAAAGAAATTTTCACATGTTGTGCTAATTCCAGGTGGAGATAAATTTTGTAACTTTGGCATGTATTTTTTTAAGATTTATTATCTTTATTTATGTGCGTGCGTGCGTGTGTGTGTGTGTGTGTGTGTGTGTGTGTGTGTGTGTGTGTGTGTGTGTGTGTGTGTAGGTGCCTGTGGATGCCAGAAGATGAATCCTGGAGCTAGAGTTAATGTGCTTGTGAGCCGCTTAACATGGGTGCTGGGAACTCAGGTCCTCTGCAAGACTGGCAAATGGTGATCCCGCTATTCACTGCCAACCTTGACATTCTTATCACTATTAAAATTTCCATTAAAATTATCATTACAAGAATCCTGATTCAGCTATTAGCACTTTATTTGTTCCTTGTTATATCATCCAAGCAAGGTGTTACAATCCCAAAGAGTAATATCTTGATAATATCACAACTAGCCATTAAGCAGGATAATGATAGTAACTCATTTGTTAATTATGATTATTAGTAATTTGTAAAATATTTTGTAATGCTCTGAATTGAACATAAGACCTTGAGAATGCTAGGCAACTGCTCCTGAGATATAGCCCAGCCCAGAAATATGCATTTTTATGGGGGTAAAAAGTAAATATGAGTAATGAAATCTCAGCTTTTTGTCCCTGATACCAAAACATTTCTCGCATCATCCTTTTAGTACACCTGACAGAAATAGTTTGTCTTATCGTTATCCTGTGGGAAACTCTGCCAGGTTCACTGTGGAAAATGAGTCAAACAAGGAAGACTGTGTCTATCCTCATTACCTCTATGGTCAGAAATGGCCTTCATACCCCACATTAAAGTGAACTGTCACAGAAAGTTTAGTTTGATCAAGTCCATAAATCTGTTTTCATCTTTGAAGAGAGAGGGGAGGGAGAAGTCCCCGGATTCAAAAAAAGACATAAACTGCTGATGACCCATATGCCAAGAAAACAAGTTGAAATCAGTCTTCATGTTTTTTTTTTTAAAAAAAAGCATGAAATGATTTGCCAAAAATGTAATGTTTACTTCCAACATATATTAAATACCTCAGTCCTAAGAAATAGTCCAGAACACATACAGTTTGCTATTCCATTAAGAATTATCTATTAAAAGTGCTATTTAATTTCCTTTAAACATGTAAAAAATGGATAAAATCTGATGTTATGATTCAATACTTCTAAAACTGTTTTTGACATCCACAAACTATTGGTCTTAGTGAAGATAATTGGTTTTCTTACAACTGTTGGCAGTATGTAACAAAGGCAGGGTTGCTTTTAATGTAGTCTCTAAATTGCATTGACAGTTATCTCCCTACTTTATCCGGACAATGAATATGTATTGACACATACTTAAGTGCCAATAAAATCTGAGTGAACATCACAAGATAAAACTAGAATGAAGAGCTCTGCTGTGTAACAACATTTGACATAAGCTTGGGAGAGAGACGTGTTCACTTTCCTAAAGACAATCTTGGTGATTTTTGAATTGCAGTGTCAACTCAAGGGGCTTCCAGGATAATTAGGTGTAACCAAGTAAAGCAGGGCATGGAACTTCCAGACAAGTTTTGGAAAGGATAAAGGCAAAAACTATTTAGCTAGAAATTAAATATTGCCGTAAATAACAGCCCTCAGCTGCTCACGAATCCTGCAGAACTGTTGTCCAAAGCAGCTTCTGTTTCAAATGTAAACAAAATAATAACAATGAAGAACAGACAAAATACCTGAACACACAATATTAATCACTTACAAATAAAATCCAAAAATAGTAAACTTTCCCAAGTGTCCTATTGACCCACCAAGCATGAGAAATATGTATATTATTTTAATGTGAAGGCTGCCAATCAGAATAGGACCAATAGACTCAATTCTAAATGCAATCTTGAAATTTGATTCAGGGAAGAAGATTCTTCGGGCTCTGAATCTAATCCAGAGAATAGAGATATTGGTATTTATTCCAACGTTTTTAAGTTTTTTGAACAATAAAAGGATACAAAGGAATTATCAATAGCAAAGAACACTGAATAAAAACAAAGTGTGTATATATGTGTGTGTGTGTGTGTGTGTGTTATTATTACATGAAATTTTGAATCAATACTGTAGTGGATTTATGTTGTTACACTGTAAATAATTGTCCTGTCTACTGGTTTAATAAAAATGCTGATTGTCCTAAGGTAGACAGGAAGTGTGGGTGGGGCTACAAGACTAAGAAAACTCTGGGAACAGGAAGCACAAGGTAGAAATGCCATAGAGAAGCCAGAGGACACAGAGGATAACTATGCTGCTCTGAGAAAAGGTACTAAGCCACATACCTGAATAGGATAAGAATCATGGGTTAGTCTAAGGGTAAAGAGTTGGTAAGTTATATGCCTGGGCCCCAGGTCAATGAGCCTACAATTAATATAAGCGTCTGTGTGTTTTAGTAGGACTATGGGACTGTGGGTCTGAAAGTCCAGGCCACGAAGCAAGATCAGAAAATCTGGGTCAGAAACATCATACAACAATTGGCAGCCCAACATGTGTAAATATACCCACATAAAGCTATAGAAAGCTTAAAAAGGTCTAGAAACAGAGCCAAAAGCAGCTTCCGAGTTGTGTCTCTCAAGTGGCCATGGTAAAGACCATTAAAGGTGTATTGGATTAAATTACAAAATGCTGTGTTTGCTGCATGCAACTGAAGCTGAATAAAGCCAGTTCCTGAGCCTCACTGTAAGCAAGGACCTGTATATAGTGGATGTAAGGTTTCTATTAATAAGGACAAAAGGGAAACCGAGTCAAAGATGGCTTCTTAGTGGTAATGTTTTCTTGGATCAGTTCTGTTTGCTGGAGGCAAGCAGAGGCTTGGTTTTTTGTTTTGTTTTGTTTTTTTAAAGAGAGCCTTCCTGATTCAGCCTTAGAGGCAAAACACTTGTGAGTCTTTTAAGAGGTCCTGCTGCCAAATACTTAAATGGAGTTAATGAGCAGCAGAAGACAATGCTTTACTTGCTGATTATACGGACCCTAAAACTCCTCAGAGTGGTAATTGTAGGTTCTACCAGTACCTGGGCTAAAAAATTAAATCCTATGAAGCTAGACTAGGAGCTGAGTGGAGCCAGTCATCCACCCTAGTGAAGCCTATAATCCTTGGCCGCACTTTGACAGATTAAAGGTGTGGACAGATGTATGTATACAGAATCAAAGAAGTCAAGGAAGCTGGGTGGAGTCAGTCACCCAAGCCAAGCAAAAGTGTGGTCAGAAATAGAATAATATAAGAAATAAGAGATTTACAGTAAATACAAATTCAAAAAACTCTAGATGGTTTAGAGTGTGTTAAATATATATATATATATATATATACATACATATATATATATATATATATATATATATATATATATACATAGGCTTAAGAGAGAAAAGGAAAAGGGGAAAGGATAGAGAAAGTCCTTAAAAAGAAATAGAGTAAAAAAATATAATAAGCTACATAAGATGGAAGTTGCAAAGAGTGTCTGGATACTGTATGTTATTGTCTTGTCTTTGAGTTTTTGACTGAAAATGATGTAGTAAAAGCTGCTAATAGACATTTGATTATAAATGCTGTTGGATTAATTCAACCTTTATATTTTATAAATGAGTTGACTTTAAAATTGAAATTGAAACTTTCGAAAAAAGGTCTTCTTTTTATTTCCACAGAAAATGAGAAGCTATAGATTTATTCCTAGTTAAAGAAAATAAGGTTTGATCAAGGAAGACCCCCTTGAAAAGTCTCCAATGGAAATAGATGGCCAAAATGATTCAGTATTTCTGAGTACCTCTGTTGAAGTTTCCTCTATATCAAATATAATTCAAGGAGACTGGCTGAAATTACTCAGCCTTAGAGACTACTCCACCAAAAACTTGTCTATAATCCTAAATTTTTCTTTGGATCCCCATGGGATTGCCAGCACCCCCATTCAGCAGGAAGTAGCCTAGAGAACAATGCCTACATTCCCCCAAAAAATGGATTATGGATGTTTGTCTTTGTTTGCAGTGTTGGTTACAAGTTGTTATAGATAACAGTGAAAAAATATACAAAAAATAGATTTGGAGTTCTTTTTTAAAAAGGGAAAATGGGAAATGTAGTGGAATTATGTTATTACATTGTAAATAATTGTCCCACCTACTGGTTTAATAAAAATGCTGATTGACCAAAGGCAGACAGAAAGTGTGGGTGGGGCTCCCAGACTAAGAAAACTCTGGGAACAGGAAGCACAGGGCAGAAATGCCACAGAGAAGCCAGCAGATGCAGAGGACAACTATGCTGCTCTGTGAAAAGGTACCGAGCTGCAGGACTAAACAGGATAAGAATCATGGGTTAGATTAAGAGCAAGAGTTAGCAAGTTATATGCCTGGGTCCCAGGTCAATCCGTGTACAATTAATATAAGTGTCTGTATGTTTCAGTGGGACTATGGAACTGTAAGCCAGAATGTCTGGGCCACGAGGCTAGGCCTGAAAGTCTGGGCCAGAAACATCATACAACACAATACTGAAAGTGGTACTTTTTTTCATACACATCCCTCCCGCACATCTACATCTCCCTCTCTCCCCCCTTTCTTTTTTCTTCTCTTCCTCCTTCATTACTCTTTTGAAGACTGAAATCTTGTATCTGGCCTTATTTGAGGGTAGACAGTGATAGTGGTAATTTGAAGGAGAAATGTCCCCATGGACTCGGACATTGAAGTATTTGGTCTACAGTTGGTGGTCCTGTTTGGGGAGGTTTAGGAGGTGTGGTCTTGCTGGAGGGAATATATGACTAGAAACAGACTTTAAGAGGTTAAAGCCTCATCTTCTACATTGTTTTCTCTGCTTAGTGCTTGTGATTGAAGGTGTAAACTTTCAGCTTCTTGTTCCTGCCAACAAACCTTCTACATGCTGCCATGCCTCTATAATGGACTGTTAGCACTCCAGAAACATAAGCTAAAACAAACTCTTCCTTCAGCTGACCTTAGCCATGATGTTTTCCCAGAGAAACTAAAAAGTTACTAAGTACAGCCCTTCCTATGGCCCCACAAAGTCTCCTACAACTGATCTTCTATCAAAACAAAACTACGTTATTCTTTCATCAAAGTTCTGAACACCTAATGTGAGCATCTTTCAAAGTTCTGGATTAACCATTTCTGATTCTATCAAGAAGTTGACTGCCAAGTTCATAAATCATACAAGACTGTTTATCCTAAAGTCAACAATCTTGAGTCAGATGCGGCATTGCAGATATGCAATTCCAGCTACTCAAGATGTAGAGGTGAATGTATCATGAGTTCAAGGCCAGCTTGGAGAACATAGAAGACTCAATCTCAGGGAGAAAAATGTAAAAATCAAAAACTTCATGTGCTATCTACTTCTTTGAAGCCGTGGAAAGAAGAGGTTTGCTTTAGCCATAGTTTGGTGACTTATGAACCTGAGTGTGTCGTGGATTATGAGAGGAATATATGGCTGTTTTTACTGCTTTGCAAATATTTTCAAAAATATTATATACTCATCTTGTAACATTAGGTCAGAAATTATGTGAACAAAGTACTACTGCTATTCTGAAGTACAGAATTCTTCAAATGATTTGAAAAACTTTATTAAAAGAGTTTTAAAAGCAACATTTTATCATCTGCCAAGTGTGGTGGCAAACATTGGCCCAGCACTCCGAGGCTGAAGCAACAGGACCTCAAATTCAAAGCAAGTGTGGACTACATAGCAAGACTCTGTCACAAATAAGCAAAAACATAAAAAGCATAAAAGTCAAAAACTATTTGATGGGAGGAGATAAATATGCACATTACCAATAAAGAATATTCTTTGTTAAAATGATTACCATGCTTTTAAACAATTACCAGTATCAATAGTGAGAATGTTCTAAGCATGTCTGCTTTCTACTTTGCTGCACTTTACACTCAAATTTCAACTAAATGCACTAAAAGTAGATTTGTATCATTTGGGTCAATGTATCTTGGATTTTATGATGAGCCATGTAATCACAATAATCTTAATTTTCTTCCCCTAAAAAACTATTTTCCAACATTTCTAATGTCACCATCCCCGACAAGCTCATCAGCTGTGTGGCTTCGACATGAGAGAATGTACAGCATAATGTGCTCTGCCACATCTGCTTGGTCCCACACACACTAAGCTTTCATCTCTGAAGCACGAAGATAATGATTTCCAGAAGTCACTGGAAGGAGCGAGACCATTGGAAGATGCAGCATGTTTGAGATTTTCTTGACTTTCAGACAGTAAGAAAACATGAAAATGTCCCCCAAAGGAAGATTTGTGAGGTTCTACAGGAAAAATGTGTTTTACAGTTCAATTTTTGTCTTAGAGAATAAGAAGTCTAGTGTATGTCAGAAAATCCAAAAGGGACAGGAAAATGCTGTTAGGCAAATAATTCTAGTGGTGTGGGACTGAACATACAAAAAGGGGAAGCAAAGCTGTTTCAAAACCATGAGGAGTTCGTACTGGAAACTGGGCTCCACCTTTAGTAGAGAAGTGCACATGTGTCTTGGAGAAGAAGAAAAGGTGAATCAGAAACAAGGATGCACACCAGCTTAAGCAGTCTCCCAGCAGCAATAATCTTTTATTCAAATTTTGCAGACGATTTGTTTGGTTACTATGATTCAGATATTTAGAATTTACCTTATTTTTTTTTCTCTTTCACTTATTCTGTATGAGTAACTATGCCAAGATGAAAGGGGAAGCATTGGTAGATTATTTATGTTTGTGATTTAAAAACTATGTTTTTTTCAACTAAAGCAAACATAACTCCATATCCAAATGAAATAGAACTTCCAGAATAAGTACTTTTTCTTACGTAAATTACTCTTTCTCACAGCTTATAAAGCCAGCATGGAATTCCTCTCATGCTCAACTCACATGAGTAATGGCAATTGCTTCATGACACAGAATTTCTCAGCTTAAACAGAGCTGCCCAACCCTGGCCACTCATATGCAAATTATCATGGACATCACTAAGGCCTGAAGAAACCAAACCAAGCAATCACAGGTGTATTTGACAGAGGTAGAACCTTGACACGGTTCAGACTTTGGCAGAAGGAGTGATTTCCATGCATTTGTGGTGAGAGTCTGGGGTGACTGTGCTCAGTGGAAGAAGACTTGCAAATCCATTATTTAGGGTTTATAATATTATACTCATATCTTTGCTCATATTAAATAGGTCTCCTATTCCTCTAGTATATTTAAATAATTATACAAACCAGCCAAAAATTTTAATTTTTCACTTTCCATTTGGTTCACTAGCCTACATCTTCATGACATAAGTTCACGTGTATTCACAAGCACAGTTCATGTGCCCAGTGAATTCCAGTATGAATAAGATAGACTTTGTCCTTACAATCTGCTAGAGAGATAAGAAAGAACACTGGCTATAATACATTGTCAAATATGATGTTTCTTAAATGAGATGAAGGAAATACAAATAATGCTATCTGACTGTCAGTGCAAATCAGTGGAAAGTCTGACAGAACAAAATGGTGATGGAATTCATTAAAAGCATGATATTCTGTGACTAGCAAGATGACAAGCCGGTAAAGATACTTGCTGCCAAGTTTGGCAATCTGAGTTAAATCCCCAGGATGCACTCAATGGAAGGAAAGAGCAAGCTCCTGCAAGTTGTACTCTGTCCTCCACGTGTGGTATAACATGCACGTGCCTGTGTGCATACACACAAAATAAATAGATAAGTAATAAAAGTAGAATTGTGATGTTTCAGCTACGGCTTCAGAGCAGAGGTTCTTTGCCTGCATGATGATTAGTAAGCTGGGATAAAGTAGCTACTTTTCCAGGTACCTTTCTGTGACTTCTGTCGTCTGGGTCCTCTGTCCATTCATATTAGTCCTCTATCGCAGCAGATTCCCCTCCTGGTGGTTTCAAATGGCAGTGCCAAATCACAGTACCTCTCACTACATAAGTCCATACATCTCTAGGCTATTATTTTTGTATGCTTTTTGCAATCAGTGGGTAGTATGGATGCTCAAAATCAGAGTCATCAACAAAGACAAGTTGTGTATGGACACCTGTTTGCAGAATTTAAAATGAATTACTTCCTTAAAATATGTAACATTAGAAAAAAAAAGATGGGCGCCAAGTAGATCTTCTTCCCACTCCCAAGAGGGCCACTTTCATTGGGACCGATAATGCCCTCTACATATTCCTCCAAGTCAGGATGCCCCTCATGCTTCCAATTTTTCTTTTATATGGACTTTTAATATATTGTATATTTTTATGTGTTCAACTCACCTCCCTAGAATGTAAGTTCATGCAGATCAGAATGTGTGAACATTCTATTAGAAAATGTGTCCCAAGTACAGAACACAAGAAAGAACACATAAGTATTTATTTAATTACTGAATAATCACCTATATTTCAATGGCATAGTAGAAGAAAGACCATAAACAATGTAAAATAGGGAAATAAAATCAAGTCATCTAGAAAAGCCAATGAAACAATTCCAGAAAGTGTTAAAGTAGAAGTTGACATAGTTAGAAACAATTTGAGGTGAGAGAAACTTAGGAAGAATCTTCTGGATGTAATAAACAAAGGTCACTGATAACTGCAGCGTAATTCCTACAATGAGTGAGGACGGTCAGATTACAAATGGCTGAATGGAAGTCTATGAACTAAGGCAAGACTGCATTCAGGGCAGGACTCCCTTCTGAGGGACTCAGTAGCAAAATAACAGACTGAAAAGTGGGCACTAGGCAGAAGTAAAGAGGAGAAAAAATACATATTTTTTTCAAAAGAAGTGAAAACGGTCATTTGGTGGGATGGCAGGGGAAAACACCCTAAAGAAAATATGGGGCAGGGGAGATGTCACAATGAGTAAAGCACTTGCCTTGCAGCATGAGGACCTGAAGTCAAATCTCCAGCCCCTCCTAAAGCCAGGCTCAGTGGTGTTTTGCGACTCTGTACTTCTGTGTTGAGCTTGGAGGCAGAGACAAGAGAATCCCCAGCAGCTTATGAGGGAGCTGGTCTGTCATGCACAGCTACCAACTCAAAGAGACTCTGAGTCAAACAGGAGGGAAGAGTCGGGACCGACACTTAAGGATATCCAAGCTACACATGAGTATCTGCTAACAGCCGCACATTTAAGTTCAACAGTTTCAGCTAGTTCTCAGATCCATTTCTCCCAAGCAGTAAGAAATAGGAGGCAAGGGCTATGCAGATGAGTTATCTAGGAGAGGACACAAAAGAACTCCTGCTGCTGTAATTACTCATGCCCATATCCTCTGCTCCATCCACATGCTAATATTATCAATATTTCCCCTGAGCCTGGATCCCTATCTATTTAACTCACAGTTCTCAACCTGAGGGTTGCAAATCGTTTGGCAAACTCCTATCTCCAAAAAGATACATTATTATTTATAACAGCAGCAAATTCCAGGCATGAAGTAGCAAAGCAAGTAATTTTGTAATTGGAGGTCACGACATAAAGAATCGTATTAAAGGGCTTCAAGATCAGGAAGGTTGAGAGGCACTGATTTAATTACATTTTTACCTGCATCGGCGCTGAAAATGAACGCCAGCACATTCATCTGTACAAAATGCATATGAACCAGGTGCATGTTCACGATCCCGGCGCTCCATAAATGGAGGATCCCCAACCTGGAGGTCAGCCTCAGCTACATCATGGGACTCTATCTCAAAGTCAATAGGTTATTGTAAGCGTTTTACAGTGGTTTCATTGCTGTCATGGTCCGTGGAGCCATAACGAGAGAAAATTCTCCACTAGAGAAGAAAAATCAATAAAGAGAAAATAAAGGTCCGACGTGTAAACATTTGGCCAATGGCGTATGTTAGGGAGAGAAGAAGTTGGTAATAATAGCAAGAACTCTGCTGGGGTCTGAGAACTAACTTTCCACCTATGCAAGCTGAGAAGGCAACCTGAGATATTTCATGAATACTGTTTTTTCAGCCACCCAACACTCTGCTAGTCAAAGCCAAAATACTTCTATACTCTCAGCAAGAAGCATCAAATTATCCTACTGCACTCACTGGTCCTGAGGCTGCATAGGTGCAGGTAACAAGAAGGTCAAGTATGTATGATGTTAACTCTAATCTCAGGAAACCCAAATTCTTATTTACACATATGAAGAAATTCTGGTTACTTCAACCCCCTCCCTACCCTCTCTAATCTTGCCCCTACCCCTATTACACCCATCTCCTCATCAAAACTCCATTCCCCATGGACATCCTTTGTGTTGTTATTTCTGTTTTGCTTTGTTTAGACTGTGAGCTTGTCTAACCACAGGGAGACATTATATAATTTTTTTATATTGGAAACCATTTTTTCTGAGGGGTAACAATTTTTGTCAGGCATGTAGTAACAAAATTAAGGCCTGCCTACGCCACTTAGAATTTGTTTCAATATTAAAAGTAAAAAAGAGGGAATGGGGGAAAGGAAGTGAGATGGTTCACTGGGAAAAATTCCTTGTCAACAAGACTGATGACCTAAGATTAATACTTGGGACCCACATAATGTAAGGAGAGAATGGTCTTCCACAATCTGTCCTCTGATCTCCAGAAGTGTCCCATGGTGCGCACGCTCACATACACACACACACACACACACACACACACACACACACACACACACACACACACATACACACACACACAAACACACACAAAATGGGAATAAAGCTCTGTAATAGATTGTTCTGCATGCATGAGGCCCTAGGTTCAATCTCTAGTGAATTCTGGGTGATGTTTCAGTTTTCAGGCATCCTTTTCAGGATGTTAATCCAGGGGATTGTTCGCAAGGTAGGAAATAACTGAATCCAATGTGAGATGCTGAGATAGCTTTTCACTCATCTATAGTCCCTGAAAATTCTGTCTTCTACTAGACGCTTGGTTTACCCATTGCTCTTACTGTCTGAAAGTTTGCCTAGTGCTTTAATACATTAACCTAGAAGGGGAGCTTGACTAGGAGCCCCTTTGGCAGGCTCCTGTTTTCAATCAGAAGTGCTGCTCACTCTCACCCTTGTCCAGAATTAAAGAGACTCTCACTTCCTGTGTGCCCACACTTAGAAAGTCAAAAAGAGTAGTCACAGTGCTGAAGGCTCCTTTGTGGTTCTTGCATACTCCAAGATTCAGAACCAGTATCCCCCATTGCTGCTTAGCTCCTCTATGCCTTAGGGCAGGTATCTTTCACCTTTTGTCTAGTACAGAAAATATCTCCAAATTATCTGCTCTCCCCAACTCCCCTCAGCTCTCTGATTCTTAAAATTGACATTTCATGTGTCCATTTTATGATAAACTTACTTTATTGCAATAGCCATTTACACACTTTTGATTGAAGCTTATGTAATGGGCAGAAGCAGAATTCTGCAGGAATTATCTTTTCAAGACCATCATGTTTTTATCCTCTTCACCTCTATTCCAATTCATCTTAATTAGAATACATCTGCAATCTTTTTAAAATTATTTTACACTTCCTTTGAGATAAAGAAGTTATTTTTCAGTAATACGATACACTCAAAAGTAGCTCTGCTTTGTATCTAGAGACCATGGCACCTTGATAAAATATATGTCAAATACGAACTTGCACAGAAGCCACAGATCCCTCTGTCTAAATATTATTCATCAAGAGTGATGTTTCAGCAGAGCTCGGGAAAACAATAATTGATGAGGCTCTTTTGCCATAGGTTATACGTTTTGTGACTGTGCTGTGATAGTGTGGTTGAATGGAGTTTTGTTTTTGTTTGTTTGTTTAATTATTTTTCATTTTGTTCATTCACATGTCAGATGATAAACTGAGGTTTCCAAGCCTAAAGATTTATTTTAGCAGTAGACTTCTTAGCATGTAATGGAGACGCTCACAGAAAATCCAGTTGGAGTACCCACAACATTCAGCTAATTTACAAGGGAATGGGGTGTGATTTGATTAATCTCAAAATCCTCTTTCTCTCAACTTTCAGCTCTCTTGTCACTCATAAGTGGGCATGTGTGCTTCTGCCCCCTTCCCTCCTCTCTCTCTCTCTCTCTCTCTCTCTCTCTCTCTCTCTCTCTCTCTCTCTCTCTCTCTCTCTCTCTCTCTCTCTCTCTCTCTCTGAATTTCCCCACCTCCCCAAGTCCATGCCTCTCTGTTCTAGCAGAAAATGATCCCTTTCGTGTAGGAATGGGGGTGCTAGAGTGGTTTCTCTGTGTTCCTTATCTTGTTCTTATTCCTGGCCCTGTGGCTTCCTTGTCACTGTAAAGCAAGATCCCAGTAGGCATCCAATGGGCACCCATGCATATGCTCTCCTTTAAGTTTCAAGTTCATTGGAGCCAACTGCGTATAATTGTCTGCTAATAAATTCTGCTTTCTTCTTCCAACCCTAAGAACACTAGATCAGAATCTCATTCGTTTCATAAATGTGCACTGGAGCTACTGTATGAAAATGAGTCATTCGCTCATCATGATGCTTTCCACCCAGTAAAAGAATTCCTTGTCTTTTTGCTCTCCCACTTTTTCCCCTGTGCCTGAATAATATCTGGACTTCACTCCTTAAAATATGTTGTTAGCACATATGCCTGTGCCTGGAATTCTGTTTCTAAGAACTCTGTTCTAAGGAATTATCTAAGATAGACTAATATCTGCAATATGAATGAGTATTTATGACTGTGATAGTTAATTTTGTGCTCCTAGGTCAACACATCTGCAATATTGATTAAAGACTTGTGTTTAACAAAAAAGATAGTTTGATAAAGACAATTAGCTCATTGGAGGTCAAGATGGGAACAATAGCAATGGTTTAGTGAGAATTTACTGCCTCCGATGCTGTGATGAGTTCTTGCAAGAGTTATTTCTTATATTTTCCCCAGCAATTCAATTGGTAGTATTATTATAAACCCATTTTTTTTTACATAGAGATGGATTAAAATAGCTAATAGGTGAAGTTCACAAATGATCATAGGTAAGTCAGTGTCAGAACTAGCAGAAAGGGATCCAGTTACAGATATTACATCTACCTCCCCCAACCCTCAGCTTCAAGTCTCTAGCTCAGGTTGGCTTCCGGCTCCCAGGTAACTCCCCATGTCCTTTACATCCTCTTTTCTCCTGGGTGCTGACGTCCATGCATACACTACCACACCTAGTTCATACCGTGCTGTGGGGAGAGACAAACTACCACCTGAGCTACTTCCCCAGACAAGCACTGTTCTTAGCACAAAGTGTACTCCATTATGCATCATGTTTTTCCCTGTACTTCTGTTGTATTGGTCTCAACATCATTTGTTTATCACTATAATAAGATCACAGAGGCATATAATTTTCAGTAATTTTTCTCTAGCAAAGATTCTTTTAAGATACTTCATTGTGTCTGCAATAGTGACTTTTCTGTTTTTGTGAAAAGCACCCTGACAAAATGAACTTAAGGAAGAGAGAGTTTAATTTGGCTAGTTGTTAGAAGGCAGATGCCTTAGTAACTAGGAAGATACTGTATTCAGGAAGTAAAGTGGATACATTTAATCTACATGTAGGTAGTAGAGAGACCCAGCCCATATAAACTTAAAACCCTCCCCCGGTGACATGATCCCTCCACCACCTAAAGGTTCCATAACATTCTCAGAGCCATGAGCTGGGTAGCAAGTATTCAAACACATGAAGCTCTGGGGGAAATTTCATATTCATACCATCTCAGAGAGTATGTCCATGCTTGGCACTGCTTTCTTTGTGGTATGAACACTTGGGGTGAACAGCATCATTCTCATCCATAGCAATAAAGAAAAATAGAGTCTGTAGTGGTGTCTGTGCAAAATGCAGAAACAAAAGAAATAACCAGTAGAGACTTTAAGACAGTTCTGTAGCACCAAAATTTCAGTCATAAATGTGCAAGGAATGGCTACATCCTTCCTCTGAGTTTTTGTTTTGTTTTAATTTTATTTTTTAAAAGACTATTTGAAAAGCAAATAGCAGGGAAAATACAAAAAAAATACATACTGTTACTAGAACTGAAAAGATCTTTGTTAATTCTGGTTATTTATCAAAATCAATTAACTAATGTTTTCCTGAAGGGTAAAAGTCAGTAAACGGTTAAAATCAATTTCTTGTTAAAATAACTTTTAAATTCCATCCTCGCCAATAACATGGTCCATTAGTTTATCTAGGATATCTACCCTGATTTTATATCCCATCAGTTTATCAAAATAAATCATTTAAAGTAATGTCAAATAAACAAACAATTTGAGAACTACAGGCACAACTTGGCAGTGGACAGTGCATACTTGTCTTGCAGAAAATATGGGCTCTGTTCTTAGCACCTGTTTTCAGCACCTGTACTGTGTATCTCACAACTTCCTGTGACTCCAGCTCCAGGGGCTGTGAAAGCCTCTTTTGTCTTTTATAGGCATCAGAAATCCACACACATACACACACATATACATAAAGATTTTTTAAAGATTTTGTCTCAATCATGGAATCATGTTGACTTTGTTTTATGTTTCGTTTTATTTCCAAGAATAATTTAAAAGGATATTATATAGGGACTGGAAAAATTCTTCAGTGGTTAAGAGCACTGGCTGCTCTTCCAGAGGACGCAGGTTCTGTTCCCAACACATACAAGGCAGCCCACAGCCATCTGTAACTCCAGTTTTAGGGACTCTAGTGCCCTCTTCTGGCATCCACAAGTACTGCACATATGTGATGGCCATCCGCACAAGCAGGGAAAGAGCCTATACACTCATAAAATAATAAGTAATCATTTTAAATAAAAATAAAAGGATATAATATTGAAAAAATTCCATAAATAAGAAATTAATTATACTTAAATAACATGTTAGAAAATATTTTTAATTTGTTTGATCCGAAATGGATTCTAATTTTATAGTTATCTCTTTCTGAAGGAAACACGACTAACCAGGTATTTCCATAATTAAGCCATAGCAAAAAAAACATGTATCTATCTCATGCTTACTATCTCCCAAGCACTACTTTTGATGTTAAGAGTTGACAAATAAGAGATTTTGAATATATTATTTAAATATTTAATTTTTTAAGCTGATTAAAAATATGTCCCTGAGGAAAACTCAAAGTTTCAATTATAAAAAAACAGTAGGAAGCTTTATTTAAATTCTAAATAAGCCCAGCATGGTGTTGTCCACTAAAAATCCCAGAACTTTAGAGGGAGAAGCAGGAAGATTACAAGTTTAAAGCTTGCCTGGGCAACATTGTGAGACACTCAACTCAAATGAATTGAATATTTAATAACATTTCTGTGGTGAATGTCTTTGTGGGTTTCTATTCAAAGACTAAAACACAAGTCTCTAGGGGTCTCCTATCATACCATTAAATCATGAGTTCAGCTTCTTTCCTTTAGAGGCCCTATTGTCCAATGTGGTAATGAGTTACCAACATGGCTAGTGGGCCCTTGTAAGTGGATCAAAACCTGAGTTTAGGAGCATTAGTTTTAAATGAATTTAAAACTATTATTGGTTATTAAGATAATCTTAATAGTTAGGGTTAAATAAAATAAATAAAGTAATTTTAACTTCATATTGTTCTTTTTACATATTTGAAGGAAGATGTTAAGTCTCTACAAGCCTGAAATTTATATAAATGGTTTTCATTTATGGATTCCTTACTGCCAATGAAAAGTTCTGTATTTGGTGTGAATTCCCAGAAATCGCTGAAGAGTGTATTAATGACAGAGGTAAAACTAACTTGTTAGTACTGTGCTTTCTCCTGAATATGATTTTAGTTTTTGAGACAAGGTTTATCTATGTAGCCCCGGATGTCCTGTAACTTACTCTAGACCAGGCTGGCTTCAAACTCAGAGATTTGCCTGCTTCTGCTTGCAAAATGCTAGGATTAAAGGTGTATGCACCATGCAAAGCTGAATATGATTGCTTAAATATGTTTATTATTGTGTTATATCTGTCTTCAAAATTTTTCCTTTCCAAATAAGATTCACTTTTAAGGATATACTTAGACATAAAAATATAGATTTCAACTATCCCTATGGCTTCATAATTCTGCATTTACTCCACAAAAGTAACTCTTTTTAACTGGAAGTTCACTAGTGGAAGTTAAAGTTTTCTTTGGTACTATAAACATCCAAATATTGGGGGGGGGGTTAAAAATGGCTCAATAGTTATGACCTCTTACTGGTCTTGCAAAGGATGTAGGTTCTGTTCCCAACACTCATTTGATCACTCAAAACCCTCTGTAACTTCACTTTCTGAGTTTCTAACACTCTCTTCCTGCCTCAGAGGTACCAAACATACATGTGGTGCCTTATAAGTATTTGCAGGTGAACACTCATACATATAAAAATGAATAAATATTTTTTTAAAAATCCAGTCACTAAAAAGAGGAGACAATTGTGTCTTAGTGATAATCTTCATGTGTTGTTTTAATGCAGTGTCTTAGTAAATAATGCAAGAATTCCTGCTGGATGCGGTGACAGTCATGTGTTTCCCAGCATGTTAAGAGTAGAGACAGTAGGGATTAAAAGTTCGAGAGCAACGCTAATAGCACACTTAAGGTCATGACATATTGTCTCAAAGAAAAGAAAGGTCTATAAAATAAAATACGCATCCACTCTCTCCAGGGAAAGAAACAGGACATGAAGACCAGTACATGAGCTGACACTGTGAACATAATAGAAAATATATACATGATGATACACTATGTACAGAAAATAGTCAAAATATGTAAGTACATTGCTATTCACATGTATTGCTTATTTCCCTTGTTCTGATGACCAAGTATCAATAAAAAGCAACTAAGAAAAAGGATTCATTCTAACTCACAGTTCTAGTGGCAAGACATGGAGGATGAGGTGGAAACATAAGGTGGTAGTTACATCACAGTGCCCCCCCCCAAAAGAGGCAGATTTTAGGGAGGAAGCAGGGCTGGCCTATAACCCTTAAAATCCCATGCCCAATGACCTACCTCTGCAAGCCATGCTTCATGCCCCGAAGATTCCACTACTTCCCCAAACAATGCCATCATGTGGGGATCGAATATTCAAGCACATGAACCTATTGAACACTTCTGATTCAAACCATAACAGCATATTGATACTTAGGATATACAGTATGGCTATCCTCATGAATGTTCAGTGATCAGATGAAATTGGTTCTGTTCTGTCATATTTTGATCTCCACTCCAGGCCCCATTTGTTTGCAGGTCTGTGTATGCCTGTGATAAATAAATGAACTTTGCCAACTGTTTATGGAAACATACAAATTCTATTCATTTTTCTGTTCCTATCAGATATATGACCCACTAAGTGCACTGTAGTCTAAACCTTACAGATGTCCAAATGAAGTTGAGAAATTGTACATAAACAAAAAAAATTCCATGTAACAGTACATTAGCACTATGTATTCCCAGATACTTATCAGGTGTAATATCCATGTTTATACTTTGCTTATTATTGCTTGAAATATAACGGTCATGTCAGTTTCACTTCAAATTATTCTCCAAGAACCCTTTACAGTCCACAAGGAGCAGCTTTCTCTTGTATACCATTTTATTCCGCCCTAAGATTTTCTTCATGCCTTTTCTTCTGTTCTTCATTTTTTTTCTAGTGACATGTATTTGTTTTTTACAACAATTGCAAACTTCACATATTCAGTAAAACTTCACCTTGTAAAAAAAATGATTCAAAAATACATTTTAAAATATCTTAAAAGAGTCTGTAGACGGAAGACAAAATAAAGTAATTCAATCTGGAATACTTTCAAAGACTCACCTACCAATTATTGAAATGTAATAAAATTGTGTGAAAATAACTTTATATACACTCATGTGTATGTATAGATTCTCTTTATCGCCCTCAGAGAGTGGCAGAAGAAATATATACACACACGCACATTAATACATGCATGCACCACCATATATTTGTGTTAACCAAAAAGATAAAGTTTCTGTTGCTGTATTTGCTAATATTGTGTAAACAAATCCTAACTGGATATATTACCATTATTTTGTTCTTTGTTTATTTCCTCACTAAAATGACTTACATGTGAGCTTGTGGCGTTAAAACAAACTGAACAATATGCATGGGATACCAAATTAAATATCAACCTCTGTCATGACAACAAAACATGTTTCTCCTCAAATTTAATTTCCATGAGAAACTCTTCTAAATTAAAACCTCTTCCAGTGCAGCGTCCTTCCATTTTTTTTGCATTTTACTACCTAGAGATCAAACAGTTTGACACAGCAAAAATTCTGGTGAGTTAGAAAGAAATGCTGATTGGTTTGTTGGCTGGTGGCCGGGGGAATGTTATGACCGAGTAATTATGTGTTCTGGACAGATGCATTAACCAGGCTTGGGGCTGGAGCCACTGGATATTATTTTAGTCATAAGGCTAAAGGAACTGAATACTTTTCAAAGCATTGGCGGGCTGACATTGTTGAACTGATGCCTGTTCCAATGACTCCTTGGCAGTAACTTCCAACACTGCACTTATGACATGGTAAACAAAAACTACATTAAAGGTTTGCTTTTTAATCAGGGAGGAGTTTGAGCATTTCCACTAAGTTCTCTTGCTATTCATCAAGTCCCAGTGAAAGCTGTTGCAGATTTTCACAGTTCTATCTTCTGACGGAGCTGTAGCAATGTAACAGGCAAAACAGCCAGTGTTCTATGTTGGGAAAGAACATGTATCAGAATAAAAATGATAATTCATCTTTGTAGTTGTCTCCGTATGTAACAAACTGAAAGTTGACAGTGTGTTTTAGTCATGATTTATCTCAGTGCATAAAATCTTATCCGTTCTAAAGCAACTATGTCTAGTGATTGGAAAAAATACAAATTAAAATAAAATAACAATAAATATGATGCTTTTTGGCATCTAATAAAAGAAAATAGTCCCACAGTAATGAATCAATTGGATAACTTTAGGTAACTGTTTCTTTTGTGGTATTTAAACTAGATGTTTAATTTTAACACCATGTACTAATTATTAACTTAATAAGTTAATTGGAACCACATTTAGTTATCATAAGTATTTTATAGTATTATTGAAAAATTAAATCACATAATTTTCTTTTAATATTTTCTTAACTGTGGTACTATTATGATAAAATACAAATAAAAGAATCACTTCCACAGGATGATTATAAGTCATGAAGTAATAGAATTTTGATCAACAGTAAGGTGGATGGATGGGTGGATGGGTGGGTGAATGGATGAATGGATGGATGGGTGGATGGATGAATGGGTGGATGGATGGGTGGGCGGGTATGGAAATATGTAGATAAAGATAGAGATATTTTTCTACTTTTAATTTTTTAATATAATAGCTGAAAATATTTATTTGTGATTTTTCTTTACAGTTGAGACTCAAAAATTCTTGCAAAGTAGTTTTTTTAAAAAGACTATTTGAATCATTCTGAGAAACTCATTTTGTTATAAATTATTACTAATTCTACAAATAAAATTGCTCAGTTAAAAGAAATATTTGAAAGATATTTGCTGTAATACAAATAGTAATTATTGTATTTCCCTTAGTTACTTCAATACAAGCATATTTTTAGTAGTCCTCAAAGATTCATCATTTTGGTTAAGTTTCATAACATTGTTACATACTTTGTAAGTTTTGGGTACCCCAGAGGGCATCTAAAAACCTAACCTGAGATACCATTTTTGTTAATGGAATTTTGTTTTTAATTAATCTTTACTAATAAATCTATTGCTGCATATTGTTTAATTGATATGTTTCCTCAGTGACTGCAAATGAAATTTCTATAAATATTTCAGAAGATTATGAAGAAATATAAATATAAATATTCTGACTAAAGTCATTATACCTACCACCTCATTTTCAATCTATAATCTAAAAGGAAATGTTATCTTCTTGAATTGGTTATAAAAATTCTGGCGAGCTTAGACAAAAGCTATAGTATAATGAACTAACTAAGAAAACATTGGAATAATTCTTTCTTCACCCGTACATCGTCTCCCAATATAAACGAATCACTGTGTGATCACTATGAAAAAAATACTTAAAAAGTCTTTAAAAGGTATGGAAATCAAAGGTCTGTAAAGAGAGTGACGAGAAAGTTATTTTTCAAGAAAAGAGAGAGAAATGAGATCAAAAAGAGAAACTTGGGCAGTGCCGTAAAATTGTACTTTCTCAAGATGAAATTGTATTATGTTTTAGGAAATGACTAATTATGAGTCCAAATAAAGAATATATAAAATTTACCATACTAACAATATGCAATCTAGGTATATTGAAATATTGATATACCTAACAAAATATAATGATATATTATTCTTTCTATTATGATATAGTTCATGACAGAACTCAATTCATAACCTCTCTAATTAACAGGAAACAGAAATATTGCTGTTTCCAACACTGAAAATACAGTGTAAATTCTCTCATTTTTTATTTCTATGTTCTTTCTTTACAAGAGACTCAAAAATTTTTACAAAATGGGTTTTTCTTAGAAGTATTTGAATCAAGATAACAAATTTGTTTTGTTCTAAATTGTTACTAATTCCATAAATAGTGCTAATAAGTTGAAACTCAAAACCTTTTAATTCAATACTGAAAAATTAGTAGAACATGAATTGCAGCCATGTTAGCACATGTGCTACATTAAATTTCTTCAAAAAGGAACAGGAAATAAAAATAGTTGTTAATACTATTTGTGTTTAAAATGCTAAGTATTGAATGCAGTATCTGTCACTTAAGAGATGGTTTATAAATAAGTAATTTCTCTTAATAAATGTAATTACAAAGCCTAGTGTTAGTATTTGTTTTTCCACCTACACTGTCTTTATCATTAATTTTATTTTATATAATAAAATGATATATTAATAATAAATGCATGTATTGAATACTTCCATGAGTTATAAGCATTCTTTACTCGGATATAAGAAAAACCAAGACTTGACTCTTTAACAAAAATATTCTTTTAATCTTTAAACATCTGTCCAATAAGACATTCACCTAACTGAAAGGAGGAGAGGAAATGTTTTTTTGAAGGAAAGATTTTGGAATATCAAAGTATAAAATATGGTAAAAATGTCTAGAGTCATTTTATTACCATAAGCTGCAGTAAATGGGACTTTGGCAAGGAGTGGCTAAATTAAATGCAGAAAGGGACATAATATTTTTTTTCTAAAGGACCTAATGAGAATACAATATTTAAGCAATATTTAAAAGGAAACACAAAAGAAAGAATGTCTGTTAATGTGAAATGGCCCTTAACTAATGATTTTCTTAAACAAACCTTTAAAAGTTTATCTAAGGCTTCACCAAGGCAGAGAGACACACAGACGCACATCTGCGATATGTTTGTAAGGTTCCATTGCTGTTTTAGGAAAGGATGTGAGTTATGAACTGAGTCCTTTTATAATCATTCTAATAAAGCTGGATAAGATGTGCAAGGGACCGGACTCCTTCAAGCTGTTGTTCTGTAAGTAACAGTGAGACTGTATGAGGTCTGAAACTTCTCTTTCTTTCTTTCTTTCTTTCTTTCTTTCTTTCTTTCTTTCTTTCTTTCTTTCTTTCTTTCTTTCTTTCTTTCTTTCTTTCTTTCTTTCTTTCTTTCTTCCTTCCTTCCTTCCTTCCTTCCTTCCTTTCTTTCCTCCTCTTTCTTTCTTTTCTTTTTTTTTTGAGGTCTGAAATTTCTTGTATAAATTGCTACAGCAACTCAAAACCACAGGCTGCTTTATCAAGTACAGAAGTCCTTTGACTTGTCAGTGTCCTTATCTTCACAAAATGCTGAAAACTAGCAATGAAGAATCTGTACTTTATGAGATTGCTGTGCTTCTTCAAGAGAACGATCTGGGAGTATAATGCAAGAGCCCTGGTTCTTTTGGCTCCTAAAACTTCAACTCATTTCCCGTACTCGGGATACCAAATACTGCAAGAGCAAAAAGACATCTTAGACTTTTATTCTTAAGACTGTGATTGGTTAATAGACAGAAAATCCAATGAACACTGATTCCTTTATTACCCATAGCTCTTAACAACTACAACAAGGAAACCACAACGTTTAGAGTTAACTATCACTTTTCTATCTCACCTGTCTTTTGTAATTAAATAACTTAAATCTTTAGGGATCAATTTTCAGTCTGTCTCTGGAAGGAAGTACAGTTAGTTTTTACCTCCGCCCTAGAAACTTTGTTTGCTGTAATGGCCCTATTGTTTTATTTTTTAAATTCTGTTCAAAAATCAACTCACGTGAAAAAATACTAGAAATTATAAACCATGCTCAAATGACTCAGACTCTCTGATTTTAGTCTATTCCAATATTTTAAAACTACTTTAAGAGGAGGTACTAACATGTGGAGAAAATAAATAGTTCTAACACAAATTAACAAATTATTGTTAAAGCATATGAAGCTCTAATCAAAGAGATGTTACTGAATGTTCACAACCTTGCTCTATAACTATTTGCAGCACATTCAGCTGAATGCACAAAAATTGTAAATTTAAAGACAGAAAAAATAAGTTTAGAAACAAATATTCATAATATATGCTGAGTAAATCAGTTTATATAGATTATTGAAACTATCATTAGCTTCCCAAGACGCTAATTAGTTCCTCCCATTATAAAATTTATGGTTCTTAACTTTATTGCTTAATTTAGAATTGTCTACAGTGAGCATGACCTATGGCAAAGAATTGCTACTGCAAAATTAGACGTTTAAAAAAACTGCAAAGCAAAGCTGGGATTATAGAGTTTGCTAGAAAATTCTTTCCTTTCTGTTAACAATACCCAGCTAATCTGGGACCCTCACCCCCTCTTGACTTATACTATATAATATTTATGTATGCATGACAACAAAATATGTTTCAATAAAAATATATTTGAACTAGCAAAGCAAAATTGCTTTAAGCTTTTGATGTGTCTCCTAGCTCACATCTCTCAAAGCCTTTTCCTTTCAACAGTTACATTCAAAAGTCAAAGATATACAGCTGATGATTCAAGCTGAATGACACTATGATAAACTATGGTTTCTCCTGCAGATAAAATACATCATAAATCGGTGCAACACTTACCTCATTTTAAATATTACTGTCTCCTTTTATCAGGTAACACTATATGACCTTGTCTTACCTTCTTTCTTCTCATATTTTACATGGGAGTTTAATTCTATTCAATGATCACAAGCAGAATTTTTTTTAATTAAAAGAAGATATATGGCTTTAAAGGCTTAGGTTATCTAATAGACCAATTTAATTAAAAAATAATAATAATGAAGACAGACTGACCTCGGATGCTGTGCAAAATGTAACAATAACAAAATTAGATAGATTTTTAAATTGTAATCACTCTTTGTACTTAACTGCAATTTATCACATGATATAAAATGATAGGCAATACTATTCAATGAAACGGAGATGTATTCACAACTAACTGATAAAGACACATTTCTGCTGATTAAGAAACAGCATTATTTCTAGCCTTTCAGGTTAAAACATCCATCACGAATTAGAGCAGACCAACACCCTCAGCTCCAGGTCTCCAGCAAGCACTTTGATTTACACAGTGAAGTTTCTGAGTAGAGACTGTCCTTTTTCTGGACACTGGGGTGTGATTTGTACTTTCAAAACTCCTAAATGTGTTGAATGCACTAGAATAAATCTTGATGATAATCTGAGCAACGTGGGATTTGTACCCTTCATTCCCCAAGCCTGTTGAAAGGTGAACTTTCTCCTTTGGTTCCTTCTGTTCAGGAGAGTGTGGCTTTGTGACTGGGGGCTATGAGGTGACAGAAATTCAGGTAGCCCTGACCACTCACCTGACCTTTCATTTTAGGCCTTTCCTGGAGCAGACATGAGCACTGAGCCACTGGTGTATCCATTTTGTCTACCGTCAAGCCATTTTCCCATTTGTGCTGCTCTGGATCTGGAAATGGTAGTGTTAATACAGCCCTGTGGATTTGATCCCAAGTTACTCCTTCTTGAATTCTTACTCTTGTAAAATACATATGGTAGCAGCTTCAGAATGAATGGTCTCTGGTAGGGATTCTTTCCTAACCATGTCCTTTTCTCAGAAAGTCTTGGACTATTGAGATTTGAATATTTCACATAATTAAAAAAATCTCCCAAATCAAATGAAAAAACTTTTTAATTTATCTCTTTTTAGGTTACAACTATTTTCAACAAGTGAAGTAACTAGTTACTAAGGAACCTCTTGTACATTATCAAATACCATATCCTATTTTCCTATGACATAAAAGAAAAATAAAACACACTTTCTACAACACTAATGATTTGGAAGGCCATGTTTCTATCTGTTCAGGTCATGTTTTGTGAGCATTTTCAAATTGGCAGTGATGGCTTTTCTTGACATTCTGCAAACTAGCCCACTGTGCTAGGTGCTGTTGTTCCACACTGTGCTTACCACACCACAGCCTTAGTACATGAGGGGCTGATAATGCAGTCTGTGACCTTGAAACAGGATGAAATCAGTATCAACATCTTCCTCAAGCCTCAAAGTCACTCCAAAGACAGAGGATCCAGATTCAAATGCCCTGTTCTCTCCTTCTACCCCTATCAAAACTGTTACTGTGCCCTGCCCTGTAGCTTAGCTTCCCCTGCTTGCCTCAAAAATTTGGTGTCTGTTTCTTCACAAGTAAGTCTTCATACCTGTAGATAATTCCATCTTTTCTTGCTTCCTGGGACAGTTTGCATCATCAGTTTCCAGCTCTTGTCCTTGCAATGTGCTTCTTCTAATATGCCTGAGAGGACCCAGCAGTGTAGTTTGGAAAACAGTCATGCGTCCTTACCAGTTTTCTTCAGTTAGATTTGGTTTTTATTCTCTCCCATTTTTATACATGTCTTGGGTGTTTATACTTCTCCTCCTGTGAATATAATCCATGCATTACCAGTTACCCTGTTTTCATCTATCTTATAAGAGACTATCGAGATAAGAGGAGGGCTGAGGTCTGGCTTATTCTGAGCCATACTCCAGTGCCTAATACACATTATAACATATGCTGGGCACTCAAAAATTATGGATCATGTTGAATTATTTCATTTTAATAGTGTGTTTTAAAAACAAATCATATTCTCCCAGACATTCAAGTTTGAACAGTTACAGTCGAGCATGGTGGTGGAGGCATGTGAGGATACTGAGTTCTGACTAGCATGGGCTGCACAAGAAGACCCGGCATTACAACAAACTGAATAACCCAGTACTGATGATGACCTTTCTCTTTGGGGACCCTTCAGCACACTCATTATTCTCATATTTTAAAAGTCTCAATCCTCCAAAGTTTGCAGACTAACCCACCATCTTTATGACAGCCTTTTGTCCAGAATATTGTATCATACTCTAAAACTCCAGGATCCCAGTTCTGACTGTCATTCTTAGGAAGACCAGTCTAAGCCATTCAAAAATCTTGAGCAAGATACACTGCTTGCATTGTCTACAGTCTAAAGTTTTTACCTTAGCATTTAAGGCATGGCATAAACTGCATCCAGTGTCTCTAGGCATCCCTCCTAAAATGCCTGGAGCCAGACCTTTTCCTTACTAATACCTCAAGCATCTTATAGTCTCCTTCACAAACTTTAGCTTCAACATCAGTCTGCCTGCCTAGAATGCTCCCTAATGTGGTTTGTCTAAGTAGTGTCCGTAATTTAATTGTTAATCTTGACTTCCACTTATTTATCTATTTATTAAGACCCACAAAGAATTCCGTGGTATAATGGCATCTATTTAAAGCATTATTTTGAAATATGACCATGTGCTTAATTACCTTATTTTATTCTACTAGTTTTAGATAGTTTTATAAGATATTCTCAGGTTAAAACTCAAGAAATAAAAAAGTATGTGTAAAACACTGGTCTTTTTCCCAATTCTGTCTGCCAACCAGGTGGCTCTTAGAAACAACCAAGTGTCATAACTATTTTTATGTATCTTCGAGGAGACATTCCATTAGAAGAAAATAACAGCTAGTGCTTTCTAGTTTGCTCAGGATTTTGTATCAAACATTTCTCTCCTCTATAGTTATTTAATATTTTATTTACATACAATTTCTCATTTACAAAGGCCATATGGTTTGTATCTTTTATAAAATGTCATACAAACATTTGTTGATAGAATGTCCAATTCTTTCAAGTTTGGAATAAACTGTTCAATGCTAAGATAGACTCTTTGCTACCTTTATCCTCAAGGGAGAAGGATAAAGAGAATAAACAGCAGGTTTTCCAAACACTTCCTCTGTGTAACCGTTAAAGGGAAATTAAGGCATGACAAACCACATATGCAGATGTGCATTGTTCTTTTGTGATACTTTAATATGTTCCAGATCCAAGAGCACATTACTGCTTCCTTTGGTTCTGATACATATGCTGATACAAAGATTAACAAAGTCACTGATTTGTAATGGATGATTCTGTTTCATTTTAGAAATCACCCACTCCTGAAGCATTCCAAGTTCACTGAAAGTATGTTTGCATTGAAATTTTTCTCATAATTACGTCCATCTCCATTTCATGTTAGACATATTAGAAATGACATGACAGCCCACCCACCTTGTCACTGCATGCTAAATGTCTTACAGTCCTATGATTATTTTAAATGTATGTGTTAAACTATGAAATGATAAGGCCCCAAAATAATTTTTTGATATAAAAATAATACTAAACAGTTAACTCTTGGGAGAAAATGTATTTCCTTAATGACTGAACAATGTGCTTAGTCATTCTATTTTAAAATGTTATCATATTAACATAGTATGGTCGGTGTTGAGTCTCAAGTTGATTATTTGGTTAATGGAGAATCCAACTAGATAAATCAGAGTTGCTCATAATCTATTAAAGAGATCTTAAGTGTCAAGCTGACTGCTCTGAATTCACCAGACTAACCTGGGAGGCACCAGGTTTTCCATTTTTCTTTACACTGTGCAAACAAGAACTAGAATGAGAATGAATCCTACAAATCCCTTGACGCGGGACTTTTTTTTTTTTCTGTTCACTTTGTGCTTAAATTAATGCCCAGGATTCAGATCGCAATTACAAAGGCACATTTTCTTCTAAGAAATTAAGCATATTTAAAGAAAGCTACTTTCAAAAACATAACTTTTGATTACTTTTAAAAACTTGAATTTTTTCCTAGAATTCTGGAAAATAATGAAAGTTTAGGTTTAGAATTTTAGTAGCTCATTGAACCACCAGAACTGTAATTTATGTCGAAGTTCCTGTCGACGTTGTTTTCTTTATGATCATTTTCTTCTGAATAAGCATGCAGGAGAATTATCTTCAAAAGTTTAGTCTTTATTCTGTGAGCCTTTCACTCAGAGAGCCTCATAAATATAAAATTAAACAGTACAAAACATTCTTACGTATGTCCTACTACAGAGATAGTTCAGCAGTGTAAAGCACTTAGTGGTCTTTCAGGGACCAAGGTTCAATTTTCAGTAGCCACGTGGCAGCTCACAATCATCTGTAACTCCATTTCCAGGGAACCTAATGCTCTATTCTGGCCTCCAAGGGCACTAAACATCCATGAAGTACACATGAATACATACATGCAGGAAAAACATTCATGTATATAAAATCAATAAATGTTTTCTTGGACAAAATATGTAATGTGAATGTAAGTGAATAATATGTGAATTAGGCACTTTTATTGGATGAATAAAAGTTTCATTTTTAGTTTTTATAGATTAGGTATATATTGTCATAATGGTTAGAATATTTACCAACAAAACATGAAATATCATCTAACAGTTAAACACATTACTACTCCAGTAACATGCCCAGATGTTGGTAATGTAGGTTAGTAGTACTTCATCTTGACTAGCATGATACATAGTGAGGAGGTGAGTATCTCTGAATGACGATACTGTCTTTGTAAGAGCAGCTAACGTTGGAATTTATCAGCCCCCAAGACTGAGATAGGAATTGCCAAATGCATAGGAAGCAACTTAAGCACCAGAGATTCTTTCCCCTACTATTTTCGGATTGCATGGGGATCATAAAGAGAAAAGAAACGCAAGGAACAACTTGAACTGATCAAATTTTCAACTAAGAAAACTGTTTCTAAGGTGTTTCATCAGCAGGAAACAAAGAAGAGAATTATTTTTCTCTGCTGATAAACTTCCTCCTTGACAAACCCTTATTGTTTTCATTCTGACTTTTACAATTTAGCAGAAGTACAAAGATGTTTATCCTCAGAGGGTTTGCTCCCCAATGCACCAGCTTTCTCTAATCCTCTGCAGCCTCGGTTCTTTCGGTTGGTGGCCATCTGGCATATTGCCTTTGATTTTATGAATAAGGTCTCCAATTGCTTCTGCAGCTGTTATCAGTACAGCCTGACCCGCTCCAAATGGGGAGAACAGAGGGGAAATACCCCACAACTTGCACCGTGTTTCATTCCTGTGGCTCTCTTCCCAGACCCCTCATTGTGATTTTTCTAGTGCACATTCCTCAATGCAGATGGGGACATCACTAGACCTTGGTGTAAGAAAGCTCCCATAAAAGTGAGCTTTTCTCAGCAATCACTGTTTATACTTATGATTTACAGATTAAGCCTCTGCATCTTATACATATCATTATTTTTATTTATGGTCCTTAAAGATGCTTGTAACTATACAATCTCTTTATACTGCCAATGAGTTGTTTCTTTTGTCTCCAGTAAGGTTAATATTTGGTGTAATGATTTTTATATAAAATAATCATTTTAAGGTTGTGCTCCTAGAATCCCAGAAGAAGAGATGGGGGCAGTGGACAGCTAGCTGCTGGTCTCAGTTTCAAATTGTGAGATTGAGGGTCTTGAATCTGAGGCCAGTTTGAGTTATGCAGCAAGAGCACATTATGACATGGAGAGGGTAGAGGCATTTCAGTGCCGTTTTAGGGAATAACTGAATTCACTTACTGATAAAGGTAGAATTAAGTCAATTCACCACAGAGATAGGCTAGTGCTACCATCAAAAGAATTTCTATTCTTTTCCTTCCAAATGGATCTGTTTGCATCAAAACTTTCTAAAATTTCACCTTCCAGTCTTCATGTTAAAGAACACACAACACATCCATTTTAGGGCAGTTGTAAAAGGTTGAACTGGGGAGTACATTAAATCACCTTTGAGTTCCTCTGTGGGAATAAATACATCTGTTTGCTCTTGATTGAGTTCTAGTGGAGTATTGAGAGCCTGGGAGGACCTGGGAGGATGACAGAAATAGAAAAGAAACATGTTTCCTAGCGTGTCAGTTCGGGAAATTGTCATGTTCTGGGGCCACTGAGTTAGGTATAGGTAAAGACGACACAGAAGGAGCAGTGATAGGGGAAGTAGACTCTTGGAAAGAAAAGGGTGAAGGACAGATACTTAGAGAAGGAAGGAGGAAAGTTGGGACAGGCTGGAAGACACTCCTGTCATCAATATTATTTCTACTTTTAAAGCAACACAAGTCTTTCGCTTTTTATATGAATCCTCTATTCTTCTCATCACGACAGCAATAAAGATGACTTTGCTGTTACCTCATCACCTCTGCCCATAATATAATATCAATATTTCACTCATCTGGAGTTGGCTCTTTCATTAGTACCTTCATTACTCTCTAGGTTCAGCAGGGAAACTTCTCAAATATGCATAAAATATGTCATACATCTTGATCAATTTATTGTCTCTATTTTTCCATGCCAAGTTACTGGTGAGTGCTCAAAACATAATATGATAACTCTGTAGGTATATTCTCTCCACAGCAAGATATGATCAGAGTATTTATTTCACTTCCATAGTTTTTTTTAATTATGAAAAAAATCTGTGGAGTCGCCTTTTGCATTATTAAAGTGAGAAGCAAGACTGAGTTATTAGTGACCCGTTATGTTCAAGTTGTTTCACCCTTGAGCCTGTTCTGGAGGGAATGGCCTCTAAAGGATGCTTCTGCACTCACACAGTCCCTGATTTTGTGTTTCTGAATTAAGAGTTAATTCTAAAGACCAATTTGCTGGCAGCTTAACTTACACACAGGAAAAAGAAAACAGCAAGACTGTGTAACTACAGCTTCAGCAAATGCCAGTTTGAAATAAGAATGGGAACTAAAATGGTGATAAGACTAGAACTGTGCCTAGCATTTTCTTAGCAACCCTTCTTATACTTGCACATGAAATTTTCAATGGTACATAATATTGCCATCGCATCCTTAATGGTTGGCAAAGTGCTTTGATGTGCAATTTCCGGTGTCTGCAGTCTGTGATCTCTGTCTGCTATCAGACCAGAGTGGGTGGTATACAAGATGCCACTGTGGCTGAGTACTCAGCTCCAGCTCCTTTTTTACAGTAGGCACCACATCTATGGGAGGTGAGTAGGAGGCACCCACAGATCTGTATGGCCCTGGATCAGTGCTTGTGTTCCACTGCATGAAGCAAGAGTCAAGACAGGGGACACACTGTATTTTCTGCAAGTGAGAGACTTCTTATTTGCTCATCACTCTGAGGGAGGGGAGGACAGTCTGAAGTGCAAATACCTTTCACACAGCACAGCACTTTGTAGGAGGCTAGCAAGAATTGATGCCTCCTCGCTGAGTTCTCAGTTCCTTTGATGATCAAATAAATTGAGCCCAGCTCCCTGCTGCTTGGCACTCTGCTCCGTCCAGTTTCTGCAGTGGAAGGCCAAGAGGAAACCCTAGGAAAGTTCTGAGGAGCCACAGGAGTCTGAGCTACCAGTTCCTGCTGGTCTACAAGTAAGGAAGATTCAGGCAGCCTTTTGGTCTCTTTTGTGATCCATTTTCTAAAACTTTATTTATACAAATTGCCTTCATCTTCTTTTCATTAAGCAACCAGGATTTCTTTTCTTTTCTCTTTGCATCAATCAGAAACACATTCAATATGTGAAGAACTGATCAATTTTTGTGTTCTTATTTATTTCTATTTCTGACGAGGCAGGTTCAAAATGAACAGCTAGGTCAGAAAAAACAACCAAGCAGCAAGTGAGGGGTTATTTTTTGCCTTTATGTGATTATCTTTTATGAACCATTTTGAATTATCTTCCTTATCAAGAGGTAGATAATAAGTCCGAATCTTCGTCCACTGAAGGAGAAATGGAACAGAACGTGCCAACAAAGCCCCACATCCTGCAGACTTCGTCTCCCTGGGACTCAAGTGACAACCTCCTGTGAAGAGACTTGCAGTTGATAGAGTAGCAAAAATCAGCTAAGTCCTGAATGTCCTCAGACAGCTCTGGGCACCATTCAGGACATTCTAATTCTTGCTACCTGTGAGGAAGGATCTTAGGTAGAAAGTGTCCAGATTCCAGGCTGATACAAGGAAAATCTGCACCCTCAGGGAAGTACTTGATATTCTTCTGTCTTGAGGTTTGCTTGGTAACAATGAAGACTCAGAAAACTGAAGATTCCTTGAAGAACACTGACATTAAAAACGTTGAATAGGAAAGCCCTTGACTGATGAAAGCGCCTTGGAAAGAGCCATGAAGCTCCCTCCTTTGGACCTCCAGATCCTCCAGATGAAAATGAGCTCTGGGAAGAAAAGGAGTGTGTGTGTGTGTGTGGGGGGGGGTATTATTGTTTTCTGTTGTCTGTTATTAAGCACATTCCTGGCCTTACAGGAAAGCTGTTGTGTTTTTGTGTGTTGGGGGTGGGGTGGAGTCATCTAAACTGCAAACATGAAGCTCTGAGATGAGAGAAAAGCTTCAGGTGGTCAGTGTTGTTTCTAAAGAACACTTCTAAAAATCGCATCTTCTCAGGGCCAGCCCCAAATGAGTTCTGATATAAATAAAACTGATCCACCTACCTAAACCAGCATCTCATGTGTTTGTGTGTGTGTGTGTGTGTGTGTTTCAACAATATGTGTGTTCCCAAGTCCCCAATGCCTCAAACAGGAAACACTATATAAGGATTTAATAAAGGGAAGGATGATGGGATGTCAGAATCTTACTATACCATAGGAGAGGGCGTTTACTATGGAAAGTAAGAAATAAATTTAAAATGCTCTTTATCCCACAGTTCTAAGGAAAACTGTCCACTGATGATGAAAATAAACAGTGTCCCAATGTTTTCAACTACTTCTCATAATGAAGAGAAGTGGAGTCCTATGTGGATGGAGGGTCACGATTGCAGAGTGGTTTTAAGGATTCTTGTTTAGGTTCTGGAGGAAAAAAGGATCCTGAGACAACGGGGTCAGTTGGGAAGTTGAACAAGCTATTACTTTCTCAGTATTAAATTTATAAAGGAAAATCTGTGGAACTTTCAAAGTACCATTAACTAGAAGGCTCTCCTAAGACTCAAAGCTAATCGTTAGGAGTGGCTGGGAATGGCTTCAGTGGGACCATCGTTCCTCTGCGACATTGCAGCTTCTGCTCCAATTCCACTAAGCATCCTGGGTGCTAAGGATATGGAAGCCCCAGGGTCAAACACTGAAGTTCTCTGGAAGCACAGTGGGAGACTCTGATGTTGGGTTGTTCCAAAGCCCTTTGTGGGGCCCCAGTCACTGTCATCACACCCTCTGACTGAGCTACTGACAGAGGCCATGTGCAAATGCTATAAATGTATATGAAAGCTATCTTCAAGGCGTTGGTTTCTTGAAACGCTTTTTGGCAGATCCTCCGCGTTTTCCCAGTGTCCTCAATTCGAAATACGGTTTTCTCTTTATTTCAGAAAGCATTCTAAGTGTGAACTAGATAATGCAGTTTCTACCATCTACCTACTCTTTCTACTTCCTGGCCCAACGCCCTTCATTTGCAGCCCTGTAGGCACTGCAAAACGCGCTCCAGCAAAGAGACCGGAACTGCCCAAGTAAGTGTTCTGTGGAAGGTGCTCGGATCAAACTAGACAATGCTGCACCCACCAGCTCCAGCAAGTCACTTGGAAAGTACTGGGTCTTGGAGTGCCAGTAGCGCAACCAAGTTCAAGGAACCGCCCCATCAATTTGCCTTCTCCAGCAACCTTTTGAGAAAGGATCGTGAGTGCCCGTGGCTGGAAGAGGGGGTGAGGCAGAGCCAATGAGGATGGGGGGAGGGCGGTCGGGGGAGAAGCACCTGGAAACGGGAAGGAGAAGTCGGCTGACTTCAGGTTCCAGGCTTTGATTTTAAGCGGCAGTGAATCGGGATTGCTTGACACTCCACCCCCTGCCTATGGCTCAGCTTGATCCTGGAGCTAGTTAGGGCGTTAAACGGGTACGCGGTTGGGGCAATTCATTAGGCAAGAAATGGATTAGTTGTTTATTATCTATAAACATTCCAACCACAGCAACGGATCATAAAACCGCGGAAGGGCCTGTTAAAGGGAAGGAGCAAGGAAGCCTCCATGTGGGCCGCGCGGACTCAGCGATTGTTCCCATGTGATAAAGTGTCCATTAGAGAGGGAGAGGCAGAGAAGGGGAAATGTTTTCCTCGGCTGGGAGTCACGATCTCTCTAAGCTGCACGGGGGTAAACACAAGGTTGGAGTGAGTTGGTGGGAGAGGATGAGAGAATGGACAAAAGATTGGGAGGCCTCGGCGGGGCCATTAGCAAGGCTCCCGCAATAAAGGCCGCGGACTGAATGTGGAGAAGAACTGAGTCTTCAGTTTCTTGGCAAAACCTTTAGAAACCATGAAAGCAGCCCAATAAGATTTTATGGGGGGAAGAGAAGTTTAAAACCAACATCTTTTCGATGGCAGACATGCTGCTAAGGCTGGCTTTTTAAAGGTTTTCATTCAGAACAGAAGATTTTTAAGAGGAGTTAATCTCAAACAATTAAATGCTTTTTAAAGTATAAAAGTAATATATATGCGCATATATAAAATATATACATATATTAACAAATAGCTTTCCTTCTTTAGTTAGTTGTTCTTTGGAACAAGATTTAAAATCTCCTTGTATATTTAACCTATTTCTTACTGTGTCAGAAACAGTGAAGAGTGCCTTCTAAGCAACTAATTGAGTATACGTTCAATCAAATTCAGAACCTCTTAGAAATTATTGATTATTTTATTAGTGTAATTTAAGTAATGTATTGTTTTTAAATGTTTATGAATGGCAGTTTTATAAAATAGTGTCACATAACAGAGGGCTCTTAGTTCTCAAATTTAAAAACGTATTAAACGGAATATGCCATAAGGGGACATCTTCATAGGTGAAAAAATAATAAATTATAAAACACAATAATCCACACAGAACAACGCAGAAATCAGGATAAGGGGTTGCCAGCACCCCCAGAAAATCCTCGTCCCACAACAGATTAAAGATGTTTTTTAATCTGTTAATATAATCATACTTGGGGAGGTGTTGGTATTGAGACAATCACTCCAGTTTCTGAATTTCTTTTGGATACCAATATTGGTACCCACAATCTTTTTGAAAATAAAATCAAAACTGCTTTGGATATTCTGAAGAGGGAACAAAAATTGGCCTCCACGTTTGTAGCCTAGCCCCCACCTTTCCTTATTCCGAGACATAACAAACAAACCATTACATGTTGAAAAAACGCATCTGAAAACAGAAAGGTCACGTAGCTGCCAGTCCTGGGGAACATTAGCTGGTGTTTGGGAAAGAGTTGACAGTTGAAGGTTGAAGTTTCTCCTCTCTCTCCTTTCTGCTCAGAACAAGAAGGGAAGAAGGGAGGGGAGAGGAGGAGAGGAGGGGAAGAAAGGGAGGGAGGGAGGGAGGAAGAGAAAGAAAAAAGGTTAGGATATGATAAGGATAGTGTGGGGGCGGGGAGAGAACTTACAAGGTACAGCCTTGCAAAGATAAATTATCGGAAGGCTACCATTTTTTTTTATTCTAGATTCAAGCATACATACACACAGAGACGTGCACACACATACACACAGAAGAAAGTACAGGCACTAAAATAATATAAACTGACTGGAATTTGCATTGTCTCAAAATATGAAGAGGAGTGAGGTTTTGTTTGCAATCATAAAGCAACTAAAAAATAATCACAGTAACATCAAACTCTGACTTCCCCAAGGGAAAGACTGTTAGACTAAGGCGGTTCCCTTTGCCAGTAGCTTCAGGGAAGGTGAAAGTCAGTGGCCTGACCATTACTTCAAAGCTCCAGGATCCCTTAGTCCAGCTAATCCGGAAAATGCAGAATGCTTCTCATTGACTCATTTGGATGCAAGCAACCCACTGCGCAGTGTCTGTTGGCCTCTGAGATCCCTCTTATCTGAAGTCGTGAGGGGAACATTCCTGGAACCGGCACTGAAAACTTTCATATTGAAATTTGTATTAGAAAAAGGCACTGGTAGTAAGTGTGATTTCTTCATGGCCTGTTCGGGTTTGATGTCTCCAAAACAATGCGTTTCCGAGGCTAGACGGTAGAAAAGACCAGAGAGTGGGACATGGCTGAAAGATATTTGGGATTAGACAGAACTTTGTATAACCTTGAGTGTATCATTTTAAAACTGGAGAGGCTCAGCTTTCCGAGGCACCTAACTGTCTGCTAATAAGCCCCTGCTTAGGACAACGCATCACTGGGAGACACAGCAGGTTACTCGAGTCCCGCCCTTTGCTTGTCTGTTAAAAGTCTATGTTGTTTGGGTCTGTTTGTGGAAATATGCATAGTAAAGATTCTGGGCTGAGGGGTTTAGCATCGAGACCCCCCCCCGCAATTAATCGCTTTCTGGTGGGGTGTCTCTGACAAGCTCTGGGTGCTGAATCCACTATCAGCGCTGACGATGACTCTTGCATCTGGGACACACGTGTGGCTGCACACCTGGTTTGTCAGCCTATGGCGAACAGTGATGGTCTTAACTCCCAGACCAGAGGACCAGTCCTGTGCTCTGCAGCTCCAGGCCTCAGGGATCTATTCTGTTGAACCCACTTTCAACACTGCCCCAGCCCCAGATCAACTGTAACCATGCCCAAGTCCACCTGGCCCGCAAGCTCCTAGGGGCATTTGCAAGAGTCTAGAGCAGAACAGAGTTGCAAGCGGGACAGAGCTCCACTGCAGCTAAGGCAGAATCACAGCCGCTGGCTGCAGAAATGACCCGCCCTGGAGTCGAACCAGAATTTCCTTGCGATGAAGAGGGAAGTGCCCTTTGCCTTGGGGGAAGAGTCGTTCCTAACCGTTTGTTTTAAGACGCAATCTCTTGAAGGACCCATTCTGTTGCTGTAACAGTTCCTAGTACCTGTAAAAAGGCAAGAAGCCAAAGTGCGCCCTCAACTAAGAAGCGATGCTAATTCCGTTCAGCAGGAAATGTTTTTGTTTTTAAAGCAGTCCGGTCCTGAAGCGAATTCCTTCCACCCCAGTCACGGTTCTCAGTGGTTCTGGGTTCTGCAGATTTCAGTCACCCAGCAGAGTGGGTGAAAACTAATTTGCTGCTTTCAGGTACTTTCAGGTCTGTTTCTCAATGCATCTTTTTAAAACTACTTTTAAACAAACAAACAAACAAAAAACCGAAAGCTGAGACAGATTGCAAACATTTAAAGCAGCTTGTGTCAGTATTTGGGAAAGGTTTTCCTTGGAGTCAGACCTGGATGCCCACCCTCTTTACAAGTCACTTATCTTCCTACAGGTCATCAATATTCCTTCCCAAGTCCAAATTGCTGAAGTACAGGCCTTGAGACCTAATGCTGGTCCTGAGATGGGGGCGGGGGGTGGGGATGGGGGGTGGGGAAGACTCTGTGGACCAAGGTCCTGTAGAAAATCTGAGATAAAGACGACCTTAGGGAGGCATTTAGGGCAGAGATAAAACAATCTTGGAGGAATTTAGCCTGGCTTTAATGCTTCTGCAAGTAGCCTTCTTTTAACATCCCTGCCTCAGACCTCACCTGGAAGATGGAATGGTCCCAAGAGGGAGGTAGAAAAGACTCTTCATGTCCCCACAGCCCCAGACATATCAGTAAAGACGCTAAAGAGGAGGTACATCACAGGCCAGAGCAACAAGAGTTAAAGGAACATCTTCCTTACTCATAAATAGTCCTCCAAATGTGCCTCAGCCATTCTTACTGTTCAGAATTTCTGGTACTATGCTTAAAATATTGACATTGGGTAGGGTTTATGCCCCGTCCCAGAACACTAATTTAAAATGGAAAAACAAGAAAAGTAAACATGCATGCCACTTTAAATAACCATATCCAAAGGCTTAAATTTAGAAATCACATTCAATAATTCTTAGTCCCTTTACATTTTTTATACCAATGACACTTGGCTATTCAGTTTTATTTTAAAAATGACTTCAAATGATAAGTAGTATCTGACTTTTAAATATGCTCTAATTTTGAAACAAAATGTTTTGAACCACCTGATGTATTCATAAAACAGTATAAATAAGTTATACTTCAGAAATTAACAGAACTCATTTTCTAACATAAAGACTCTCTCTAGTCCAACCAGAAAGGCATAACTAACTTTATTTACCAATTTTTTTGGTCATTCTCAAGCCTGAGTGGATTAGTTTAGGAAAAAAAATTCACATTTATAGAAATCATTAAACATTACAAGAAAAAAAAGTGACCATATGCTTCTTGGTAAATTATAAATATATTTCACATTTTGCCATAGGAAACTGTCACATAGTTTGCATTTTATGCAATGTAATTCATTTAAAAATTTTTATCTTATAGCTAAATGGAAACAAGAAATATTACTCATCTTGACTTATTTATTTTTCTTATAAAGGCCACCAGTAATAGACTTTTTGTGTGCTTAAGCAGAAAATATTAAAATTTGTAATCTAAAGGAATTAGCTGTTTTAAGTGTCGGGTTGTCATTTGGTTACTTTTATAATTTTCATGTGTGAATCTTTGGGTGATTTTTTTTTAACACTTTCCAACAAAAGCCATGCATATTAGGCAAGAGAAACTAATGTTTGACATCCCTATCTAGTTTTAACTTGACAAACATTTCCATGGTTACATGAGCGAGTGGAACAGCATTTAGTCCCATGATGAAAGAAATATACTGTACTGATATACTGTTGTGGTAGAAAGGAACACTTCCGAACTATGGTGTTTTGAAAATGCTCATGGAAAGTTTTGATCAGACTACCCATATAATGTGTGCTGCTTATAGTAAATATTACTGGTGGGATCACAGAGTTAGTGCTAACATTGTGCCTATCCAGGAAACTTCTTGAACAGTGTGGAGAGTGAAGACGCCTCCCCCCACACACTTCCCACCCCTGACGCAACAGTACTTTCATCAAAATGGTCACTAACATGAAAGAAAAGCAGTGATTTAATCTCTTACCTGAAAGAGTCTTGTCACTGCAAGAGGAAGTGAAATTGTCGCTGTTCTGTGTTGTCTATTACAGACCCGGATTCTGTACTGTATTGTGTTTGTGAAGAAAGAAATAGCCATGTATGACTATAGCCTCCAGGGTCCTTATGAAAATGAGATACGGAGCTGGTTCAAATAAACGCTCTAGACCTTGACTTGGGAATCCAGTTGAGAAAACAAATTACCTCACATATGCTAAAGCATAATTAAAATGTTATTCTAAACTGGTTTTTATGTATATACTATCTAGTATGTACATATTCTATATACAATCACAAAGGTATACTTATGGAATCACAGTACTATGGAGATGTTACATAAACTTTCTTTTATTTTAGAGCAGAAAACACTGACTTTGCAAGCAATGGACTGTAACTTCCATCTTCAGATACATTCCAAAATTGCATCTTTTTTTTTTAGCAATATAGTTTAGTCCTGGAGTTTTGGTCAATGCTAGTCCTAATTCCTGGAAGGCTGAGGCAGGGGAATGGAAACCTTTAAGGGAATTAAAAAGTTTAGACTCACACTTGAAGCTCATGCGCGCTCTCTCTCTCCCTCCCTTCTCCCTCCCTCTTTCCTTCCTTCTCTTGGCTCTCCTCTCTCTGTTCTCAAATTGAACCCAGGGTCTTGCACATGCTGGACGAGTATACTTTCACAAGGTAGCACCTCCACTCTACTCCCCACCCACAAGGCCATAATATACCTCCCTCCCCCCAGTTTAAACTGTTTTTAACGTCACAGATGGCACTGTTGGCATTTATAGTTTGGCTATCCATGCATGGTTCCATTTTCTATTCACATCACCAAAATAAAATCTGCCCCTCACATCTGTGCAGGGTATTCATTACTGGAAGTACAAATGAACATTACATAAGGGATATAAGCGCTGGAGAGATGTCACAGTGGTAAGAGGGCTTGCTGCTCATTCAGAGGATCCCACACAGTTCAGTCCTCAGCACCCTTGTCAGAGGCTTCGCAATTACCGGTAATTCCAGCTCCAAGGGAATCTAATGCAGCCCTCTTCTGGCGACTACAGGTACTGCACCCATGCATTTTTTTTTTTTTAATCTAATGAGAATGAGGTTTGCATCTTAACTATATATTACTGTGATATGGCATCATGAACATAATTACAAGTTGATTTGAAAACAAGATGAGTAAGAGCTTTGAGGGTGTGATTGACATCCTGCTGCCATATTCCATCTGTATGTATGTTTTGCTGACTCCAGAATGTAAATTTTTGCTTAATAGAACTTTGAGACAGATTACTCAGTACTTTATTCAGTCTAAATATATTGGGTCTTAAAACATAATTGTATGCTTTCTTTTTAAAAGATCACATTCAAAGTAAAGACTCAAAAATATGTTAGTATGACTCTATTTAAAAGTATAATGATGATTTAGCTTTTTTGGTTCTTGGCACTGATAGTTTCTCTAGGTATCCAGACTTTTCTGGAACTCACAATGTAGTTCAAACTGACTCCTGATGTGTGATCCTCCTACCTCAGCACCAGTCTCCTGGATCCTGGGATTATACGCATACACCATCATTTTGATTGTCTATGCCATTCACAATTTAGATTCATTAAGCACAAAGTTATTTTCAAAAATAATAAAACATGTTATTTGTATGCATATATGTTATTTTTTAAAATAAGGTTAAAGGCAGCATGGGGTTTAGGCCTGTAATATCAGAGCCCTGGGAATAGAAGCTTAGGTTATTTATATTATTTGTATATAGGGAGTCATCAGAACACCTCCTATTCCTAGTAAAGTATATAATCACTAGCATGCCAATATAGACATTACCATTTACTTTAGAAACACTTCAGAAATTCCCTCTCAGTTTTATGAAGCATGTTTTTCTCAACATAACTTTGGGGCTGAATTTCAATTACACTGTCCATAAGAACAATATTTAAATGAAGCGCCTTCCTGAATGCTAACAGTCTGGTGCTTTTCTGGGAGCAACAATGAACAAAACTAGTAAAAGACCAGCTGTAGCCAGGATTAGGGCAAACTTCAACATCAAAGAGAGGAATTCTAGGGAGAAGAAAAACTGTAGGTCTTGAGATAGACACTAGGTGGCAGAGTGCGCGATACGGATAGCTTTCGTTGGAAATGTCTCTTTATCAATACAGCTAACGTCTAGCAACCAAAGTACATCAAATTCTTAATTTTACGAAGCATTCCCAGGTTAGCACTGGTCTATTCAGAAGGGAGATGGCTCCATTCATTCAAAGGCCTGCTTGCCACCTCCCCAAGTTTATGTTAAGTAATTCATCTCTTTTCTTCCTGGTCTCTCAGATGTATCCATTACAGCGAGAATCTAAACATCTGAATTTACACAAAACCAACCAAGCTTTGGTTCAATTTTATTCAAATTTACATAAATATGTTTAACTATCCCATTTTGTTCCATTAATCTGGGAGGTTAGTAACCAAACTAACATTTTGGAATAATATCCATGGAGACAAGTACTAAACACTGGCACCAATAGAAACACATGCATCATGTACATACTCAGCTAGACCCCAAGCCCCAAGTCCTTACAGTGCAAAATAAAATTCCTTCATTTCATCAGACTCGTATGGAATAGAACTGAGACATTATTTCCCAAATGAAATTAGACCTTTTTATTCTTATATCTACCATAGAGGTTAAAAAAGAAAGAAAGAAAAAAAAGAAAAGAAATCGTCTCCTTTGATAAGTAGTTTGTACAAGATGCAGAAATATCTGCAATCATTTAAATGCAGAGTCTGGGGTAGCTTCTGCATTGACCGTGTGAGATTCACATTCCTATTTTTAGGTAAATTTCCTTTAATTCTCAGAAGGAGATGTTAGAGATGATCAACACTGCTGTGTCTGAAGATGTTATATCCAGGTGACTCTGGTTCTTTTCTAAGGTCATACGTGGATTTTATCCTTTGGCTACCAAGTTGGAGACCAAAGGCAGGACTTCACACATCCCACACACTGTAGGCAAGTACACTGTCATCAGAACACATTCCCTCTCCCTCGCCCTCTCCCTCTCCCTCTCCTCCTCCCTCTCCCTCTCCCTCTCCTCCTCCCCCTCTTCCTTCCTCTTTGGAATCTTGATGAATAACCTGAGTCAACTTCAAACCTGCTGTCCATCTGTCTCACTCACCCTCTTGAGTGCTAGAAGTACAGATGCCCTTCATCATACTCATGTATAGTTATTTTATTAACTATTTACTTTTTTGCAGAATATCTATCCACACAAACATTTTATGAACTATAGTAACCACTGAAATATAATTCGCAAAAAAAATTTTTTGAACAAAAATATTGATATGGTACCACATGCCAAATTAAACATAAAATCTCTTTCATTTCTGCACATACATTGATTGTATTTCTTGCTCTTAAGATCGTCACTGGAACTGACTACAATAAATCACAATTTCCACCCCTAACCCTAAGCCTGTGATGTACATTTGCTTATGAGATGGACAAAAATCATCTTCAGAAGGGTTTTGTCTTTTACAGGAAAAAATATAGCTCTCTTCAGAATGTCTAAAAATGCTAAAAGAGTTATGAAATAAAAGTGATTAGCCAAGTAAGAACAATGAAGGAGCAAGCTGCATGCTATCTACAATTCTTATTTTAATATCATTGCAAACTCTGTACAAGATTTCTGAAACCCACATATAGCAATGACATTTTTATCTCTACAGGAAACTACTGACAAAACACATTTCCAAAAAGTGAGCTTCCTTCTCAAGCTAGGACTGAGCTTGAGGCTTGTTACAATGGTCCCAGCGTCACAGGGTGGTTTTGCCTTTTTTTTTTTTTTTTTCAATCATAGATTCCAACTGAAAAACAACTTAAGGATGTTTTTGATTGAAAACAAATTTTGAACTTTCCGTTGCATCCAACATGCCTCCACCTCAAAGTGTTTAAACTTTTATTATTGCATTTATCACATTGTATTATAGTCAAGAATATCATGACCATACTTCCTTAGTTTATGCCTGTTACACTGAACTACCATCTGGTTTAGCGTTTTAACACTCTCAAAAGTGTCCTGGTCTGGAAAATAAAGCCCATAGTTCCCCAGTTACAGGGCAGGTGCCTGATGGAAGGGCTAAAACTTACTGTGGTGGTTTAAGTGGATTGTGGGTCTGTATGATAAATTACTGATGCTAGGTACCTAGAGATGTCTGGTTGGTTTGTACACACAGAAAGACTTTGGGGATCCTTGTCCTACTTCTAAGAAAAGAACGTATTCAAAATAGTAAGTACTAGAGATAACAGCACCTGTTATTTTTTATTATTATTTTTCCATTTATGGCCTTTATTGGTGCCTTGCCTCCACGTATGTCTGTGTGAAGCTGTCAGATCCCCTGGAACTGGAGATACAGTTTAATGAGCTGCTATGTGGGTGCTGGGAATTGAACCTGGGTCCTCTGGAAAAAACAGCCAGTGCTCTTAACAGCTGAGCCACCTCTCCAACCCCAGTACCTGTTATTTTAAAACCTGGTCTCTGAAGCCAAGGCTGGCCTCAAGTTCCCTATCTCACTTGCCTCATTCTCCTGTGTGCTGGGTCACATCACTGGAGAGAAGCTTAGAAATTTAAAAGTCCCTGCCACTTCCATTTTTTTTTTCACTCTGCTTCCTGCTTGTGGTTCAATGTGTGAGCTTGGGCCACGATACTTGATGCTTGCTGCAATGTCTCCACCTCACTACTTATGCCTGTGGAAATGTATGCCCCTGGAACAATAAGCCAAATAAACCCTCCCTTCTATAAATTGACCTAGTTACCGTGTTCTGTCACACGACAGAACTAATACAATATCAGTCTACGATCACCTTATGGAACTGTCATCTCCATACAGTAACCCATTGAAGTGACTGCGTCAGCTTTTGTGCAAATGCCCTCCCGCCCCCTTATTATCATCGTCTTGACCCAAGGACACTTGGCTTCCATTCCCTGTTTACCTTCTGATTTACCTTCTGATGGCAACATTTCAGTCCACATGGAGTAAACATTTTCACTCTCATCTTTATGCCCAGCAGTCAGTAATACTCTGAGACGGTTTACTTTAAAAGTGCCTCTCTTGAATCATTTTCTTTCTGTTCTTCTCCATTGACAATGCTAAAGTTCATACTTCAATATTATTTCATTTGCATAACTATAAGCATATAATTATGTTTGCACTGATTTCCTTAGAATACATTTTATTGCATTTCTATTGTATTGACATTAATAAGGATGAAAACAGATCAGGAACAACATTAAAATCACACTTCTGCCAATAAGGAAATACTAAAATAACACCTTGTTCCTGTTATTCTTATGGTTACTAACATACACAAAATACTTGAATACCTCAGAAATACTGAGGTATTTTGAATGTAATTGGCCTCCATAAACTCACAGGGAGTGACACTATTAGGAGGTGTGGCTTTGTTGGGCTGGTTATGGTCTTGTTAGAGGAAATTTGTCTTCGTGGGGGTGGGCTTTGAGGCTTTTCAATGCTCATGATACCACCTAGTGTCTCATTTGACTTCCTGTTGCCTCCAAGATGTAGTACTCTCGGCTACTTCTCCAGCACCGTGCCTGCCTGCACATGCTCCCCACCATGAGGATAATGGATTGAACCTCTGAAACTATAAGTGAGCCATGGTAATTAAATGTTTTCCTTTCTAAGAGTGGCCTTGTCATGACATCTCATTACAATAGAAACCTAAGAAAAGTACCACAAGGTACCAGTGTAGCTTGTGAACCCTATAATGGTCACATGGTTCTCCAAAAGCCACAGCACCCCTATCGCCTGATACATTGTGTATAGCTAGGTGAACTATAATAGAACTAAACATGGCCATGCTTGTCTTTCTACACCAACATTCGACAGATGTTGACCAAAAAAAGTGATAGTTTTCTTCCTCTATGTTTCCCTGCCCTTCCTGGCATGAAATAGGATTTTTAAAATTTGTGTTATATTAAAAATTGTAATTTTGTGTAGATGTGAGTTCGGGAGGGTTATGTGCATAAAAGTACAGCTGCCAGCTGAGGCAAGATGCATAGGATCCCCCTGCAATTGGAGTTATAAGTGGCTATATGAGCCACCAGATGTGGGTGCTCACTCAGGTCCTCTTCAAGAGTGTATGAGAGCTTAACCTGAATTGACTCTCCATCTGCATAGGCTGTCTTTGTCTGCTTGGGAATTTAAATTTAAACTTTAATGTACTGATGTCCTAAATCTATTGTCCTTACTAGGAGCTGTGTTAACCTTGACTATATGTAGTAGAATGTGAATATGTGAGAAATGAGACTTTGAATATGGGTCTTCTAGAAGAACAGGCAGTGTTCCTAACTACCATCTCCCCAGTGCCTTTTTAAGCACTTTAAAAAAAAGTATTATTATATATTCAGTGCTCTGCCTGCACACCAAAAAAAGGGCACCAGATCTCACTGTCGGTGATTGTGAGCCACAGTGTGGTGTGGGAACTGAACTCAGACCCCTCTGGAAGAGCAGCCAGTGCTCTTAACCTCTGAGCCATCTTTCCAGCTCCTGCATCAGAATGACTTAAGCCTTATATCTAATATAACTGAATAGATTAATGTTGAAGTACATTGAGCTCATTAGTGGAAGATATTCTGAGTCACAGAACCATAAAATGGGTAGGGAGAAGGCCAGACACTTCTAGGAGCTATATAAGTCATGCAAATGAAGTAGGAAATACAAAATTTTAACTTGCCTTTTATTTTATTTTATTTTTATTAGCCACTGTTTTCCATGGTTTCACATTTGTTTCTTCATCTTTGCAATCTTCCTTGTCGGTGAACTTTTAGCAACAACACCACATTTTTTTTTCCCTCCTTAACCTGCTGTTTCCAGGAAATCTACAGTTAAATATGTTCACATTAAGGTTTTTACTTACTATGAAACCAAAGTACATTTTACGGAAAAAACCCAAAAGCAAATTCTGGCAATACCCAGAAGAAAGTGATTTTAGCTATCAAGTTTTATATGTGTAAAATTATTTCTATTTAAAAATGCATTTGGCTATTGTGTCTGACAGAAGATATAAAGCATTTCATTTGGGTAGGTCCCTCTGTGATGACTACATGAACACCAATCTACTTTAGATGCCAATTGGTAAAGGGAAGACTTTACTGACAGTAGGTGACCACTGAAACATTTTCTTTTTTTCCCCCTCGATTTAGAGTCAATTTATGGAAAATACATTTGCTTGAGAAGTGTTGACAGAACCAGACTTCTGAGGTGGAGAATAGACCAAGTCAGCACAACTCCATCATGCTTGTAAAGTCTCCCCTGGGACAGCAGTTGTAAGACATTGGACTTTACTTAATCCAGTGAGAGCTTGCCTCCACTCAAAATTCTAGAAATACCTCTAGTTTGTTACTGAATACTCTGTTGATTCTATAAAGCCACACGTATTTGCCTTGTTCTAACATAATTAAATGAGAAAGAGTAATAAACTGTGTTTCAATTTTTTGATGAAGAAGAAAAATCTCTGAAGAGATGCAAAATGAATAATTATAATCTCTTCGTGAGCACAGTTGAATTTTGTGGTGCATTTCCATGAAGTTCTGAATTTTAGAAACTAAGTTGTGTATATGAGTTTTGAGTATCGTTGAAATGCAATCAACAATTTAAGAGCCTTGTGTGGCTTTGGAAGGAACTCACCACAGGATGATGTGATGGGTGACTGATGTACTGTTCGTACAACACACGAATATGTCATTTTACTCCTTTGTTGTCTGAGTAAAACAGCCTTGGCAAGCTTGTGTAGGCTACACCATTTGATTCTCTTTACAAATCTGGCTGTGTCTTATGATGCCTTTTTTTTGTAAGAAATTTCTTTTGAGACAAACCTTTTGGACAGATTTAAAAACAAAATCATAAACATTGATAATTTATTTGTGTTGATAATTGCTGCAAGTAACAATTTGTATGATGCTGTTGTGATGTAATGTTGATAATAGGCTTAGTATTAATAACTGGTGTTCATTATTATTGATACTAGTACATATGTTTAAATTAAGTACAATATAATAATTTTATAAAAGCATGTTTATAATATCAGTGAAAAGAAAACTTTTACTTTGCTTTTACTAAATAAGCAGTCATATTCCGTACTTTGGTGTTAGCTGATCATGCAATTCATTTTGAACATAAATTCATGAATAAAAATGGGATATTAAGTCAAATTTTAATCACACCGATTAACTTAAAGTCTCAACTAGATATCAGGCCATGCTTATCTGTAAAACTGCTTTAAGAAGTGAAAAACGATTTTTCTGTTCAAATGCTTTGACTCAAAAAAAAATGAAAAAGAAAACACTAGGTAACCTGAGATCCTAAATTCTTTGTTTATTTTAATTTTTAAAATGCATTAGAGACGAGGGAGAGCATTAGTAAGGATTTCGTCTTCAAATGCTTTCCTTTGCAAACTGTCAAAAAAAAAAAAAAAAAACCCTGAGCATTCTCAGAAGTGATTAAGTGTTTTTGAAGAGGCTGGAAACAATATCTTAGATTTGTGTTCCCAAACATACACATTTTCGATGTAGACTTTTAAAGTGTCAATACTAAAGAGACAGTGCCATTGACTTGTACCTGGCACTGGTCCCTCTAGTTAATTTCCTTCCTGGAGAGTGGTTTGGGCGACAGTGTGGCGTCCTGGTTTCCCAGGTTGTTGACCTGACAAACTGCAGTGGAGGGAAAGTCAAGGAGCCTGACAAAATCTCATTAATCATTTTAAATTAAAGCCAACCATTCTGTCCCACCCCAACCAAGAAGAAAGACCCTCCCTCCCAATTTTAACAAATGGAAATTTCCTTAGTATAGATTTGGTATATTTCTCTTGTTGGTCTTTAATTCAATTAGACAAAAATAAAATAAAACAATCTACTTTTTTACACTTGAAAAGAAAACATTTGTCTGAAACACCATTTAGCAGACCAGCCACATGCCTAAAAATATCACAAACTTTGAGTAAAATACCTGAAAACATTTGGAGAGCAAAATCTTCCAGTAAGAAATAGTGTTTAACCTTATTTTCTTAATAGCTCAGTGAATTTTTGTTTTACTTAAAACGTGTTCTCCTTAAGCATTTAAAGAAGGGAAAAAACTTTTATAGTGTATGTTGCTTTGTTCTTTCCCCTTCTATTATTTCCTTCATAACTTTTGCTCTGTTTCAAATGGTAGTTGTAATATGCGTATTTATATACTTTTCATATCTTTAAATATCTATTATAAGTAGTTTCACATGTTACTAGTAAACATCACGAGAATGTGTTCGGTTCCATCCAATTAGTATCTCGGAGAGTATCTGATGCCTATGTAAATATCTGTTAGAACTGAACCAAGATCAGAACATTCCAGATGCTTCCAGTTTTTCCTCTTTTCTCTAAAAACCATGAATGAATTAAGGGTATACTTACTTTTCTGTATTTGACATTATTTCCAGAGGATGTCTTCATGAAAGAGAACAGATTCTGGTATAGATGTTTGACATGAACTCTGTGCTGTGTAATTGATGGTGATATTTAGAAGTTGGAAAGCAGATTTCAAGATTGCTATTTTAAATGTTAAGACTTGTAAATATGCTTTCTCTTGTGAACATCATAGTGAGTGGTAATCACAATGTTACCACACATTTAAAAGAAGAATTAAGAGAAGTAAAGAGTAAGATGATCATTGACTTCAATTGCTGAAAAGTAATAAAAGGGGGGTGGCTCAGCCGCTAAGAGTACTTTTACACAAGACCTGGGTTCAATTTCCAGCACCCATATGATATCTCACAATCGTCGGTGGCTCTAGCCAGATTTGTCGCCTTCTGCTCTCCTAGGACACTGAATGCACACTGTACACAAACATGCACACAATCAAACACCACCCATGTAAACATTAAAAATAAATACAAGCAGAACGTTTTTATTTTAAAAATTAAAGCATTAGTGATTCATCCCCTGAATTTAGGGTTAGGATTCTGCAGCCCTGGCCAATAGCAATTAACCTAGTCCGCCCAGCGTCCTGCCGGCAAAGCTCCATTTAAGAAGACACCTCCTCCCCATCCTCCTCTATCTAGTTTCCTCTCTTTCCCTTCCCTTGCCAGAGGTCGCCCCCCTTTCTCTGTGCCTGTCTCCCCCTCCCCCTTTTCTTACTCTATAATAAAGGCCCTCCACAGGAGCCTAGCCTGTGAGTCTCTTTCCGGGGCATTGTGTCTCACAGTGCCACTCGGATGCATGGGGTCCCATCCCCATCTATAGATACTCGCAATATCATAACACGACACTTCGGGGTCTCGGAGGTTGAACATGGTTATAGTTAACCCTGATTGTCAACTCGATATGGTCTTTAATCACCAGGAAAACCGGCCCCCGGTTTTAGATTATTTGGGGGTGAGAAGACCCACCCATTGTGGGCAGCAGCATTCCGTGGGTGGGATCCTAGAAAGGAGAAAGTAAATCGCAAGCATCACCAACTTTCTTCTTCCTGGCTGTGGACACAGTGTAATAGGCTCTCAGCTCCTGCCGCCCTTTCTCACCGTGCCTTGAACTGTGAGCCAAGAAAATCCTTTCTGTCTTGAGCTGCATTTTTTGAGTATTTTATTACAGCAGCAGAAAGTAAAAAGTGTGCATTTATGTGGTGTGCGGTGTATGGTGTGTATGTGCATGTGGTGTGTGAGTAGAATACAAAAATAGAAACGGGTCAATGGGGGGGTATAAAGGAAGGGAGGAGAAGGGAGAGTCATGGAATACATGTGATGCGAAAGCAGATGTTTTGAACTCTTTGAGGGGACAAAGGGGGAGCGTGAGGTAGTTTGGGAAGGTCAGTATGGGGCAAATAAAAACAAAGTATAGTGATAGATATGTATTAAAATGTCATACTGAAACTCATTGCTTGGTAGCTAACAAAGTCAGATACCAGAGTGTTAACTGAACATAATGTACTTGGGAAAGAGCTTTTGATGACAAATTGGGAGGAGACTAAAAACATGTTAAACACTTCCTTCTTCCTCTTTTTTCTCTCCTCCCTTCTCTTCTTTTGCCTCATTCTCTTTTTTTGTCTTTTCCTTCTTTCCCCTTTTCCATATTTCCCTTCTAGCCACCTTCTCTCCTTTCTTTTCTTTCCAAATGCGACTTGCATCATAGAAACCATGACTGGTGACTGTATATTAGAATTTGCCCACTTGATGGGGTACATTGAAGGCTTGAGACAACCCAGCCCTTATTGGGAAAGGAAATTGTAGACAGGCAAAGAAGCACTCTTGTGGGTTTCAGCAGAGGTCAGATTACATTTTTGGGGAGGGAATAATTGTTTAGTGACAGTATAAAAGCCATTAGAGGTACTGTGAATTCAGCCCCAGGTGGAGAGTCAAGAAGCCTGAAAAGAAATGGATTAACTTAAGTGTAGACTGCACAGGAAGTGTCAAGCTCAGCATTCATTTGGAGAAGGGAAGGGGCCAGGGATTGAACCCATGGCCTCATGTGTTAAACAATTCCTCCAGTGAGATCTGGCTCCCAGCACTCAGTACCCTTCTGGACTATCTTCTTACCTAGGCTTTGGATACCATTTTTCTCTAGTCTTTCTAAAGTTTTAGTTTTCTTTTTCTACCTCCCTTTTCTACCAAAATTTAAAATGCTGTTTTCTCAGTTTTAATATTTTTATGTATATGGGTGTTTAGCTGCATGCACGCTTATGTATCACCTGAGTGCTGGCTGTCTGTAGAGGAAAGAGGATGTTGGGTCCCTTAGAACTTGGTTACAGACTGTTAACTGTCATGAGGGTGCTGGGGATCGACCTTGGGTCCTCCAGAAGAGCAGCCAGTACTCTTCACTGCTGACCCATCTCTCCAGATGTCCACCATTATTTTTACTAAATATTTTTTTATTCGTGTGTGTGAGGGGGAGGTCCCAGGATCTCTGATCTCTACACCATAACAAGGCATGTACATGAACACATACACAAGTCATTTTATCCAGCAACAAGAAAAGTAACAAATATTTATTGATGACACGAACTGCAGCTGGTGTTGTGTAAATACGACCACATGGATCATCAGCCTGGACCTGGTTTGCGGCAGGAACGTGGAAAAGTCAGGAACTGCAGACTAGAGAAGCCCTGATGTGCTATAGTCAGAGCTTATGGGTCATTCTCTAGGAAGTGAAGAAGACCAGAATGACAGTTAAAGGACACATAGAAAATGCTGGGTCTGTGGGGTTCCCAAGGAGAAGAGACAGGAACACAGCCATCCACGGGGCAATCTGGAAAAGCAGTAGGCACATAATGTCTGCGTCTTTAAGATACATGTGAATGAATTTTGAAATAATGGTCTTAACTTTATTAGGCAGAGGAAATTTGAAAATGGCACATTTAGGTTGCAGTATGGTTCCAGATGTCTGCCTTAACTAGATTTACAGTGAAAAAAAGCAAGAAAATGTGGGAAGTGTACATTTGGGCAAGAAAAGAAAAATGAACAGATTTCAAATTGAGGACAAAGTGGTCCGAGGAAAAGATGACAGCAACAGGTTAAAGAAACTAGGGTCACTCAAGAGAAACTTTGGAAACTTTGCAGGATGATTGGTGGCCTAGAAAGCACTTACACTACACTGTGTATGGTGCCTTGGGAGGAAGACTCTGCACATTCACCCACCACCCCACCAGCCAGCGTACGAAAACAGAAACCCATTTGAGAGTGCCTAGGTAGGTGAGAACCTCCAGGATGCTAGAACTGGGCTGCCTGGAGAAGTGATTTCCCAGGTTGTCAGAATGGCACACAGAAACTGCATCGCCTGTGATCCAAGTGGGCCAGGGTTTATCTTGAGCTGGCAGTTGAACTTGGGGTCATTATTGGCATTAATGTTGGCAGGAGACATGGGAACACTGAGTCTTACACTAGAGTACTAAAAAGTTGTTGTGGCCAGGCACGGTGTAGCAGGGACTTTCCCTGATTGGACATTCTGAATGAAGCAGGAAGCTGAAGTTGTTACCTGTTAGTATACAATAGAAACCTCAGGGAACTGAAAATATCAGAAAAATGGATGTCTTTCCTAGACAGTCAAAGGAACTGAGTGCAGATGATCTAAGGTGGTCATGTGTACTACAGGTGGTAGAGCTTGGCTAGTTAGATTATACAAGCCTGTTGGAGCCTAAATGATGCCACCATGAGCTCCAGATCTCAGACTTTTTTTTTCCCCTATTGGGTTTTGATCTTGCTTTGTTTCAATCATTCCTTGCTTTGTTCACACTCCTCTCTTGGAATGGGATTCTGTATGGCACTGCCTATTTGAAACATGTAACATTTTGTGGTTTACGATTTATTTTACAGAAGCTCATTATTAAATAGGTTGCTTCTTGCCTAGAAGAGACTGAGGTTGGGATTTTTGAAGCATTTTTGCATTGAGATGGCCATAATTTTATGTGGTCAAAAGGGACTGTTATAGTTTGAATGTGGAATGTTCCCAACAGGCTCATGTGCTGGAATACTCGGTCCCCAGATAATGCTGTTTTGGAAGGCTGTGGAACCTCTAAGAAACAAGGTTGTCTGACAGAAATGAATCTTTAGGAGATTTTACATTATAGTCTGGCCTTGCTTTTGCAGAGACTTACTTTCTGATTTGCAAAGATGTAAAGTGGATATGTTTTATGCTCCCACCTCCTTTGAAAGTGGGTCCCATTTCCATGCCTTTCTTGTACTGTTGAACTATCATACCTAAACTACAAGTCCAAAGCAAATCCTCCCCTAAGGGGGCAGGGCATAAAGGGAAAAGATGTTAAAGTAGAACTGCATATTCAGCAAAAATTTCTTCAAAAAGAAAGGTATTTTCAAATAAAAGTATGAATCCTATAAAATACAGGCTAATAGCCATAACATATAATGCAGAGGACCTGGAGCAGGCCCATGCAGGTCCCATGCTTGGGACTTTAGTCTCTGTGAACCCATGTAAGGTGGGGCCTCCTTAGTTGATTTGGTGGGTCATAGTCTCCTGGTGTCCTCAACCCCTCTGGTTCTGAAGAGATCTGATGGAGACCCCCAATTTAAACTTTCTCTCTGAATAATGCCTGGATGTAGGTTTCTGTACTCACCCCATCTGCTGCAGGAGGAAGCCTGCAAAATATGAGTACAGCAAAATATCATTAGGAATCATTTCATTGTTTTTCTTTTTTCTAACCAGTTGCTTTTGGGTCTACCCTAGGTCTCTGGGCTATCCACTTTCCAGTTCCTGGCTGTGTAGGCCATGGGCTCTCTCTCTGGTTCTTTTGCCTGCTCTTGAGACTCTTTCCTCCTCTTGGGTTACCTTTTCCAACCCCAATAAGAGGGCTTTGCCTTGACTCACTGTATCTTGTTTTGTTCTGTTCGGCTGTCATGCCTTAGAGGCCTGCTCTTTTCTGAAGCAGAAACAGGGCTGGTTTAGGGACAGGAGAAGTAGGAGACAGCTGAGGAGGATGAGGGAAGGTAGACTGTGGACAGGATACGTTGTATGAAAGAATCTATTTTCAATAAAACAAAACAACAATAAATCAAAACTATGATAGTTGACCCCAACTACAATAGATATTCTCATTTTGAGAAGAAAAATACTGTAAAAAAGGATCGGATCTTTTCAAAAAAAAAAAAGTATTTAAAATTATATTATCAGTAAACACAAAATTATTTTTCCTTACCTCATTTGTTTTTGTTTATAACATATAACAACTCTAAGATTGAGGGTAGAGACTATGTCATACAAAGTGGCATTATATTAACCATAGTTAAGAAAGTTCATAGAACATATCAAATTAATTTTCACAGGTTCAGATTTTGTAAAGAGTCACATAATACCCTTACATTTCATTGAATGTAAATTTTAACTCAAAGTAGAAAAAGGCTAAAACTGTAGCCCTCTAGTCAATGATATTTAAATTTGAGATCTTGATATGTTTAAAGTCATTAAGTTGATGGATGGAGAGATGGATAAATATGATGAAGTGACACTGTGATTGTAGAATCCGGGTGGCGTGTGTAGGCTTTCTCTGTAAAATGTTTCAATTTTCTGTCTGACTATTTCCATAAGAAAATTATACTGGGAAAAAAGAAGACAGAGTGAAAAAAAAAAACTGGTGGGGGAAATGAAGGCTTTAAAAAGGACAGTCAGACTGAGAAAAGGGAGGAGGCAGAGAGGAAGGGGGTGTCAGATGGTAACAGAGACATCTATTAAGGGGGACAGACAAGAGAGGTCAACACATCATTCACCAAAAAATAACTATGTAGAGAACAAACATCCAGTGTTCCTCTCATCACACAAGCATGCGCCACCTTTGAATGAGAGCTCAAGTCTAGACATCACTACTGTAACATAGTACACAGCACATGGAAAGCCCTCAATACATATTTGAAGAGTAAAGAGTGTATAATGTGATCACAGCATAATATCCTTTTATTAATTAACTTTGAAGACAGATTGAAATTAGGTAAATGGTTAAGACCAAGTGTTTCAAAGTAAAGACTTCCCCAAGTTCTAATGAAATGTGGCTTTTCTTCCCCCAAGACAGGGTTTCTCTGTGTAGTCTTGGCTGCCCTGGAACTCACTCTGTAGACCAGGAACTCACAGAGATCCACTTGCCTCTGCCTCCCGAGTGTTGGGACTAAAGGCATGCACCACCATTGCCCAGTTTCAAGTGTGACTTTTAAATTCTGACACTTTTTTTATATTCTAAATATTTAAAAGATGTACTGAAATTTTATTAACCCAGAAGTTTTAAAAATGAATCAAGTGATTTATGTTATACAAATATGGCCAGTTTTTGCATAGTATATTAATATAGTAAATCAATAATCCTTTCGAAGTTCAAAGAAATGGGAAGCTGGCATTGGTTTCCAGGGTCAGATCCAACTTTGACAAAGCCAACAATATACTTATATCAGAGTCAAATAAAATTCCAAACTCGGTTCAAGAGAAAAGGAAAACTTTTAGTTAAAATCTTTACAATAAAATAATTAAGATTATAAATCTCTTTAGTTAAATATGTACACATTACATGGTATTTTTTAAAGTTTTAAATGGATAGTTTTCAGATAAATCTAATGCACAAACACTCCATCTTACAGAGCATGTGTCAGTTAACATTCTCTGCCAGCTTTTGTTATCCAATGGCTGCTTTGTGCAAACATGATGAGCACAATTAAGAAAAGTTCATTAAAAGTAGTTAGTTTTCAAATTTCTAAACTAGAAAACAGTGAAACAAAAAAGAGGGGGTGCACTGAAGCTCGGCTGATAAAGAGGCTGGAGAGACCAGCACTGATGCAACCCTATTTCTGCTAAGTCCTTTCCTGGGTAGCTTTAATCTGGAATAAAAAGTCGAAGTCCCAACAATTGTGCTTTTATGCAGCCACATGGCCAATAAGGTAGATGTTGTCATAAAGGTGTCCTACAAAATCTTCACTAATGTTCTGAGCAGCACGGCGGGTATTTCGGATAAATTCTCTTTTTGACATTTTATTCTTCACATGAGGACTAGTGAGGTCAATGGAAAGGAGAATCAAAGAGTAGCACAGCACATAGACAGCATCTGGAAGGAAAAAGAAACACAACAATTTGTCAAGATGGCCACAGATTTTAAGGAGACAAAAAGTTCCTGTCACAGAAGATCATGCAGGGTAGCCAACCCACCCTGTGAATCTAGGGTTTTTCTTCCAGGTTGGTCTTCAAAGCTCTGTCCTGGGAAATTACCTAAGGTGAGGTAAACTGAGGTAAAGCCATCCAGCCTGATTACCCAAGCAACAAGCACTCTCCTCAGTTCAAAAGAGCTTTAGGATGCTTTAGGAGTTTATAGTGAAAACACATTCCAGACTTTACATTTAGAATTTCCTTTATTTTCGTTTTCAAATTGGGCATTTATATCAGACTATAATTAAATTCTACTACCAGCTTATCATCTTCCTCATTTAAAAAACAAGGTATTCACTTGCAAAGAATGCATTTTTACAAAACCTAAATTAATTGAAAAGTATTTTTAATAACATGAACTGTATTATAATGGCATTAAAAATAAAATGTTAAAAAATTAACATTCTCATTTGAGAAATATACTTTAAGATTGGGTGAAATCTGCACATGAACCTCAAAAATAAATCTTTAGGAAAAACATTGCCATACCTGGGCACATGCACCAAAGTAATTTTCTTTTTTCATATAATCAAAGGGTTTTAGTTGATGCTTAATATCACAATGGTAGCAACTGTTATATTAACAGTTTACTATTTATATTTTAAAATTCTGTGGTCTTAAGAAATCTATGTTAAATATTATGTCTTATGAAATATGTTCAGCAAATGTCATACAACAGGTATGTTTTGTTTTGTAATCATTGTTTAATATGCAAAATTTTAAACACAAAGATACAAGTAAATCCATAAAATGAAAGTATACATATGAGACTTGAGAGCTAACATATATATGTACATAAACATTCAAAACTAGTTATATTAAAATAAATTTTAATGGAAAAATAGTTATCTATTGTATAGCTTATTAAAAGCTTCAAAAAAACTTTACATCAGCTGGCAAAAATAACGAATAAGAAAGACTTCAAAGAATACACATATTTAGTCTACCTTTTGCATCTGTTACGTGCAAAGGGTAAGTACATAACCTTCTGAGGCTCCACCCATGCTATCACTTATGACAGTTAAACAACTATTTAAAATTTGGGGAAGTATTTTTCCCACAGTGAAAAAATGCCTCATATTATGATTATTTTTCCTGCATGTGGTAAAAACAACACACACACACACACGTTGGCGGGGGTAGAGTAGGGTGGGGGGTGCATCCTTACCAGGACTAAGGCCAAGTTCTCGCATTAGGTCAGGATTACAAGCACAGAACCTATGTGAGAACTTTGTTATAAGAGTTTCAAGGTATTCCCCGCGTTCTTCAGGAGCATGAATATGACGAAAAAATTCTCTCAATGCATTTGGCAAAAATTGATTTCTAAAATTATGCAAGGTTACAAGGTCATCTAAGACATCTCTCCTAAAAGAGAAGGGGGGGGGAAGTGCAGCTTTGTTAATATTTCTTTAAAAAATGAAAAATCATAATGACATTTTTGTATTAAAATACTTACTTCATTACTGATTACTACATCAATTAGTCCTATAAAGTATATAGTATCCTTACCCATTTAAAGCCATGAAATATGATTATTTATAAAGTTAAACTATTTTGAACTTCTTCACAAACAGGCTAAAACAAGAGATAATAAAATATAGAATTCTACTCATAAAATAAAATTTCAAGTATTGAAAGTGCCTGCTCAGCTGGTGTGGTGGCATTCATGAAGCTGAGGCAGGAGGATAATGAGTTGAAGGCCAGTCTGGTCTACACATAGACAAACAACCTCCCCCCTCCCCAAAGACAAGAAAAGCTGCTTCTTTCCAAATGCCTTCTGATCTAAGTTCAAACAACACTAGACCCCATGCCCTTTAAATGAGAAGGAATGTTCCTGTATTGTACCAAGACACATTTTTAGAGGTAAGAGCTATTTATGTAAATTTCAAAAAATACCCACATAGACTATACACTGCTTTATAATCTGCTCTTCCTTCCTGATACAGTGCATTGTGAGCAGTTTTGTCTTTAGATTCACTTCATTCTTTTTAGTGACTGTTCCACCATCCCAACAAATGGGTAAAATAAATCTATGGATATATATATTTATATCCTTTTGTAATTGTAACCATTTATAATTATGTAAATATTGTATAATATATACACATATGTATATACTATATATTTTTAACCTAATAGCATTAAATATATAGACTCTTTGTAACAACATTCTTTAATTGTTACTGAACTCGAACTTGGTTATATGACCATAGCCTTCATTTTTACCAATTACTCGTGGCAGGGTTATGCAAATACAGCCAAGTAGGCAAAATCTGGCCCACTGCTTGTATTTGTAAATAGATTTAAAGGAATTGGGCCATACTGTTTATAGGTGGCCTGTGTCTATTTACACAACACAAATGACAAAATTATGAACAAATGCAACAGAGAGCACAGGCCAGCAAAGTTAAATGTTTAAGAAACATCTACAGAAAAAGCAGCAACTTCTAAATCCCTAGCATTTAAAGACAACACCTTTCATAGGAGACTTCTCTTAATGGCTAGAATGCTGATGTAGATGCTCTCTTAATATTTTTATGCCTGCAATTAACTAGACTATAAGGGCACAAGTGAATAACTATCAGATGAGAATGTCATATGACCCATCATTTCTGCATGACTGAAATACTTAATGTCACCTTTTAAGCCTTTTTTAAATGAGTGTTTTGTTTGTATGTCTGTCTGTGACCATGTGCACATGGTACCACTGAGGCCAGAAGAAGACATGAGATCTGGAACTGGAGTTATAGATGGTTATGAGTCACTTTGTGGGTGCTAGGAACCTTACCTGGATCCTCTGCAAGAGGATCTCTGTGAGGCATCTCTCCAGAATCACCTTTTCAGAATTTTTAAACATGCATAATCATCGGTGCAATGTTATGTAACTATATGCACACCCTTCGAGTCTCCACATTATGAAATTTACATTTTGTCTTTACAGTAGAGTTTTAAATGGACAGTTTCAGGATTTTAGAATTTCTGATTACCTACACACTTAGCTCATGGCTAACTATTAAGAAAGGTCAGGGCTGCAACTTGCACAAAGATTTGATTTTAGTTTGTAATCCCAGGAATTCTGGGCTATCATTTTGTATTTACTGGTGATTCTGAGATAGTGGCTCACTCTATGGTTCTGGCTGCCTACAAATTTGAGATCCTTCTGCCTCAGCTTCTGAGTGTTATTACAGTTGCTTACAAGCACTATGTCAGGCTACACATAGCATTTGCTACCTTTATAATGGCAAGTTTTTATTAGCATGTAAAACAAAAAGTCAGATCAATTGTAAGAAATAATAATCCTTTTAATGTTTTCACTGTATTTTGTAACTAGATTATTAATTCTATGTACTATAGCTTTTAAAAAGTAAAAGTTAACAAAAATATCACTTAACTCATTTCTGATAAAAATTTAATTTTTGCTTTACCTTTCATCAAGGTAGATTCTCAGTTTTTTCCAATTTAGTGTTCTTGTACAGAAGATAAACTTTGCTATTTCCTTTGGCGAATCATCTAGGATACCCTTGGACATAAAGTAGCTCACTCCCTAAGGCAGAAAGACAAGTCTACATAAGCAAATTCAGTCTTGATTTATAAACTTTAGTAATTAAGCAATTGCACAACCATAGCTATCTATGGGTTCTTTCCAGCATTACTACAATGTTTATAGCTTTAGCATGCAAAATACAAATTGGAGCCTGAGCTAAAACTAGTATGGTAGTTGACCATTTGCATGCAATGAAAAGTAGGAAATTCAAAGTTAAGATTCACAAGGAGACCCAATTTTCTGGCTCATGACAGGTTAAAAATAACACAGAAATACAGACTAATTTAGGAGGGGACCTGGACAAGTCATGATAGACACTATGAAATGAGCTTTGTAACAGCCACTTCCCTTTTCTGAAAGAAAGCATGACTTTTTCAAGCTCAGATACATAAGGTGGTATACATTTTAATGAAATAGTTTTTGAGAAAAAAGCAATTAGATTCGTCAAATGAAACATTAACAACTTTGTTCTGAAATTAAAAAAATTACATTATTTAAGTTACAAGAAAGAAGGCCAAACTCCAGGTTGACTCATGGTTTGGCTTTAAGCATCACACTTTATAAGCATCTAGTTAAAGTACCACTGAGAGAAAGCATAGAAGACAAATAGTTTCAGTTGTACTTGATAGGTTTCATCTTTGAATTTCCCTTTCTCTGCATGCAGAGTTGTCCAGAGAAGCATTACTCACGTTCCTATCTACCTTCCACTTAAAATCAACAGCAACAAAAACATCAGCAGCATCAACAATAACAACAAAACAAATGCTAAACACAGTGTTCTCCCACATATATGAAGGTCACATTCAAATAAACGTCAGGTTCATTTGAATGTGCAGCTATTGAAATAAAAAGCAGGTGTGTTTATTTCAACTTGTAGTTCTCCAGATACATATATTCCCATGAATCCATGTGTCTGGATACTACTACAGTGTGTGCAGCTAATTGGCAGAGAAAATGACATATAATGTACATGCAACATACTGTTTTCACACATAAATTCCTTCAGCATTTGTTCACTCAGAAATATTGCACACATTAGAATTTTAAAAGCTGGGAAAGTTTTTATGAAAAACTCCCAATGATAAAAACTTTCCCATTAAAATTTTGTATTAAAATTTTTCAAAAGCAATTTGGTACCATGAGGTAATGCTTATGAAAAGACATAACTATCTACAAATTGCAATATGAAGATAAGGCTTTTTATATAAAGCTGATTTTATGAGTCATCAGAATCTTAACAGTAACATTATCAACTTTTCATGTGAAATGTAATACTATAAAGCAATGCTAAGGCGGCGACTATAAAATGCACACAAAGAGCAGACTATGATAGCATGGAGCTTTTCTGTCAGCTGTATTCCACCGACTCCTTGGAAACAAAGCCTACATGATGCACTATGATCAAGATAGTAAGCCTTTTTTTGGAGTGAGGCTTTCTCGGCAGTGCTTGAGGGGTGGGGCCTAGACAAATTTTAATGCTTGTTCCATCCTTTCCTCCATTAGTCTAAATAATTGAGAGTTGACTGTATGCTTACTTGATCTGCCTAGCAAAAAGTGAGTGATGTTGTTTGCCAAATGGCTCTACGTAAAAACGATAAAACTACCTTAGAATTATTCTGGTGTTTAATTTTGACTGAAGTGATTTGAAGAAAAAGAAATGTTTATAATGTATTATAATACTTTATTTATATCAAAATTATCATTTAAAAGATAAAAATTAATTCTAGTCTCCCTGTTAAAATTACACAAGAATAAATTTATACTTTTCTGGATATAGAAGGGTGCCATTTCAACATCATTTAATGTCACTTAGTTACATAGTAACCTTTATATTTGGCTCATTAAATATCCTAAGATGTATTAATAATAATACACTACTGGTCATTTCCTTTTTATGGAACATGTTTTGAAAACTTACATATCTTATCTAAGTTCTCTAAAATAACTTAATGCAAAAAGTAAGCATAGATAGCAGTTTTAAACACAATCCTGAAGCCTGGGGAAATGATCTGACATACGGCAACCTTATTGTTTTTATGAGAAGGGAGGCAGGTGGCGGTTTGGAGGCCAGGGAGCCAGCATGGGGTGGTCATCAGTCCACATCAGCGCAGTAGGAAGAGCAGGTGGTCACTGTTGTTAGCGGCCCAGCTCTTCCTCCTTGCTCTTCCAATCCACTACTTACACTCCACGGTTACTTATCATTGTTTATCTACATTTTAATTCCTAAGGCAAATCCTGTTCAACTTTTAGAATTAAGTAGGTGTGATCAGGGTGTGGAGTTGCTAGTTTTCACTTGTAGAGAGTTTTAAACTGGATTTGTTAGGTGAGTGCAATATGCCAAACGGTGTTCAGTCTTGTATCGAGCTGACCCAAGACAGAAAGATAAGCCCAAAAGCTGAAATTAGCCAAAGCACATGATCCTTAAAAGTATTTCTGAAGGAAAGTTACTGAGGGAGTAAACAAAATTTATATAGAAAAACAGACATATGCCTAATATTTCTTCAGACAAACTCATAATGTTCACACTAAAAACCTATTTCTTTCTTCTTTTTTTGGGGGGGGGGGTGTTAAAGACAGTGTTTCTCTGTGTATCCCTGGCTGCCCCAGAAATCCCTCTGTAAACGAGGCTGACCTTGATCTCAGAGGTCCACCTGACTCTGCCTCCTATGTGCTGAGATTAAAGGTGCATGCCACCACTGCCCAAGTTAAAAACCTATTAACATTTGGTTCATGAAGAAAAAAATTCCCACAAGGATTCACCCCTAAAGGAGGCTCTAGGCCATTAATGGATGCAAACACCTTGACTCATTACCTGAGCCATCTAATCAGCCCCAAATAATTAAAGACTTTTAAGAAAATATCCATTGAAACTTAAGTTCAAACGAATACTCAGAGACTAGTTTATAAAACAGATCTATGTGTGTATTTTGTCTCTCTGTCTGAATCGATCTCAAGAGCTTTCCATAGGTATGGTATTCAGTAATGGATACTGAGTAGTGTTAGGAACTCTTTTACCCAAGGAAGAGACAGATAGGTAAATAACTACAGTACATCCATAAGACAGATGAATGACAACGTGGTTGAATAAAGCTTAAATGAGATGTAAAGCAAGCACTCTAGCAGTTCAATGACAAAAATAATTACTAAGAGATATGACACTTGAATGAGATTTGAGAAGTAAAAAGGTGCCAATAGCTTCGAATGAAGGAAACACTGAAGAAGACCACTTTAGTTTATATCGTATCATGAGAGCAAAAGCAGCATAATATACAAAGGGGCTATTTTCAGGAAAGAGGGAAGTATGTGGCATTTGATAGTCTCAAACTAGATTTATTATATTGTTTAATTTATGGCAAGATTTGTATGTTCTATCCACATAAAATGAAAAACCTCTGAAGGCCATATAAAACAAAGTGAAGCAATGGTCTACAATGGGAATCTGGCAATGTAACGATTCTTTCTAACTGTGGTTCTGCTTTCTGACCTGTTATTTAGTCAACCTTGGTAAATATCATGTGGAACACCAGAAATATTTCCTAAGTTTTAAATTAGTCATCATATTAAATAGTGTGAGGTCACAACTTCCCAGACCCACCTCATCTGATGTGTCCCTAGAGTATCTGATGCAAGTTTCATGCTGGCTATGAGATCTATGGTCCTACTGTTACAGCACTTGTGTTCAACTGACCTGTACTTTACTTTAAAATGCCTGGAAGCATAAGAACAGTGATGCTGGAAAAGGGACTGCTAAAGGTGATGCCTTTAAAGGAAAAGGTAGTAGTCCCCCTAAGTCAGACTGGAGACACACACACATGCTGCTGTGAGTTTTCTAGTAATATTGTATTTTGCTATTCCTCACTGATGAGTTAAGGTTTATAATAGATACATAAACATAGAAAATGTAAGGTATACATAGATAGTTTCAAAAAATCATATGTTATCTATCTTTACACAGGAAGTTTAGTTTCAGGGAATCTTGGAATATGTAACCGGTGGAGATGACTGTACCATAAAATATAATGGAATATAAATTAAATAGTTGGCTAGCACAGATAATCAGGTTTGAGCATGTAAAAAAAAAAAAAAAAAAAACAACAGAAGTAAGAAGTAACAGATTCTAAAACCATATTTTAAAATTCTGTATGCCACATGAATGAAGTCAAGAGGTGAATGCACTTGATAAATGTGCTGACCCCAGTCCACAAGGTAATGAAAAGTGAAAGATAACCAAATTTTCTGGCTTGATAAACAGAGAAAACAAGAGTCGGCTGGAGACATGGCTCAGTTGGTCTCAAGAGCTCTTGACTAGCACACCTGAGGTCCTGCCCACGATACCACATATAAACAAACACGCAAACATTAGAAGTGCCGGTAAATGTTTGTCATCTTGGAATTGAGGAGGTGGAGAGAGAATTAGGAGTTCAAGGAGTTTGATGTTAATATGAGATATGGGAGATAATGTCTCAAAACAAACAAATGAGGGTGTTAAGGCCCAGAGAGCTCAGTGCTTCAGTATTTGTTCATTGTAAGCAGGACCTTAGCTTGAATGCAAGATGAGATAGGGATTGAAATAATGATGGATTAACTAGAAAGATTTAAGAGGTGATTAACTACTAACAAGAGAGAGTGGAAAAATGAGACAACAAACATACATGTAACAATACTAATAAAAGAAAAGAGAGCCCAGAGTTTGGGAGGGGGTGAGGCATGGGAGGGGTATGAGGGTGATAATGAAATTATGTCTTATGTAAATAAAGAACAAAAATAAAAGGATGGGGCTGGAGAGGTAGCATAGCCTTTAAGAAGTCTAGCTGCTCTTCCAGAGGACGGGGCTGGATGCCCAACATCCACATGGTGGGTTAAAACTCTAACTTCTGGAAGGGGTATTTGGTGGTTTCTTCTGGCCTCTCAGCACATAGGGTGCACAAACACCAATACACATAAACAAACTAAATAAAATAAACAAGGGCAAAAAGTTGAAGGCAATATAGGTAGATGTGGAGAAGTAAGAGGAGTGGAGAGAATATGATAAACTATATGGTATGCATATATAAAATCCTCAAAAAGTATAAAATGTCAGATTAAAACCTATATTCATATGCTGTCCCTAGTAGGAGTTAATAGCACAGTAAGTGGAGGAAAATTAGAGACTTTGAACAAGAGCTATCAGAGGAAGGAAGATGACAGAAGACTGTCTCAGGATCTGAGAGACTGTGAACTTAAGTAGTGGAGAAGATGGGAAAGTTAATTATTAAGAGAAAGAAAAAGAAGTACTTTAAAGATAATTTTGACCTATGCACCTCAGAAATTGAAAGGAGGTTGGCAGAGAAAGGAAGGCTGTAGCCCGGCAGATGAACAGGAGCAGGAAAATCGAAGGCTCGGTGCTGTGCAGCCTGATGGACAGGGCAGGGTGTTAGGGATGCAAAAAGTGAAAACAGCCCACAGCAGTTGACTTTTCCTTTTACAGATATTTTGAGGGTTCAATAAGTACAATACTTAAATTTTAGCAAAAAAAAAAAAAGTTTATAATACAATAGTTCAATCTAGATTTCTAATTTTTCTTTCATGAGAACTGACAAATTAGTTTCCACCTATCTTAATCACAGTGAGACAGAAAATTTGAATGAGCTACAACATTCATAGTAAGAATAATATAAAACTTACGAAGCACAACTGACTCTAGAAATTAACTTTCCAGACAGTCACAGATGAGAGCACCTGCCAACAGCCCTGCCCAGGCCACATTCAGGTGTTCACTGCCTAAGGACTGCTCTGCTAACTGACTCTTCTTCCCTAGAGCATTGCAGAATGCTGAGGTATGCAAAAATCCACCCACCTTGTTCAGTCTAGCCTTCCTATCCTCCTTACCTAACAATCAGGATGAAAAAAAGACAAGAAAAACAACAAAGCCTGGGCATTAAGAATGAAAGTCCCCCTCTTACATGCAGTGAAGCAAATACATGAGATGTGCTAATGAGAAATTTAGGCTGTCTTCAGTTTTCATCTTCTTCATTCATTTTGTTATATACACTAAAGTTTGCAATACTTTCTCTCTTCTGTAAGTGTGTACAGCCCTCTTACATGCTTAGAGACCTTCAGTAATTCAGAAGAGATGTGTGGGCCATCTCAACTGCTTTAGCATATTTCCCAATGCCTTTTCAGAGGTGTTATAGACACAGGGAATGATTCTGAAAAGTTGACCTCTTGTACAAACAAACTTACCAAAAAGTTTTTCCTCACAAGAGTGACTAGGAACAAGAACTCTTTGAAGAAAGTCATTTTTCCCTTAAGAGTACTAAGCTTTCTTATTACTAATTGATATACTCACAATAAAGTTATTTACCAGAAAGTTCTATACTACATAGAACTAAGGGGGGGGGGGGGGCGTGGACTGTAATGTCATCTCTCTTCCTAAGAGCAGAGGCCACATATTGTCCACACTGTGGAGAAGTAACAGTTGTGGACAGTGGTGATGCCCTATGGTTAATTCCCTCTAATATGATAACTGAAGCAAATCTTATCATCCAGCACCACATTTCATCCAAAGGGTGTAAAAACTCAGATTATTCTGGCTTGAGTGTGGGATTTAGGAAGAAACAACTTTATGGATACTGCGTAAACTGGAAGGGTCTTAGCTTCCAAGGACTTTGTGCTATATAAAAATTTAGGATCCTGAGAAATGGCTGAGTATTGACCATATGAACCTGAAATTCCTTGTGGCTAGAATATGTCAACAGGAAGTCTTATATAAAAGGTAAATGAAAATTCAAACAGAAATGTAGGGAAATGAAGGGCAGATTTTTCTGCCTGTTTTTCAAAAGAGATAAAGCAATGACATTACACAAATAACATGACCCTGATTATTTAAGTTTTTAAATAACCCAAAGCCCTATTAATTAATTTAAAAAGAATGGAACAAACAATGAGCCACATCTGTGAGTTACTAAAAGCTTCTAGAAAAGATACACCTGTGACTAAGATGCATCTTTAACTGAAGATGGTTCTTCTCAAAACACAAAATACCAACAATTAAATGTACAGTCATCACTATTCTTATTTCTAAAACAGCTGCTCTTAGCTGAGGTAAAACTCTAAGGCAAGCCTATTCTATCATCACCTGACTCTAGGCTGGAAAAAGACAGCATGGAGAAGGTATGATTATTAATAATCCAAACTAAGGAGGAAGTGATGCTTATGAACTACTATTAGCTGATTTAGAGTTCTTGTTTTATAAAAGTAATATATTGGATTTGCAATGTGAATACATACATATAACTCTGAAAACAAAATTATAGTTTTGTCACGATTCCTACATTTTGACATCCCTAGACATATGGACATATATTTGAAATATACTTAGGAGCTCTGAAGCATTTTAAATTAATCAACATTTTTAAAGCCTTAAGAGTAGAGAAGTGGAGGAACACAGTCATCAAAACAACATGTTACTGTGTACACATGTTAGGTAATACACTACTAAAGGCAAAAATCTCAGGAAAGTTTGTGGATCTTGATCTGACTGATGCACACTTTATGAGGTACCACTTCACAGGCTGCAAAGAGTTATTTGCTAGTATCTAACGGTTCAGGAAGAACTTCAAGGCTCAGAGCAGCATCTGGTTTCTTGAGTTATAGTTACAGAAGCTGACCTGGGGAACACATATCTAGACACAGCTGGTGATCAGTTAGAGGCACTAACCACTTGCTTTACTTCAGTTAATCACCACTGCTACTAGTATTCTACCTATCTATTCTATGGAAGAGGAAACAACAGAGAGGTTATTTACTCCAAATCAAAGTGACATGACTCATACAAAGTAAAAATGCTTAATAAGATCCTCCCTCAGGATACATGGAAATGTCTCACTCACATTTACTCCTTAAGGCTAGAGCACTGCTCCAAATTCTCAAAAGCAGCAGATCACTGTATACAAATGACCATGGCTTAGAATGGTTTAGCCTAGTATCCTGATTCTAAAGACGGCATCTCTAAAAATCTTAGAATGAAAGAAGAAAACATTAAATAATCTAATGGATAATATATACTGTGGCCCATTTGTTAAAGTAAAGTTAATGTTATACTCATGCTAGCTAGCCCCATACTTCAAAAGCCATGATTAAGCTGCTGGAAGCTTACAGCTGAAGACATCCAAAGACTGAGGAAAAAAAATGTTATTTATATTTCTGATGCAGCAGCCGTGTTGGTAAGCATCAACTGCTAAAGATCGGCAAGAGAGGCAACTATCTTACATATTAAATCTAGAAAGTGATACCAAGCATCTGACACTGATAGGGTTATATCAAGTGAGATAATCTAGTCAGAGAAATTATGTTAAAAGAAATTATGAATAAGGTATCTTGCTTTAAAATGTAGTTAAAATATCTAATATAATATTGTAAAATTTCAAAGTATATTTATTTAAATTGATAACAAAACAATTCAAATGAAGAAAAAATCTTGCTCATATATACTTTCCACCAACACACTAATTTCACTTACATTATAAATTCTTCAGCATACTTCTGCTGATGCTGTAGTTAACAGGACTAAACTACATAAACACTTATGGGTCAACAAAGAAATAGAAAGGATTACATGGTTGGTTTAGGCCAGTAATTCAGAGACTCTGCTAGGATGCAGAAGTAGAAATGATAAAAAGGGACTCAGACTTTGGTTAAGCACCCCTAACACCTTTTTAATGAGCAACCACTTTCAAAGGTTTGCCTCTGCTTCCTTTAGTTCTGCTATCAGCTAGACCAGAGGCCTTACATCCAAATGAGGAACATTGGCACCAGAAGCACAATTCCAACAGGTAGAACACTACTTTACCATTTTAAATCCTCCTACCATTGAGTGAACAGAGGCCAATGCCAACAGTAAAGATGACAGAGGATAGAGGTAGAACTGAGCGGGATTGTAGCTCCTAACATGACGGAAGAAAGGAAGAAAGGAAGAAAGGAAGGAAGGAAAAAAGGAAGAAAGAAAGAAAGAAAGAAAGAAAGGGAGGAAGGAAGGAAGGAAGGAAGGAAGGAGAGAGGGAAGGAGGAAGGGAGAGAGGAAAGAAAGGAAGGAAGGAAGAAGGAAAGAAAAAAGAAAGAAAAAAGAAAGGAGAGAGGGAAGAAGGAAGAGAGGGAGGGAGGAAGGAAGAAAGGAAGGAAGGAAGGAAGGAAGGAAGGAAGGAAGGAAGGAAGGAAGGAAGGAAGGAAATAAGTCAGTTGACCTATTATATAATCTTATGGGTCTGACTCTTTACTAGAGATACCACATCTGTCATCTCAATGACAGGCTACATTCATGGCCTTTAGAGTTGAAAACAGATTATTCTACAATGATCATATTGATTCTATCCTCTTTAGATTTCTTGGCATTCATGTGATGAAGTTCTAACGAACGCACTTGTTGATTCTGATATGCATGCACATATAATGACAAGACCATCTCCAGCCATTTTCCAGTTGTCAGGACTCTTAGCAATGCACTGAGAATAGAATTAGAAGAATAGGAAGAAGGAATTGAGTCTGAGCTATCTGTAAGGCTAACGACTTCTTAAATGAAGTGTATCCCTTCACTTGATTGCAATACAATTCCGTATTGTTGGTATCTCAGAGTCCTCAGATTGTTACATTCATTATTACCCAAACCGATAGGAGTTTCAGGTAATCCTGAATGGAAATTATTTTAAAACAATGTTAATTATAAAGGCAATTGATTTATCTTCATATTTGCTTGTGAGAATTTAAATGGAAGTAAAAGAGCTAGTTGGCAATTAGTGAAATCTCATACCAAATGCAACTCAACTAGCTTTTCCTGAGCAAGTTAGTACTTTTAATCTGTTAAAAGGTTACAAGTGAAGTCATACAAGATGTGCTGGGGCACTGATGGCACAGAACTCATGGGAATGGCCAATGTTTGGTTCATCTTGACTCACATGCTCTACACTATCTGGATGGCCCCAAAACTAGAGAATGGATAGCCCAGAGACCTACTGTAAAACCAAATACGACTGATCTACAAAAAGAAAAAGAAAAAAAATGAGTGAAATGATTCCTAATGATACTCTGATATACTCATAGACTGTTGTCTTGTCCAGTTGTCACCAGAGAGGTTTCCTCTTGCAGCAGACAGAAGCAGATAGAGACCCACAGGCGGACATTACAGAGTCTAAATTGGAGGTCTCCATTGGGTCCCTCCCCTCAGAGCTTGTGGAACTCAGAAGTGGGAGAGGAAAGACTATAGGAGTCAGAGGGATGGAGGACTCCAGGAGAACATGGTCCACTAAACCAACTATGGAAAGCTCACATGGACTTACAGACGGAAGTGACAAGCACAGAGGCTGCATGGGTCTGCTCCAGGTTCTCTGTGCACATGTACATGTTTGCTTGGTGTTTTTATGAGACTCCTTACAGTGGAAGTGTTGTGTCTCTGAGTCGTTTGCCTGCTCTTGGGACTCTTTTCCCCCTTGCCTTGCCCAGCCTCAATATAAGGGCTTTGCCTTGTCTTATTGCACCTTGTTTTGTCCTGTTTGGCTTTGTTTGTTGGGGGCCTGCCATTTTCTGAACAGGAAACAAAGAGGGAATGGATCTGGGCATAGGGGAAATGATGAGACGACAGAAGAGTGGAGGGAGCAAAAACTGTGGCTAGGGTGTATTGTCTGAGAGAAGACTATTTTAGATAAACAAACCATTATGGCCAGCTCCTTCAAGATGCTTTAAGGGAAAAAGGTCCCTGTCAGTGTAGGTTCTCTGTTCCTTGAATCCAAAGTATTCTATTGGATAGATACTGCAGGTATCAGTTCATAAAATGAGCACCAACTGAGAGGCACACTGCCAGACAGCAACAGGTCAATCACTCAGAGATAAGCTTCTGTTTCTAGCATAGCCAAGAACAGCCTTGATGGAGGGGGAGGAGCTTTATCCTGCCTCATGGTGATTGATATGACATGCTCTGTTGACTCCCATGGGAGGGCTGCTCTTTTCTGAATGGAGGAGTAAATGGTGGGGGAGGGGATAATTGAGAGGTTGGGGAAGGGAACAGGAAGAGAGGAAGGAGAGAAAACTATAGTTGGTATGTAAAATAAATTTTAAAATTTAATTAAAAAAAGAAATTTAAGTTTCTTTATCTCTACCTGTAAAAGATCATTCAATGTACATGCATCTTTCTTCCTTATTTTCAACTATATACTACACATAGTTATTACTGAGACTATTTTCTCTAGAAAACTAAGTAAAAATTTCTAGCTCTATGGATCTACAATTAAAATCTCAAAAAATAGTGCATTTTTGTTTTCTCAGAATGAAAAAAAACACCTAGATTTCCAGTGACCATGTCAGCTAAGCAGCAGATGTCAATTAACTTCAGGTGATTGGCCCATCAGGAAACAAACCCCTGATGGGTAAAATATTTCATACGTTTGCCACTGCTGTCTTCTTTTAGTATCTGGCATGGTGTGAATGGGCATGGGCAATAAAGAAATGAAGACATAAGTCAGAAGAAAACCATCAAGAGACAGTATATGAGTTTTTTCCCTTACCCTCTCAGAAAAAAAAGTCTTAGTACAAGACTCCATTGATTCCTCTGAGCCTTGAGCTGCTGGAGGCTGGTCCCCCAGGCAGTGGTACTATATAACCTGTAAATCTTCAGTGGAAATACAGGAGATCCTTAAGATTTTGTACAGCTTATACAGAGGATGAGATATTAAAGACTTAATTACAAATAGTTGATTAGCATCAAGTTACTTTACAGGACATCTGTATCAGTCTACAACAATATTAAATATTACTTTATAGGTTTATTTTCTAAAGTAGCACTTTCCTTAACAAATTAGGTAGTACCTCAGTCTGTCAAGACACAACAAAATTGTTTTTAAATAGGAGGTACTACTAGACAATGAAAAAGAAAACAAATAATTACAGGTATACACATTCTACTATAAAGACTGCAGGATAAATTTAAAAATTATAAATTTAACAATTATAAATCAACAGTTTTATCAGAGAGGTCACATTAGATAACTGTAAATGAATAATATGAGATCTTGACCATTCTTGAACTTATTAATATATTTCTAAATGTGTTCTTTGGACTCTTCTTTAACAAAACCAAATGTCATTGTATCAAATAAACTTGGGTAATAGCATACACTACATTTATCTGTTGAACATTCACAATGTAAATCATACTTTACAAAGCTATCATAAACAAGTCATAAAAAATAATAAAAACAAATAATAAAAACTAACCAGATCTATCCTATTCAAATGTTAGACTTGAGAGCACCTTCCTTACTATGTAATTGAGAGCACTCATCTGCATGTCCTGAAGAAACCAATTGGGGTTATCTATCCTCGGAGTCAAAGTTTTTTTCACCACTGTTCCTATGCTGTGAAGTATATGAAAACCATTCGATACTATATATAAAAAGCTCAGTCAAATCTCTAACAGTAAAGTGAGTTCTCTCTTAAAAATTTTTTCTATAATGAGAGAACTTATACATTTCCTGGTTCAACAGAAAAAAGAGTATGTTGTTTGAACAATAAAGTATACATACATATATATTTATTCATTTCCATTTTATATCAAACAGAATATTTTATAATAGATTTTATACAAGATTCATTTAGTAAAACACAAAGTATATGTAATTAGGTTTTTCTGTATAAATATAGGAAAATTATGCTTATATAGCTGAAGCATACCTTTAAAAATCTGACTGCATGACATCACAAAGACTATTTAAAACATACAGAGATGAAAACAAGTCTATATTACTATGTTTACTATCAGTTCTAAGACTCTAAATTTAAAGATAACTTAAATGTTCTAGAACAAGATGGATTCTAAGAATACTGGATGGTAGCTAGAATTACTTTATCACAATATTCCCAGAAGAATAGAGTTGACACTGAACTTGTGCATGCAGGGAAAGTCCAACTTCATGTGAACAGACAGTACTGAGCGCATCCTCACTAGAGTGCGGTCACTGCCACAGAGAACACAAGCTCATGCACGAGGTCAAGACATCACAGACAGCTGAGGTCACAGTGTCATGCAGAAAACAGCAGCGTGCTAGATAATCGTACCCAAACTGTGCAGATGTTCTCCCCCACCCCATGAGCCACTGCCAGCAGTTGCTATGGAGTTTGGTTACCCATATCCGTGACATGAACGGTGTCCTTTGGAGAATCTTGCTCCCTGTGGCTGTAAGTATTCTTATTTTTATATTTTAATGATACTTGCTATAAAGAGTCTTAAGTACAAAACTAGAAATCATGGAAAAGTACATGTTTTAAAATAATAATCAACAATTATATGCAAGCAGCTATGATAAACACCACTTATCTTCGAACATATCATCAATGATAATTTATTGTTCACTTAGATGAACCCAGAAAAATATGTCTGATGACAGTGCTCCAGTGAGTGGGGGAAAAAAATAAATCTCCAAAAAGTACTCTGGTTCGAGCATTCAAAAATCTGTGCAAGAACCATCCCATAATCTGGCTAATTACACTCACATTGCAAAGTTCTACACAAGAATGTCTTTCTGATAACTTCCTTTTATGTGACTTCGATTCTAGATTTTACTATGTAAACAATAAACAAACTGATTTTGTATGTATAATGAAAATTAGAATATAGTCATTAAAATGTTTTCCTGAACACATTAATTGGATTTCAGTATTTAAATGCCTTTTGGGGAGTGGCCTATTTGTATAAGTATATGTTGGTCAAGACAGAATTTTAACTTCCTGTAGGTAATACCTACTAAAGTACTGATACTCACAAAAGCACAGAATCAGAGTCTGGAGCCACAGACACATGGAGTGGCTCAGCTCTACGCCTCTTGGCAACACTATTCAGCTCTTTCAGAATGGCGATTTAGTTTGTTCAAGAACACTCTAGGCCCGTGAGTGAAAAGAAGAAATACAGCCAACTCTCAATAGCAGTGGAAAGTAGGATGGAAAGTAACTGACAATCTAAAAATCTTATTTTGATCACTTCAATTCCCTTGTTTCGCAAATATTTAAATTAAAAAATTTAAATCCTCATCACATTAAAAAGGATTTGAATACTACCGTTTTCCCTTCCTTCCCTTGAAACATTCTAGGAGTTACTATAAGAACTCTATGGTATAATGTACACAGCTGCAGACATAGAAACATACTTTTGTATCCAAGTTTCTTCCAATTTAGACATTTAAAACTATCTAGCCCACATCCTGATGTGAGGTTACAATACTTTTCCTTTCTTCCATAACTTTATCACCTGTTTTTTACAATTGCAAGACATTTAGCAAGAAACTAGTGGCCACAGTCAGTGCCAGCAATGACACCTTACTTTTCTGACTCTGTACGAGTTGGTACTTTCCAAGATATACTTTGCTTACAATGGAATATTTGCAAGTCACATGAATTGAACTTGATAGATTGATTCAACATCAGTATAATTTATGACAGAAGCCAGTGAGACTTCATAAGCTGAGTATCATAAGATGGGGGCTTACAGTAGCTGTCCCTCCCTGATTCTTACACATTCTGGAGCAAAACACTACCCTAGCTGTCCCCAGTCCTCCAGTGATCACCACTCCATTGACAAGCAGAATCAGAAAGCTCACCATATGAGCTGTTGAATGAGAAACCAGTAAAAGTCTAACTGTGAGGGAAACACGGGAGGCTCTGAATCACTACAGTGAGGTCTCTGGACTGTTGTTTGCCATAGTACAAGACCTGAAAAATGACATGCTCATACTGTTATCTGTTTACACTGAAGATGTTTAGAAAGGCAACTATATTTATAATAAAAGACTCTGGAAAATTACAATAATGGGATAAGTGGTAAGCTCTAATTTTATAACTCCTTATTGTTCATGGGTTTAAAAGTGCTTTTTTACATTATAATGACTTCATATATATAGTTTGAACACTAGCTTTTAATAGGTTATTCCATTCTCATTAAGAATATCATGGTTTGGGGGGGCAGGGTAGCACACTGTTTATAGTCCCAGCACTCATGAAGCAGGAGGATCAGAAGTTCAAGGCCAACATGAGCTACATAGTAAATTCAAGACAAGCCTGGGCTATAGAGGTCACTGTTTCAAAAAGTTCAAACCAACAACAGCAACAACAAAAAGCATTAGAATTTCATCCACACCTTTGAAACATTAGCTAAAAAATATAAGAATGGGTATCTTGATATCAATATTATAGTAGCTTTTCTAACATAATTTTTTATATTTTAAAGAATAAGACTAAATGATAAAATGTATTTTTAACAATGACATTTAGTTTTATATGTGTAAAAGAAAAATTTGACAAAGAAACTATACATAGTAAGTGAAAATCAATATATTTAAAAATGTACTGTCATTGGGTTATTTCATTCATAGTTCAAAAAGTGCAGAAACATTTTCCTACTTACAACAAAATTAAGATGATTTTAGGAAATAGTTGGCTGTGTGATTTATTTCTTCCTTTTAAAAAATTTATTTATTTACTTACTTAATTATTTAGAGTATATGAGTGCTCTACTAGCATGTATCCCTGCATGTCAGAAGAGGGCATCAGATCCTATTATAAATGATTCTGAGCCACCAGTGGTTGCTGGGACTTGAACTCAGGACCTCTGAAGGAGTAGCCAGTGTTCTTCTTAACTGTTAAGCCATTTCTCCAGTCCCCAACTTAAACAATTCTTAGTAACTTTATAACAAGTAAACATCATCTTAAAATAACTATTAAATTAAATAATTCAGTTAATGTTTTTAGAGAAAACAATGCACCGAGAAGTAGTAACTTCCAAGGTCATTTAATATCTATATAGATTTGAAGGCATAAGTCCAGTAGGCGTGTAAGCATTTCTGAAACTCTTAAATTTTTCCAAAATACATTAACATAAGAATAGGAAAAGGTGAGGGAAAATTTTTTCTTCACATTTTGATCACTGTTGCATATTATTAAAGAAGTTTTAGATAACATGAAATCATGTTTTTTAATTAAAAACTATTATTATGTTTGTGCACATATAGGTGTTTGTTTCACAATGCAGGTGTGAATGTTATAAGGCAACTTTGTATGTCTGTTTCTCCTTTCCCCTTTCTATGGGTCCTAGGGAGTGAATTCAGCCTGCCAAACTTGCATAGCAAGCCCCTTTACCTATGAGTCATCTTGCTGGCTAAAATCATCAACATTCAACACGTTGATACAGTACACTAGAAGGATGTCTTCTGTGATTCTCTGTAATAAAAGTACATCACTACTGAATAGAGTAAAAGGAAAGGTAATGATGCAGATATAATTTGATGAACAATATGCTCCCATTAACAAAATTTTATACTTCCTGTATACATCTCAAGAATGCCTCCATACAATGTTAGCAGGTGGATAGATTAGAATATGACCAGGGATGGCAATTAAAATGGTTGTGCCATATAACAGTAATCAAATACTTGGTTTTTCTGAGATTGGAAAGGCATGTTCAATTACTTTTAATTTCACCTGCAAGCTTATAATCTTAGAAGGTTGCAGCTAAATCAAAAGTTCACCTGAAGTAAATAATCCTGTTCTCTACTTACCTCCTCTGGGTTGGCATTAAAGGTGAGGCTTCCTTCATCTAGCTGCATATACAGTTTTCTAAAAGAAAATCCTAAAGGTGGGTTCTTGTTGTATATAGAACAGTGACCCCAAGTGGATTTACACAACCTATAAAAATAAGAGAAAATAACATCAAAGTTATCATATTTCCTAAGATGAGCACACATTCAAATAATAGAATTCTGAAACTAGAGGACACAGAATTTGATTCTGCAGCTGTCAGAACACAACCTGCGAACGAAGTCATGCAAAGGGAATGCTGAGTGCTTCTGAGAAAACTCCCAGAGGACAGGAGTCTTGTGCCCTGAGTTTCTTGAGAACATGGGATTATATGTAGAATGAGTTCCCATGCCCTCCTAGGAGTGATGGCAGAGAAGGGCTCTCTTCAGATAGTCATTACAACTGGCTGTTGTTATTTGTTATAGGTCTCTTTGGAAAGACATGTTTTTCCCACGTGTGGCCTGTTCTTGTGATTGAACACCTCACTCATGTGACTCTTCTTAGTCCTCAGAGTACAAATTGTCTAATGCTCTGAATAAAGCTGGCTATGCAGGAAACTTTTAGTGTGCCTCATTTTTAGGATCCTTTCTCTCAGGTTCCATTACCTTTGGAGCAGTGAATATGTGACTATAAACCTTTATTTTAAATTTTGTACTTATGATTTACAGGAGTATGACAGGTACCATACACTTAGCAATTCTGGTTCCACTTAAGAATTTCAATTACAATTATTAACCATATTCATGAATACTACCTGAAGTTAAACACAAGAAATCAGAAATAGGATCAATGACACATGATAATCACTTGGAGATGACTCAAATGGAGGTCACTATTTTCAGGATTTCAATTGTATTGACATTCTTAATCCTGTCAACAATTCTATGATGTTGGTTATAGTCAGAATCTCCTTTGTGGGATAGCCAGCCCACAAGTAATGACACCAAAACTTATTATGAACTATGAAAGCTTAGTCTTTAGCTTCTTAGGGGTGTTCTCAACTAGCTCTTAAAACTCAAATTAACCTGTTTCTATTAATCTATGTTCTGCCATGTGGCTTTTACCTCTCTTCCATTATGTATATTTGACTTGTTGTAAGCCTCACTGGTGTCTGTCTCTCTCTTCTTCCCAGAGTTCCTCTCTCTCCCTAGAAATTCTGCCTATTCTTTCCTACCTAGGTTTTGGCCATAAGCTCTTTATTATACCAATCAGAAGGTGTCTTCGTCACAGAAACCTCTTCACATTGAGCAAACAAATATTCTGTAACAGTTGGTGCACTGTGTTGATATATTACACATTTATTAAAAAATAGCCTGAAATATCTTACATTGAACCTTAGATAAGAACTATATTTCATAATGCAACATTTTCTGTAGATAAGGTCATGCTTTCCAATCCATACAGAGGCCCTAGTTAGTATATGAAGGCTAAAGCGTTAGTGTAAAGCCTCAGAGTTCTGGAAATACAACAGAGCACAAAGTGAGAAACAGAAAATAGTGAAATCATATTTCAATACATTTTAAATGTCTTTAAAACCCTGATAAAAATATTCAGACCCAATTCCACTAAGTTTAGAAATTAATATTGTTTTAAGTTCAAATATAAAATCATCTGGGTGTGGTAATGTACACCTGCAATTGCAGCAATAGGAAGCTGAGGCAGGAGCATCACAAGCTGAGGCAAGTTTAGGCTACAAACAAATGAACGATAGAGCAAAACAAATTTCAAGTAAATTAAGTTTGTAAAAAATGCTAAGGTGTAGGAAAAAGATAAGAAGAAATAAGCCAGGTTTAAAGTATTATTGCAATCTTCTTCTATAATGACTAATACATTAAAAACTCATTTGTTTTAAATAATGCTGTAAGACTATGCGCTCACTTAGTATGACAAGGCAGCAAATGATAAAACAAATTGTTCTTATGTATTTATTGGTGGAGAAATAAATACTTTTTTACTACAATCCTGTGACCTTAGGCAGCCGAAATCAGAAATATACTGCTACTAGAAATACACTTCCACTGGAATTTTGTAATTTCAATTAATTTATCATGTCTGTCAATTAACTTTCCAGTCTAGGTATGCCATCATTATTGATAAGCGATTGTCAGTAAAGGATGCTAGGAAATCTGAAATCCAATGATCCAGCAACTGGTAGCATTTTCAAGACTCAAAAGAGGAAGCCACATTCCCAATAATCTTTATTAGAGTGGAAGGCTACCTAGGAATAGATGATATTAGAAAGATTTTCTACAGAAGCTTGTGCATTTGTAGCTTCAGTTGAAACTGGTACAGCCACCATGAAAATGTCCATGTAGCGAACTGTCATGCTTTTTAATGTCCACATGCTTCATTGATAAAAATGGGGTTAGAAAAATTATAGGCGAACATATCACAATTTAAGAGTTGATGATAGCAATCACAAAACAGAAGTCTGAAAACATACGTGTTTTGCTTTATCGTTCATTTGTTTGTAGCCCAAACTTGCTTCAGCTTGTGATGCTCCTGCCTCAGCTTCCTATTGAAATTTTTGATTTCTTTGAAATCAGAGAAAATGGTTTTTAACTGATCTTTGAGTATGTCTATACTTCAGATGATATTCCTTTGGGAAACATAATATTCACTAAGATGCAGAATCCACACTTGAATTATAAATTCTTACTTCTGGTTATGCTTCTCAAATGACTCCAATCTCTGATGTGTAATAAACTGACGTGTTTTGACTATAATTTCTTCTCTCTGTACAGTCATCATCCCATTGTCTTCTCTACCATCTTCTTGACAATATCCAAACTGACTGAGAAGATGGCTACTACTTATTTTTCTATAATTTAGTAAAACACAGTAAAATATATAAGCTCATATTAAACTATGTAAGAATATTAAACAAGACAGGGATCTTAGTTAAATGTTGGCGCGTTGTGAACTTACCCTTGCCAGAGAAGTTCATCGTTAGCAAGGTCTTGCCAAACACATGAAGCTAAGCAGAGGTCAGTTGCATTTAGGTAGGACAAGATGGTGAAGCTTAGCTCAGGAGGCAGCATTTCCAAGTTAATAAACCCTTCCTGCTCTTTAGACTTTCTTGCCTTCAGAAGATGATATATGTCGATGCCTCCTTGGGCTTGCTTCCGGTGGCTGGAGTGAGAAATGTTGCCTGAAGTCACTCTCCTGCTCTGCTCTCTGCTGAGGTAGCCTGGCTCACTGTAGGCTTCCTGTTGGAGATGCTGGTTTCTGGCCACTCTCCAGAGTCCTTGACCCATCTGCAAGCCTGAGAGAAGGCCAGAAGGTAATAAGGGTGACATGAAAGTGTAAATCAGCTTTCCCACTGGTGTAACAAAATCTGATAGTACATTCATTTATCAGCATTGTACGTTCTCAGTAAAGCCTGGTGAAAGCTGTACATACTATAAGAAGAGTTGGGGTGTTTGAGGTACGGCACTGGGGAGAGACGTTTAACTACATGGTCTGCTCATCGCCTCCATCCCAGCTTGCTTGCTAAAGACTTTAAAGATCCACAGGTGACATAATCATTTTTTCATGTGGTGGGAGTTAAGGTGCTGATGTTCTGAAGACACAAATTATGATTATGTGAACTTATGGGCCAGTATTAAACCCAGCTCTGATCAGAGTACAGGATTCAGTTAAAAGGCCTCTAGACACTGCTTTTTCTCAATTCAAGCTCAGCTAAGCCAGTCCCTTTTAACCAAACTCCCAGATGCACAACAGCTGTGATGCAGGTTTTCCGCTTAATTCCTGCCGGTCCACACTTAGGTTGGAGACTGTAATAAAATGTAACATAGGCCCTGAAGTCTAATTCAAAACCTTATAAATTAGACACCTAGAACTCTGGGATAAATTTCTCAGCAATAACCAACTATTTGGTTTCACTGGTACTTACAAATAAAATTGTAATTCAGAGTAATTTTCAGCTCCTCTCCAAATAGCCCTGAGGATTTGTTCAAGGCACTTGTGAACAGATGTAAGAAGGGGTGTTCTAGTCTCCCTCATGTACATGTCACCTGCCAGAACTGCTGTCAAATATCCTGGGCTCCCCATATACAAATATTAAGAAAATGCCTGGCCTAAGCTCATTTGATACTGGTTTTAAGACAGTTTTTTCCTTAAATAAACTTACTGAGAAATCAGGAAGAGTATTTAATACAGGTAACTATTTTCACAAATCTCTCTTCAAACAAAATGTTCTTGTTTAGTTACTTATTTGAAAATTCTAGAAAAATATCAATTTTCACATAAGGTCAGTAAAATAATTTTCAAGGTATGACCTGAACCTTAGATGGAACACAAAAAGACAACACAACCCCCACTAGACATACAAAACAAGCCACTAGTTACCAAATGGAAATGCTCCAGAAATAACTTCAGATCCAGAAGAACTTCAAAAATGTTTAGAGTATCTGTTTCTTAATTAAAAGAATTCATGTTTATTTTCTAAATATTTGGATATTGTTCGGACAAAGCTACTATATGAAGTTACTTACGAATCAAAATAGAAAAAAAAATGGTTCAGGGCAAGTTTAACTCTTACCCCTTACCTCGATCTCCGTGAAGTCCACCTATATGGGTGGTGTGGGTGGTATGACATGTGTGTATACGGTGGAGGTTACAAAGAGAAGGGACAAACTAATTATTTTTAAACGTGGCAATTTTTTCCTCCAAAGACACAAAGGATAACCTTTCCCATACTAGAACACAAAACTAAATAATATTATCAGTTTAGCTATCCTCAAGCTTTAAAAATTAGTCATAGGGCTGAAGAGATGCATCAATGGCTAATAGCACTGGCTGCTCTCCTAGAGGATCTGGGTTCAGTTCCCAACACCTACACATCAGTTCACAACAATCTGTAACGCTGGTTCTAGGGGACCTCCAATGCCCTCTTCTAGTCTCTGTGGGCACTATACACAGGGCGCATGCATATACATTCAGAGAAACACTCAGATACATGAAATCAAAACATTAAGACAAACTACAATTGGGGAGAATACTTATAAAATGCACTTATAACAAAGGTCTGGTATCCAAAACAAAAATAAAACAATGCATTTAAAGAGACTGGCAATGGTCTGGCTTCTCAGAGCACACACAGCTCATCCAGCATCCATGTCAGGCGATTCACAACTGTCAGTACTCTGATGTCTCTGGCCTCCATGAGCACACGCATATTCCTAGGAACTAATGCTTGTGAGGAAGTGAGGAAGAGAGATAGTTTGGTAGTTTCTTGCAAAATTAAATAAACTTTGTATATAATTCAGCATTCCCATTTCTTTTTTTAACTTACATAAGCTGAAAACATCTGTCCACACAAAACCCTGCACCTGAGTATTTATAACAGTTCTATTCATAATTGCTCAAATTAAAAAAAAACCTAAGATGTGCTTCACAGGAAAATATATAAACAATGACACACCTATTCAACCGAATTATTGCTTGGCATAAATATTTTCAACATTGAAACACAATGCTATTACAGGTGTTGTCACTTGCAAAAGTTACTCAGTCAAAACAATTTAGAAGAACAATGAAATCACTGAATATGCCAAGAATTTCATGTTGAAAACACATTTTTATATTTGCAAAAATGTTTTGGTATAAATATGAATTTTTGTGATGAATTTACTGCTGGCTATATTTATCTTTACTAAGGAAAATAGATAATTCTACTTTTAAGATATTCTTATAACTCTAGTTCACGTGTAAATAGAAGTTATTTCTCACTATGCATGGCAGTGACTTCTATAAAGTTATTATAGACACTGAAATAGAGAATATGAAACCACTGCTCTGGAGGTTAGGTTTCTACAATGACCAAATGAATAAATGAATGTGATGAAAGAATTTCTACTTTCCTAAAATTATGCAAACACAACTCCTGACCTATCAAATACTTACTTACTCTTTACACTATCAAGTAATGCTATGTGTGTCTCGGAGATATTGTATACATTTTTGGTTTAAGAGAAAAATAATTCAGTTTAGAACCCATGTATGCATTATAGTGGTAGACAGGAAATTCTGAAGTCTTATCCTCAGGGCTGCTAAGTTACCTTGAGCATTCATTGGGAACATGTTACAGGGACTGAACAAAAGCTGTTTTTATTAACTTAATCATCAAGACATTTGTATTTTGGCTTCCTTATTAACATTTCTTACACTTCAAGTTTAATTTTCTTCCCCTACATTTCTATGCTGTTATAGTGGAGTAGCTCAGCTGACATAAACAGAAACAAGCCTTAAGATGGATTTGAAAACAAAGAAGACTTTTGAAAACTATTTACTTTTAATCCACAGACTTAATTAGCTAAAGCACACTTGAAAATGAACAGCATATGAAATGGCTTAGCCAGGAAAGGCATTTGCTGTAAAGACTAATGACCCATGTTGGATCCCAAGACCCACATGGTAGAGAAGGACTCCATAAGCTGTCCTCTCGCCTCCAGATAAATGCAGCGGCAAATGAACGCCCACACACATACTAAGACACTCATACAAATGCACACACAAATACATAAACTCAAGTCTAAAACAGAGAGTATTTCAGCACATTTTTGCAATAGAGGAAGAGTCATATCCCTTTGGAGACATGACCACTGGGAGGTCGCTCATGTCCCAGAGGGTGGCCCACACTCATGTCAGCACTAACTGCACTCAAGAGGGTTTTTGTTTTTGTTTTTGTTTTTGTTTTTAATACTAAGGAGGACATGAAATTCTGTGTATGGAGGTGACAGGAAATAGGAGGAGGTAAAATTGATGGCAATGACCAAAAATACATTGTATAGATGTATGAAAGATGTAAATAATTTTTTCAGATTATGAAAAAATGGAAGGTTAGTTTAGAAAGGTGCAGACTGGAAATCAAAAACTTATATGTTCTAAAGAAGCCACAAAGGGTCAAAACACATAGGAAGAAGGGAACACAAGGGGAGATGTGGAGTGAAAACAAGGGTTAACTTCTCTGGGTCACTCCTGCTTTACTTGCACAATTGGGACAAAAAGATTCTTCTTTGGGTATTGTTCTGTTAAGAGCATACACTGATCTTGCAGACGATCTGAGTTAGGTTAGCAGCCACACTGAGCAGTCCACAACTGGCTCTAACTCCAGATTGGTGGGATCTGATATTTTGGCCTTTGTGAGCACCTGAACATACATGTATGAAAATCCCACACAGAAATACAACACATACACATAAAAACAATGTCCTTTTATGCATAGTAGCTATCAAAAAAAAAACACCCTAAAATAAAGACCATCAGTACTACTGGGGTCCATAACATTTTATTTCCTCAACAATCTAATCAGTCAGTAAAGTATTACATACAAAATCTAAAAAAAAAAAAAAAATCAGTAATTCTTCAGCAAAAGTTAGTAATTTTCTATGTGTGAATTTGTGTGTGTGCATGTGCACATGGAGGCCTGAAGTCCTTCATTGCTCTCCACCTTTAGTTGTTGACACAGAAACACAAGCTCATGGATTTGGGGCAATTATTAATTGTTCAAGTTGCTTCAGGGACCATACCCTGCCCAGACTTTGTATATGAATGTTAAGGATTCATACTCAGGCTTTCATGCTTGTACAGCTGAGTCACATCCCCAGCTTAAAGTTACAATTACAATTTTAGCAGACCCTATGAATTTCTACTCTACATATTGCATGTTCTGTTACAGTGAAGAAGATTCATCTTTCTCTCAACTTTCCAGGCCATCTGATACTTCCTTAAAGGCTAGCAATAAACTCTCATGATGTTTTTGAGACTTGGTTTCTCTGTGTAGCCCTGGCTATGCTGGAACTCACTGGGGAGATCAGACTGTCCTCAAACTCAAAGATCCATCTGCTTCTACCTCCTGTGTGCTGGGATTAAGGGCATGCGCTAACATGCTTTGCCTGGTAAGAATTCTTAAGGTAATATTTCTTAAACATGGACTGGGTTAGCACCTTAAAACAAAAGCAATTATGATAGCTTGAAAAGAGAATCTTGGAATTAATTTGATGGTGTGACTAATGAGAAAACTTTGAACAATTTGGATATTAAGTAAAAAAAATGTATGTATTATATTCTATTAACATTTTAAAATCCCATAAATCTATATAAGTGGCCAATGAAAACATAAATAAAAAATAATGTTATTTTTCAACAACATAATCACTAATAAAGACAAATATAAATGTCATCTAAACCTTTAGAGAAAAAAATAATTCAATTCAATAATTCAGTGAATCTTGAATGGAATTTGATAGAGAAGTAGCAGAGGGACTCTGACCAAGAAAATTAAACATTAAATCAGAATTATTTTTGATATTTTGAGATATATTAATTAATTAATATGTGTGTGTTCAGATGTCCAAGAAGCCAGATGGGAACATCAATTCCCCTGTCCAGACATGGGTCCTGGGCTCTGGTTTTTTAGAGGGGGGAAAAGTTGCTGTATTTGGTCACAAGAATAATATTTTTAAGAGCAGAGAAAAACTTGTAAATGAAATGGGGGAAAATAGCCCTTAAATCTTTTTTCTTGATATGGAGATTTATTTCCTACTCACTTTGGTCTTTTGTTCATAGTGTTAGGCCTGGAAGATTATGTAATACTTAATATAAACATTAACTACTAATTTTGTTTCAGTGCCATAAACCATTTATTTACTACTCTGTGACAACCACTCAAGACTTTTATATATTATTACACCTTAATTCTCACAAATATCTTCAAAGGTCAGTAGATGTATGACTCACACTCGGTTGCATAGGAGTCAAAGCTTTTAACCCAAATCAGCAAACAGCACTTGAAGAGCTGTTGAGTTGAGACCCTGACTCATCACCAGGTCTCCTCTTTGGCCCGTCTCTGTTCACTACCCAAGCTGCTGCTGCTGCCAGCTGCCGCTCTTTGGGCCGTCCTGTGAGAAGTGCATAAGCTTTGAAGAGAATAAACAAAACATCTTATCAATCCTCTAAAAAGACTTTGATTAGTTTCTAGTCTTTGATTCTTATTTTCTCCCAGGTCAAATAATGGTTGATAATTCTTATCCATTGGATTGACAGCACATAAGATTTGGTTCTTTTTAAAGGAGAATTTCTATTTTGTTCTTTGACCCCAGAGAACATTATTTTGGATTTAATTATCTAAGTAATCATAATCCTACTTCTAAATTGTATTAATTTAGAGTCTATAAGATTGAGAGCAATCACATTAACTTTTGCTAAGAAAGTATAATTAGAAAATATAAGATGATGCTAACTGCCTAGGCAGATGCACTGTACCTAAAAACTAAGTGGCAAGTAGGGAAAATTATTTTGTAATAATTGAGTGCAACAAAGATTGTTGGACAGTTAGGTTCTAGAAACATCTTTTAAAATAATTTACTGCTTTATTTCCTCTTGTATATGTGTCAGTGCATGTACTTATACATACACATGTCACATGTTCGCTGATGACATTGAAGTTATAGAAAATATTCTATTACTATTGATATGAAAGAACTAGGAAGAACTCCAAGAATAGATTTGGAGACTATGTTAGTCAAAAGTACTTCTGGAAGTACCACGAAGATGCATTTTTCAATTAACATAAAATTTCTATGTAGTACTAAGACATTCACATCACAATCTGAATTATAAAGTGTTACTAATGTATCAATTGTTGAAAATAGTGTTTTAATCAGTATATTACTGCACAGCCCAAGTGGACTTCAAATTTGCCATGATCTTTGGGTCTCAGCCTCCTGTATGACAGGTACGTGTGACCACACTGACATCAGTATTTTCAGGCTCTTTTCAAGACAGAGTCTGGTTGTTTAGTCCAGGTTGGCCTCAGACTTCAGATCCTCCTGCCATAGGCTCCCATAGTTGCTGGAATTATAGATGTGCAATACCACTCCTGAATTATACTTCTATATTATGATGTTTATTAGATATAAGTCTACAAAAATAGTAAGATTGGAGTGCATAGACCACATAATTTTTACTCACCTTAATTCATTTTTATCATAAAGCTTGCTAAAAGAAATAGAAAGCTGGATGATGTGGATGTCTTTCTGTATGCTATGAATATGTGACCCTACCACTGGTTAATAAAGAAGCTGTTTGGGCCTATGGTAAGACAGCTTACAGCCAGGAGGGAAATCCAAACAGAAATACAGGAGATAGGTGGAATCTGGCAGTCCCAGCACAGCTAGAGCTACACAGAGAAACTCTATCTCAAAAAAAAAAAAAAAGACAAAACAAAATTTCTGTATGACTGAATAAAAAGTATAAGCATACAGAAAGATAACTACACTAATGATTTTATGCATTTTCACCGAGCTGAGCATTCAGGTGACATATGCTGTGGAGGAAACCCAATGTCCTTGTTAGGGTTACAAATGATGTGATGAAACACCATGACTAAAAGCAACTTGGAAAGGAAAAGGCTTCTTTAGCTTTTACTTCTACATTACTGCCTAGCACTGATGGAAGTCAGGACAGGAACTCACACAGGACAGGAAACTGAAGGCAGGAGCTGATGCAGAAGCCATGGAGTGGTTGGTATTGCTCACTGTCTGCTTATCATGACTTGCTCAACCTAGTTTCTCCTAGAACCTACAACCACCAGTTCAGTAACAGCACCATCCATCCGCAATGGGGGTAGGGGCTCCCTCATTGATCACTAATTAAGAACATGCCCTGCAGATGGATTTTGTTGAGGCATTTTATCAGCTGAGGTCCCCTCCTCTCAGATGACTCTAGCTTGTGTCAAATTGACATAAACTAGTCAGCACACCTAGCAATGAAAAATGGCTCAGCTTTCAGTTAAAATCTACACGGTGGCCAACAGGAATAGAAGAGTCTCTCAAACTCATATTCTAATTATTTATTCTTTCCACAGCCAATCTGATTCCAAAACGTTCTTTCTGAGCTATATTAAGTCATACCTATGTGATGACTGACAAAAAGTGAATAGCTTTATTTAAATATCCACTGTAAGATGCTAGATTTTTCACATTTTAAATCTAAATAGTGAAAATGATATTTGTAGATAAGATAAAGGACTAACATACTTACATAAAGTTATGTTTAAAATGCAAATTTGGTTGAATTTTAAAGAAAATTCACTTTATCTTGAGAAAGGGGGGGGGGGCTTTTCCCAAGCCGACTGTAACGACTTGATATTTGGTTATTGGAGGTTTTAAAATCTTCAAGTGGCATGAATGGTATTAATTTCATAAAAATGTGGGTGCGTCTGGGAGAAAATACTTTCTGCAAGGCATTCAGAATCAGATTGGCAGTATACACTTCATGTCTGGACATCCAAAAGAACAGAACAGACCACCAAAGTTGTTTAGAATAGACTAGTGAAAAAAAATTTAAACACCCGATAACCAATCACACTCCTAAAAATTTGAGTCCACAATTTCAGAGAAATGAAAGAAGGTAAGTCTACAAGGTGGGCTTTCTAAAGAGAAAAAGGAAACAGTTAACCACTAAGAGGTCACAAGGTACATTAAACACATAAAAGCCCACTCATTAAATGCAGATATCTGGCTCTGCAAGAGCAGGTTTCCTTACTAAAAGGCATACCATTTGTGGGTTGCTTTAATTCAAAAAGATTTACAATATTGCCTTGTTTTCTAAAGCTTGCCCAACCCCTAACTCTCTAATTTCTTCCTAGAAGTGCTAGCAAAATAACATTTAAACAAGTGTAAAAAAAAAATGAAGGCACACTATGCGAACATAACCACAAATCTGAGGTTACACTTATTTAATTTCTTCAGTTTACTTTGACCTAAAAACAGTTATGTTTTAACTTGTAATTAATTTATCATATTACTCACTGATACCAATTTTAACTAAATTGGTTCTCCTTTTAAAGAATTACTATTAACCCAGTATGACTGCATCAGTACCCACAATGGCACATTCTAGCCTACCTCCTCAATGCACATCATCTTACATTTTAAAGCAAAATACTGAGAGTAACCTAAGCTCTGAAGGAGAGTCAGAAATAAGTTGATTTGAGTTAGGCTCCTGCCTTAGAAAGTTGTGAGAACTGGGCAAGTCTCTTAAATTTTGAAGTCTCAGGTTCCTCATGTGGAAAATCAGGGGGTTCTGAGCACGATACCCCACTATATATATATTTTGCATTCAGGGATTCTTTCAATTAGTAAAGAAATATAAGCCATCCAAGAAGGAAACTGAAAGTAAATTTATCTGTTTGCAGATATGATTTTGCATACAGAAAACACTAGCGATTTTGCAAAGCCAATAGTAAAACCATGAACTGCAATTCACAAAAGAAGTCACACACATATCAAGGAGTATATTACAATATGATTGATTGGGATTTCAGGATTACAGAGAGTTGAAAGGTAGTATATCCAGAATCAAACTGTCTTAATTAGTAATTAGTAATTAACCCACTAATAGCCATCCCTTGCCTACTTGTGTCTGACATAACATCCTTGTGACTGTCACCTGAAACCTTTTGGGAAATATTAACTTAGAAGAGCAACAGCTTTCAGTAACCAAAAAGCGAAGCATGTATCAGATAACATCTGAAACATGGGGCAGAGATTTCCTCAACCTATTATAACCCACCTCCCTTACGTTTTACCCTGCATTTTAAAAGTGCCTGAGCTAGACTTTCTTTAGTTCTGTATTTATAAAAATATCACAAACTGATACATGTTGGAATATTTGGGATAACCTGAATCCAATATGGAGTCACATTTGACTCTAGAATAAACTGTATTTTATTCTCTTTGAAGTGATAGCTGTATTTTTATGTCAAACAAAACAAAACCCTTAGCATTAACAAATAAATTCAGCAAAGAAACAGGAGGCTAAATCAACAAAACAAATTTACTTCTATATATTAATGAACATTCTGAAAAAGAAGTTAAGAAAACAATTTCACTTACAAGAACAACAAGAATACAATATTTAGGCATTAATTTAACCAGATATCCACAATGAAAGGTACAAACATTGCTAATAGAAGTTAAAGGCAAATAAATAGAAATATATTCATAGTCATGAATTTAAATACTTAATATTGTTAAGATTTCAATACTACATAAAAACAATCTTCATGATACTGCTCAAATGATGTATTTAGAGTAGCCAAAATCAAAAAATGTAGAAAGGGATCACCAGAAACTGGTGAAAGGCATAGGGATCAGGTGGTTGGTGGTATAGGCTTTTAGCTTTATGGAACATAAGGAATTATGGAGATAATGGAAGTGACATGCCACTATGAATAGATTTAATACCATTGGTCTATATATTTTAAATTGGATTTTTTGTGTACATTGTTTTACTGCAATTGAAAACTAGAAAAACTATTTCATGGATGCATAAAAACAATGGAAAGAGGAAAAATACCTAGGAATGAATAACATGAAAAGATGGAGATGGTGGTGTATATTTAGCATCCATGCTCCCCACCTCTTGTTTCTCCACCCCCATCACATCTATAAATAGATAAGCAGTATGGGCAGATAAAGGCTAAGTTTGGTTTACTTGTTAAATCTGACTCCTTCATTCAAGTGATTAAATCATCCTAAGCATTTTATTCTTGAAGTATATGTAAATGACTAATTCTAGAATTAAGCTTCTTAAATTTGTTCCCCAAACTCGAACTGCATATATTTGTTTTATGTCTGTGAATTTGGATAATAGTTTACAAATAAATAAGGACCTATAGTATCCTTCAAACCTGGGAAGAAACACAGGCAATCAATCGTATATTTGGTTGTAGCCCAAACAATGCCATCACAGACCCTGAAGCCAGAACCTTTTGATCCTAGTAATCTTTTACAGCTTATTAGTAAAAGCTGTGGTGAAGTGCAATGAGGTGTGTAGACAGAAGGTGATACCTGCTGATGCAGGGCAGCGCAGTGAACTGAACAACTGTGCTTGCTGAGAATTGAAGAAAACTCTACTAGTTGAGGTATCGTGTTTACAATCAATGTTTGGCTTCTTGTGATCCATAGAATGTAGGGTCACTTTGCTTTTTTTTTTAAACCTGTTTTTATCTGATTACGGTCAAACATGTGTGTGGCAATATATTGAATATTTAATTAAAAGTAGTATGGAATATCAGAGAAAGCCACGCACAGAGCAAAGCCAGAAAGGTCAAGAAGTGGTCACCCAGGCTTTAATCCCATCACTTGGGTGACAGAGATGTGTCTGGACCTCTGTGAGTTCAAGAGCTAACCAGGCAGTGGTGGCACACGCCATTAGTCCCAGCTCTTGGGAGGGGGAGGCAGAGGCAGGAGGATCTCTGTGAGTTTGAGGTCAGCCTGATCTACAAAGTAAGTTCCAGGTCAGCCAGAATTGTTATACACACACAGACGCGCACGCACACACACACACACACACACACACACACACACACACACACACACACACACACACACAAGAAAAACAAACAAACGACAAAAAACCTGTCTCAAAAAACCAAAACAAAAAGGCTAGAGAGATGGCTCTATTCTCTGATATTTCATAGTTTTTTAAAAATAACATATACATACAATTTATTACCACACCTATACAATAACTCCATAAACCAAGGTGCCTTATGTATTAAAGGGATGTTCCCTAGATAAAAATGAATACACTCAAAGCAGTTTTAGTTACTTTTGTAAAACCCTCAAATAATATAACTTTAAAGGCCATCAAAATTCTATGCACTGCTATTGTTAAGACACTTGAGCACAGTTGGGTGTGTACTTTCTTTTCTTAAGCCCCCCTTTCCTCTTTTTTCTTAATAAATCTTCCTTCATACAGCCTCATACTGAGGTGTTTTGTTGTTGTTTTGAGGGCCTTTTTTCAGTGTAGTTAAAAATAATTTGGCTTCACTTGAATAGAGCTCTAAAAAGCATTCCTTGAGCTAAGTAGCAACATGGGGGTATAGCTTATTCTGATATCCACTACCACACACAAATGCCATCTAATGCTTTTTTAAAAATTCAAACTATGTCCTCAAAATACACTTCTCCCATCTCTATTTGATCACAAGAGTTTAATATAAACTTGCAACTGACCCGCATTTTATCTGTACCCACCCTTAGACCCCTAGACTATTCCTAACTGCTTTTCTTTTCAAAAAGTTGTCTTTGATTTGTTCACTTTGACCTGATTTCGGCTATATTAAAGGGCAACAGGTAAGAAATACACGATTTCCAGTTGTGATATATAGACCCTAAAAACATAAGCATTCTTTTTAGACACTCTATTCTTCAGGTAATATTAAATAATACTCTTTAGTATAAAAAAATATAAAATAGATTTAAAACTAATTTTCAGGAAGAACTGATGCTTGTACAAGTTTACATATTAGTTCATTAGTACATATTTGAGCTCAATTATTCTTACTTATTAATTACTTCAAATGCTAAACGTTATCAGCACCACTATCTGTATCAGATGCCTCTAAACGGTTTCCAGAGATCTTGCCTCCTGGGCTCTGAGGGCTGTGTTATACTCTGCCTCTCTAATGTGGTGTAGATGTAAGACTCCTAACAAATACAATATGGCAACAGCATAGGGTATCCTTTCTAAAGTTAGATTATAAAATACAGGTATCTTCCTTCAGTTTGGATGCTCTTTCCCGGATTGCCTATCATAGGGGAAGAAAATCAACTGACATTCTGTAAAGCAGTTTTATGAGGCAACCTGATTGGCAGAGAATCTCAGCCAACTAGCCATGTGCATGCACTTAGAAGTAGATCCTTACTCCGTCTCAGTGGAGCCTTTCAACAATATCACAACTTCCAACTACAACTTAACTCAAGAAACAACCTGAACTACTCTGTTGAATGTTGCCCTAATTCTTGAATCAAGGAAATCAAGGTAATGCATGTTTGTTATTTTAAGCTGTATTAAATTTGGAGGTTATGGTTAACCAGCAGTATATAATTAATGAAGTAACTCAGTTAATTGTTCATTTAGACAAACTTCATAAATATAGGTGTTTCTGAATTCACCTGAAAACAACTTTATTTAATCTTCATTTCTGAGACTCTTCTGTAAACCACTTGCACAAAGGTAATAGGAAAAGTTTCTCTCTTAGTGTTAAGTACCAAACTCCAGACATTAAAGAAAAGGGAAGAAGGCGTAGTGGGCTACTGCAAATCCTTATGGAAGGTCAGGCCGAAAGGATTGCTAGCTAGGGACAGTTGGGGTTACACAGTGAATTCTAGGCCAGCCTGGAGACCTTGTCTCAAACTAAAAGAAAAACGGAGAGCAAATGCTGAAATGAAAAGCAAATTGTATTCAATTGCATTAATAAAGATAATGCTTTGAAGAGAAAACAAGGGGGTCCTTAAAAATAAATGTTTGACTTGTAGCCACAATTATTAATTAGTCCATACAGAACGCAAACTTAAAATAAATCAAACAAGAACTGCAAATGGATATATTTTTTGTCTCGTGAACAATATTTATTAAGTATGCACCACGTGGGAAGTGTAGACTAGTCACAGAAAAAACTAAAGAAAAGAATTTAACCAATTTTATAGTCATATTGGAGACTATAGCAATCAGCAGTGACCCTAAACTATATATTTGTATTAATGGGATGTCGTAAAAAAAAAAAAAATCGAGGCACGCCTGGCACCTATTAACACAATAGCCACCATAAAAGCAACGCATAAACCTGAAAAAAATGTAACCTTCACCTTTTGTCATCTTTCTTTGAGGAAGACACACAACGCGTCGCTATCACAAGTCCCAAATCGACCTCTATACCAAATAGCCTAAGAGCAAAAGAGACCAAAGTCCGCCTCTTGACACAGATCCACGGTTCAATAGGCCACCGCCACTGTCACTCAAAAAGTCTTACAGTGCCATTGGTCCTAAACTATTGCCTACTGGGCCGGTGCTGCCAAGTAGCAAGCACTCGCAGTCTTTATTTCCGAGCAGAAAGGTGAAAATGTACAGGCGGAAGAGGCAAGGCAGTGGAGGTAACTGGGCCAACGCTAGTACCTGAGCGACCTGCGATCTCCACCGCCGCCGCGACGACTCAGCCTCCGGGCAGGGGCTGTCAGCCGAAATGAAAATGGCTCAGCCGGGAACTGATGCCCAAGCCATGGGGAGGCCTGTCCAGACCGCACGTGTCCACCCTGGAGAGCACGGTGGCCGTGAGAGTACCAGAAACAACCCCGGACTCCTGTGAACTCACAGCACCCCGCCTGCAGGAGCCGGAGCGGCAGACAGTGCAAGTTTTTGACGTTTCCTATTGTTGCCGGAAGTGACGTCAGGGGCGGGTCCTTAAATAATAAGGATTTACTTTCGGTGTTGCAGATTCGCCACAACCTCTTTGATTCTCGCTTTTCACTATGAACAATTATAGCTATCAAAATTATGCTAATTTTAAATATAACGCTTAGTATAAGACATAAAATTGATAAGGTTTTTAGTGAGACTCGAGTCTTCCGAGAAAGCCACACGAACGGAGTATGGAATCTGTACCGAGGAATCCCAGAGTGTGTGGCAGTCCGTAGCTTGGAACGTTTAGCCTCTGTTTGCGGCGCGCTGGAACCCACGGTTTCGAATACAAACGGTCGGCGCGAGACGCGACCCGGGTGCGGGCGCTGGGGTTTTGGAGCTCAACAATCGGTTCCCGCCACTTTCTCGAGTAACTTGTTGTTCCTGTTGTCTTGGGAACCCTTAGCTTTTCTTGGAGGCTGAGCTCTGACTTGAACAGAGATCTCCTGAATGCTGCACTCTCCGAGGTTCCTGTGTTGTAGGCGAAAGATCAGGTTTACTTACTGTTTCATCCTTTTAAATCTAGGGGCAGGAAGGGAATCCTAGGTGGAACTTACTTATGTACCCAGCTGGCATGTGCTTTGGAAGGCCATCATGTAAGAAGAATCGTAGCCCACCTCTTAAAATTGGTTTGTGGCTTAATTCTGCGAAGTTAAAGGAACGCTGGGATCTCAAGTACTTTTTCCTGTTTGCTTTCATTTTCATGGTGATTTTTACAGTATTTTCCATCTACTCTGAGGACTTCAGATGTTTCTCCCTATATAAAGAAAACCAATCTTTACACGTTTGTTTTAGACTATGGCCGCATCAGACTTTTACAGAACTACTTGCAAGCATTTAAAAACACAAAACCGTTTTATGTGTAAACGCAGCGGTGTCAGTGAGCCATTGCTCCCAATCGCCTTAGCTAATACCTTTTTTTTTTTTTAAAAAAAAAAATTTATTTATTTAAATCCGCCATCAAAACTTTTCTCTTACAACAGCATTTTCCTAGTATCTATTACGGAGAGATTTTGTGCATTTAATTTCTACAGATCGGTATTTCTCTACCTTAAAGTTTGTTTTTTGGATATAGCAAGCTGGATACCTAGCTATCCACCGTGACTATTAAAGTCTAGTTACTTTATCCTGAACAAAACGATTTTTTTAGTCTAGTGACAGCTTGTTTTTAAAGACTAGTAACAACTATGAGATTGAGCTGGGTTTAAAAGGAAAAAATTTAAAACTACTGGGCTGGGGATCTAGCTCAGTGATAGAACCATTGGGTGGTATGCCAAGGACCCGGGTTCAATTCTCATTCCCCACCAAATCCATGTGCGGTTCTCACACCTTTGCCTGGAGGGAATTCAGCTGGCAGATTTGATTTGTTCCTAACTCTTCAGACAGCTAGATAGATTATGGAGACCTTAATGATTGAGTCTATACACTTTAATGTCCTTTGATAAGTAATATAAAATGAAAATGCAAATATATTGTATTTCTAAGTAACAAGTTTTTTCATCTCAGAAATACGTAGAAGATTGCTCCTTGGCTTTTTGACTAAGATCAAATAAATATATCAGTACTTAATTGGCTTCAATTAATAATTTAATTTGTATTTATCAATTTTAAAAAGACTAGGAAATCCTTTCTTGAAAATTTTTCTATGATCTTTTTTTAATGTCTTTATGTTTTTCTTTCCTGTTATATTATTTTTTCTCCATCTCCTACAGATCCAAGCTGTTCTTGAATCTTACTCTTCTTCAAAATATTTGTTCTGCTGGTAATGAAGAGGATGTGTTCCTGGGGCATACTTTATTGTCAGAAATTTCATTACCAGAGGTAGAAATAACGTCAAGTTAAATGTGTTCTAGGGTATGAGAAAAAGAATAGATGTCACAGAGTATTAGATAAAAATCACCTGTCCTGGGAAGATGAGATATGAAAGAAATAAAGGAATTTCATTAAGTCAGATGGGTCTGGAACCTAAAACAAGAGCAGACCTGAAATCTTAAATCCCAGGAGCAAGGGGTTTAGTTACAGAGAGAGTGGTTCCCACTTCACCTTTTTAGCTCATAAAGGTTGGTCTGGGAAGTCTGTCTTACCATTTTCACATGTCTGTCTATCCCTGGCATCTGGAAAGATGGTAAATAAGGCTTACAGTTTTGACCAGCATTTTGTGTAATTTTATCTTAGGATCACTTCCTTCTTTTTTTTTTTTTTCCCTCCCCTAAAATCCTCATTGCCTAAATATGTTAATGTTTAATTGATGTGATTTAATGTTTCAAAAATGGTGACCAGCATGCCAATGCAAGAGGACTTACACGTCAGTTCAGTTTGTTCTTTACCGTGCTTATAGAAAGCAGACTGGAAACGGCCCTGACATTCCTCAGACAGAATAGCCCAAATCTAGGGAAATGACTCCGGAAATGGTTGGTGGCCCAGGCTTAGAATTTTGAAAACTGCCAGGTTTATTTACCTCTCTTTATATATGTAGATGCAGAGGAGATATCTGAAGGGGCCATTTATATGTTGGATGGTTGCTGAGTTGTAGACTATTGGAAAACAATCATATAAAGTATATTTCATCTAATCTCAAACTGTTCTTTTGTGTTTCAATGTTAGTGATTTCATTTTAAAGGAGCTTCATTCTCAGAGAATTTATTTCTCAAGGTACTTTTATAATTTTCTCAAGCAAGATATTGGTAAACTATTTTTTGTTTGTTTGTTTGTTTATTAAGACAAGCATCTGATTAGCAACTACATGACATCCAAGCTCTGGGGTAACTAAATCTGTGCTGTTTGTCTTCATATTTTTTTTATTGGTTACATAGCTTTTTATAAACATTCAAGATAACCAATGATGGAGACTATTTCAGCTCAGTATGTTTTTCCAAATGGTACCAACTATGATTTGAATGTAAAGTGTTCTCATATGGTTGATCATTTGGGCTCCAGCTTTGGGTGCTGATTTAACAAGTAGAATCTTTGATAAGTGCAACCTAGCTAGAGGAAGCGACGTGGAAGTGAAGATGTCTTGAAATGGTAGCCTGATCCCATGTCTGTGCTGGCCTGCCCTCTGGTCTAGCAGGCACCATACACTCCTGACACCTTGGAAAAATTAGAGGGTGGAGTTGACGCTAAGTTTACAATAAAGGTTTAAAGTGGGTACAGTGCTGTAAGCCCTTACCCTGCCGCAGAAGTGCTGAGTTATGGGAAGTAGAAGTAGTGTGGTGTGAACGTGCTAGGGCCTCTAGGCCCATCCAGAGCAGAGCAGGACAGCTCCCAAAGCATGCCTTCTGACAAGTACTCTCTAATTTTGCTTCTAGATGAAGAGTTGTAAGACTGTTTGACAGTTGAGCTGAATCTAATATTCAATCATGGCAACAGGTGACTTGAAAAGAAGCTTAAGGAAGCTAGAACAAGTGCTTCGTTTGCTAAATTACCCTAATGAAGTAGATTATGTCGGGTAAGCTATAGTACGTTTGAGATTTGAGACTATCTGGGTTTTTTTGTTTTTTGTTTTTTTTTTGGTTTTGTTTTTTTCTAATAGTTGAAGTAATGTATGACATGATGGGAGTCTTAAGTGAAAAGAAGGATTTTGTATGGACCCTATTTAAATTCACTCTTGGGCTAACAGGTTGGTAGATAAACTTGATCCCAAGTCTGATGACGCTAACTTGAATTCCCAGGACTCACTCCTTCAAATCATACTTTGTCCTCCATACATGTACCAAGATGTGTATGCTATGGTGCTGGGAATTAAACTGTTTCCCTGAAGAACTGCGGATGTTCTCAACTGCTGAGCCATGTTTCAGTCAAATTTTAATAAGATTTTAAAGCATGCAGACTGCCATAAGAAATCTCACTAACGACCATAGTAAGAGAACACATGGTGTAAGTGTATAAAATCTACCTTCTGTACATTGAATATGTCTGCAAAGACAAAGAAAGAAATTTACAAGAAATGATAACATCTGTGATCATATTGGCTAAATTAAAAATAATACTATTCTGTGGAATGAGAGAATGGTAGATTATATAATTAATAAAATCCATTATGCTCCTGTGGGTTTTAAATTCCATAGAGACAGTATCTAGACTGATGCATATATAGTTTAATCTAAGTACTCATATCAGGTGCCTTACATCTGTCTGTGCTATGAGGCATGTGACATATGTGCCACACATACAGAAATATATAAAAATCTTTTAAAACTTTGGAGTGGAGATGGGAGGTTTACACACATATTTTGAATTCTGTGGAAAACGCGCTGTTTATATGCAGGTACAGTATAACTTTAGTTAACCAATAGTGTTGGTTATTTGAAGAAATAATTCATTTGGTGTTTTGTGCAAGAGTCAGGCATTTTTACAATAAGTAGACAATTAGAAAAAGACAGCATGAGGCAGCAGACCCTGAGCAATCAGTTGGGGTCAGAGAGGATGGCTTGATGAAGTCAGCATTTAACTAATAAGTCATTGTGGTGGTATATTCAATAAAAATAGCATGAAATATCGGAGGACAGAACTAAGCCATGAACCCACACTAAGAAGGTACAGTTTTCTCGGAGGCAGAAGGTAGGTGCCAAATCACAGCATAAGTTTTTTCCAATGTGTTCCTCATTTGTAACATATAGTTCAAACTGTTAATCTCTATAAGTTCAGGTAAGAACAAATGAGGTAGTGTAACAAATATTACAAAAACACAAAACATTCTTGAGAACTGTAGGGTAGTACTTTTTTATTAATAGGAGAAATAAATAGTTCAAGTAAGAATAAACTTTAGAAAAACAATAAAACTGTAGGAGAGAGACTGTACAGCAGTAGTGAGGTTTTGAGTACTGTTTCATAGTTGGCTCAGGGTGGTTTACAGAGGGACATAGAATCTCGAGAGTCATAAATTGCTTTGCTAGTTGTATCTAGATTAATAACTAAATTGCTGGAAACATTGCTAATTATCCTTACTCATTCAGCTTCTGGAACTGTGCTTAATTAAGTCCTTTCCCTTTTCCTGGCAGTTTGATGAAGGGTGACACAGCAGCATCTTTGCCCATCATCAGCTATTCTCTTACCTCATACTCCCCTTATATAGCAGAACTTCTGATGGAATCCAATATAGAGCTCATAGCAAAGAATGATGTGCGCTTTACAGACACCGTCTATAAGGTATTTTGAATTTATGGAACAATAAATACTTGAGAAACTATTTAAGAATTACTTGAGAAATTTATTTTTTAAATGAATACTTTAGTAATAATGATTGAAACACAGTTGCACATTCACTTAACAATGATGTATGTCCTGAGAAATGCACTGATAGGCACGTTTGCCACTGGGCAAGCATCAAAGTGTGCTTACACAGTCCTAAATGTTATTTGTACATACAGCCTATTGCTCTTGGACTACATACAAACTTGTAACATGTTTCTATTCTGTATATGGTGTGACTTATAGTGTATTATAAGTATTGCAAATAATATAGTTAAAATACTAGGCAATGGGAAAAATGTCAGCTTTATCATAATCTAGAGTCACTCTCATATCTTGTCATGTGTCACATATGTTTAGTTGACAGAATATTTTCACGCATGAAAATCTCCATTAAAATTATCTCATTAAAACGGAGTGGATTCCACAGCTGACCTGAGCTCCTCCAAGGATCACACAGACTAGACCAACAGCTAGGAGCCTGCATGGGACAACCTAGGCCTTTGTATGTGTGTGACAGTTGTGTAGCTTGGTCTGTTTGGGGGCTCCTAGAAGTGGGATCAGGACCTGTCCCTAGCACTTGAGCTGGCTGGCTTTTGGGAACCTATTCCCATGCTGGGTTGCCAATGCTGATGCAGGGGAGGAGCTTGGTCCTGCCTCAACTTGATATGCTATGCTTTGTTGACGCCCATGGGAGACCTGCCCCTTTTCTGAACAAGAGGAGTGGATGGGGAAGGAAATAGATGGGAAGTGGGGGTGGTGACTGGTAGGTATATAAAATAAACGGAAAAATAATAAGAAAATGTGATCTCTTTTTTGAAATTAAGTTGCAATTCATGTTTGCTTTATAACCATTTCCTATTAATTAAGGCAACTGGTAGAGATTTGTCACTGGCTGTAATTTGCCTGCTTCCTATGAAATATGAGTAAAAGTTTGTGTACTAGAGGAAGCAAGAGAGAGAACTTATAGTCCACAGGCTTCTGCTTTACTTGACTTACAAGATACAAACTGAAACTTATACACAGTTTGTTCCTTGAGATCTAAAGCCTTCTGAATGGAGACTGGCTTTGATCTCCGTTGATTTTGATTTTTAAACTTTAACATTTATCTTTGATTTTTAGTCAAGTACTGTGATTGTTGTGGTGTGTGTGTTTGTTTTGAGATAAGGTCTCCCTATGTAGCTTAGGCTGTACTGAAGTGCTCTATCTCCCTACCTCCTCTCTCTCCCCCTCCACCTACTTCTCTTCCCTCCTGTGGTCTCCTCTGTCATATCTCTAGCAACCTGTATCTCGTACCTGAGCATAATTCAACACTAGCTCTGTAATTTTAGTATCTTTATTTAATGGCTTGATCGTCCTCTAAAAATAGTTGTTACCTTCTGATAAGGCAGCTATATAATTTTGAATTAAACATTAGCTTTATTTCTCCACAGCTTCTTCGTGATCAATTTGATTATAAACCAATTTTGACAAAAAAGCAATTTATACAGTCTGGTTTTGCTGAGTGGAAAATCCAAATTGTCTGTGATATATTGAATTGTGTGATGAAAAAACACAAGGAATTGATTGGCTCTGACAAGGTGATTTTATGTGCTAACTTATGCTAAGTACCCCAATATTTGAATAAACAGCAAATTATTTAAAGATGCAATTTTCACTTGATTGCTGGATCTAGAAGTTCTTTTCTCATTAGATTCTAATGATTAGAGAAAGAATTCAAGGATGGATATATAAGAGACTTAAGCATAGTAACACTTATCAAAGCAAAAGCAATAAATAGTGCCTTTCTTCACAGAAGGGGGTGGGCAGCTAGGCTTGGTAGGTGAGTACCCTAGACTCTTAGGCATCAAAGCATCTTATGAACTGAAGGGAATTCTTGTGTTAATGCTATATGAATAATTGTGGGATTTTCTAGGAATCTCAAGAACATTTCTAGGAACAATAAACAATAAAAACATGTTTATTACTTTTATTATTTGCTATTATTAGTAAGTATTGAAGTAATGGAATTTAAATGCATATCATACTTTTCTATAAATGTATTATTTTCTCTAATGCTTTTCCTTTCTTAGAATCCATCATGCCAAAGAAAGAAGAGCATTTCTGAGAAGCCAGAACCTTGTGCAAGCAGTGAGAACCCCCCTGCAGAAGCTGTTGGCATTGACATTACTGGCAGATTTATGACTTCAGGAAAGGTGTGAAAATGGAAAGGAACAGAAGCATATCTGAATGCAGTGAAGATTTGTTTCTCTGACAGGCATTTGGTGAAACATTATAATCAGATACCACAGTGTACAAGGCATTTTTATTAGTACATATCAGTTTATTTCATTTCTTTATATAAGTACTTTGATCATGTCTACCTCCCATTGCCCTCTATTATCAACTCTCCCCCTTTCCTTCCCTACCCTCAAGTAGTCTTGACAGAAGAATGCAAAGATGGGGCTGGAGAGATGGCTCAGAGCTTAAGAGCATTGACTGCTCTTCCAGGGGTCCCGAGTTCAATTCCCAGCAACCTCACAATGGCTTACAGCCATCTATAATGAGATCTGATGCCCTCTCCTGGTGTGCAGGCAAAGATGCAGACAAAATTTTGTATACATAATAAATAAATAAGTCTTAAAATTTTTTGAGTGTAAAAGTGAAAAATCAAACAGACTTTATATTTCTAATTTTGAATTATTTTTCATATCCCAGATGAAATTTCGTAAGATTATATTACAGAGGCATTGACATCTGCTCTTTTAAAATGTGTGTGTTTGTGTGTGTATGTGTGTGTGTGTGTGTGTGTCTTTCTTTTAATCTTACCTGTTTGTGTCGTGGAAGGGGCCAGAAGAGAGTGTCATATCCCTTGGAAGTGGAGTCATGGTGGTTGTGAGCCTCCATGTGGGTGCTGTGTTCTTAATGTTCTTACCCTGAACCATGTTTTCAACCCCTCAATAGATAATCTTAATTACATACCTGATCTTCCCTAAAAAGGGTGCATATATAATAATAACCCATTTGTAACAAGAGTGGTTATGTGGTTATGAGGTTTCATTTAGATGCATTGATAACCAATAATATAGATTAGCTAATAATCTGGTTTTGACTATTCTTTATTACTAGGTATCGATTGTCTATGCTTTTGTCTGCTTTGAGCATCTGTGGCTAAATTAATCTAATACATATAGAGATAGCATTTTTCTGATCCAAGGGGAGCTCTAAGCCAAAATCCCACTTTTATAATAAATATACTTCCGGCTATTTTCCTTCTGGATGAGAGGACATAATACAGAGGAATAATCAATGTGTAATTAGATGAAGATGTAAGTTGCTTCTGGATAAAGTTAAATAGAATTGTTTATTCCTTAATTCAAACTACATGACTAAAAGAACGTCAGTACCAAGGACTTGAATGACAGCTACAAAGGTGATAAAGTTATAAATATATTTCTTGGCTGACAGAGAAGTACTGAAATTGTCTGCTTCCTGATGCCTGGTCTCATATGGATGCCTTTTTTTATTTCTTATCACATGTTAGGGTTTTTTTGTGTCTTTACAGGATAATACATAGGCAGAAAGACAGTGGGTAAAGGGTTGTGTGAGCCCTTGTTAGTTAACTTTCTCTTTTTCAGTATTTTGAACTTTTAGCTTAAGATGTAATAATATGTTGTGATTTGTTTAATAGAAAAATTTATGGTGTGTCCTCACGCAGCTAATTGTTGATTATTTACCTTGTAAATGTCACAAGTTTTTGTTATTTCTTTATTCACTGGCAGATTCTCACTATATAGCTCAGGCTGGCCTGGACTTTATAATCCAACCTGGGCTTACTGAGGGATGGGATGGCTATGTGTCACCACACCTGATACGCTTTTTTTCTTTGTTTGTTCAGTTTTAACTTTCTATCGCGTAACATTCCAAACACTCACAAAGGCACAGGTCATCCTGTTCAATAATTAGTCAAGTTTTTGCTGACCCTCCTTCAGTTTTCTTTTATCACTTTCCCCAGGATGCTGAGACAGACCGAGGTATCTTTAAATACATTATTTAGTGTTTAACCTAAAACATAAAAATGCTTTTAAAAAGTTAAACCACAATTTCACCAACATATATAAAATATATTAATACTGGCATGTTATGGTGTGATACATTATATGTGTAATTTTAGTGTTTTAAAATATTTATACAGTCAGGAGAACTGCTGTGAGTGTACATAAAGTAATTGTGGCAGAAAACCAGTGAAGTATTTCTTCCATGCTTATCTCTGTGCAGAAGAAAGCTGTGGTGATCCGTCACCTGTACACTGAAGATAACCTTGGTATTCCCGAAGGGACAGTGAGTTCAACAGACGTGAGTGACGGGTGTGACGAATCAGAAGAACAGACTTGTGAAGTCATGATTTCTGAAGAGCAGGCCTGTGAGGTCAAGGCTGAGCCAAAAGTAAGGGCTGATGATGTCAGCTTTCTTTGGTCTCTGTGATTATTTTAGTGTTTGAAAATTGGAATATTTCTGAACTCTTAAATCATGACTTCTGTGCCATTAAGTAAGAGTCAGCTAGTTTTGATTGTGGTTCAGTGGATTGCAGTTGTTGGATGTGTTTGGAGTTTTCCCCCTTAGTCAGAAGTAAAGCAAAGAGAAATAAGAAACAGTATGCCCCAGGGAAATTAAAATCGAGCAAGAGAGAAATGCCAAGTTGCAGGGTGGAGTTTCCACCACTGTTCTTCTGATGGTAAATAGAAAAGCTTGGGATTTTATTCCTATTTTGTCTTTGGTGAATCTTGGCTATATGTTCCCCGGGGGTATGGTCTGTGTAGTCAAGGGGCTTTGAATTTGTAGTAAACTTCCTGCCTAGCCTTTGTGTGGTGGCTTACATGACTTACAGATGTGTGCCATCCCACTTGACTCCTTGCTGTCCTATCATTCTGTCACTCTTGTTGACACAAATACTATTATGATATAATTTCTACCGTTTCTTTATGAAGTTTTATTTATGGACCTGCTTTTTACTATATGACACTCTAGGTAATCAGCATGTTGTCATTTGCTTATATCCTGTTGGATTTGTACTAAACAGTGTCTACAGAAACTAGCTAATGATAGCTATGTTGTAGTACCTAGTCAAAGAGCATCAAGTAGCTTAATTCACAGGTAGCTGCTGTGAAAATAAAGTCATCAAAGCTGCAGCTGATAGCCCCCTGGTAAAGCCCACTGCTGTCTATGGGGGAGCCCCTTGTTCCATACTGTGCTCCTGAAGTCTATTGATTCCTCTTCAGAGGAATGTCACTCCATCTCATCTGTAATCTTGTTGGTTATGTTAGGATATGTGTGGTAATCCTGAGATAACAGCACTGCAGATCGCACTTGCTGAATGCCAAGAAGAGCTTAAGAGGCTGACGTGGGTAGAGAAAAGGCTTGAGCGTTTGGAGGCTGCAATGAAGGGGAACGTGATGGTGGACGAAAAGGCCTGGCATAACCTCCTAAGTCGAGTCACTCTTCTTGAGACAGAGATGCTTTTGTCTAAAAAGGTATTGATGCGGAAAGCTTCCCTCAAATACGGTAAATGCTCATCTTAGGACATCTAACTGTATATTCTTTTGGAAACGCTGTATGTGAGGCTCCTTAGGAAATGGGGAATGTTTGGCCAGAGTAAAGTCTGCTTAAATTTAACAAGTTTTCCTATACTTCTTGAGGCTAATTTTTTCTATCAGATAAGATAATTGTAAAATCTGTAAGTTGGGCTTTTCTGATTAATAGTACTTGAAATATTTAGAATGAGGTAAGAGTTTTTGAAAAACTTTATTTTATGTATTTTAGTAGGACAGAGGCTTCTTTAGTTTAGGAGAATAAGTAGAAAAGTTAAAATTGATACTTTCTCTTCTTTTTACACATTGACTTTAATCATAAAGTGTTCTATTGCTATGAAGAGACACCATGACTAAGGTAACTCTTATAAAGGAAGACATTTCACTGGGGGCTTGCTTACAGTTTCAGAGACTTAGTTCATTATCATCATGGCAATGAGCATGGCCGGCCCTGGAGCTTTAGCTGAGAGCTACATCCTCATCCACAGGCCTAGAGCAGTGGAGGCAGAGAAACTGGGCCCGACTTTGGAAACCCCCAGCAAGGCCACATGTATTTCAGTAGGGCCACACTCCTAATCTTCTCACACAGTGCTCCCCCGGGTGACTACGCATTTAATAATGAATCTGTGGGAGCCGTTCTTATTCAGACCACTACAATTACCACTGATGGCAATGTAGTCTGAGAACTCTGTTTTATTTCTTAGGGTTTCAGCTTCTAGCAGCTTTCCTTTTTAGAGTCGAGTTGTAGATTAAAGGTTACTCTCTGTTTCCACACTTAAATGGCTGTTTTCTTGCACGTAAGAATATCAAGTTATCGAAACTAAACATTCCCTATACTTTGCTTATATTTCATGTTAAGCAGCATAAAATGAATCACCTTTCATTTTATTCTAAATATTTACCTATACATTTCAGAATGAATGTGCAGAGCCTAATGCAGCAAGTGAAGACTGTGACGCTGTCAGTGGGATAGATGTGATGCCCTTTGGTAAGTCCTTAAATCGTATTAGGACTGTTGGCTTGCAAACACTTTCCCAACAGTAGTTTTTATGGGCATCTGACGTCTTTTCCATTCTTGTGCCTGTGCACTCATGCATGTGTGAAAGCCAGAAACCCATATGAGGTGCTTTTCTTAATAGCTTTCCACATTATTCTTTGAGATAAAGTCTCTCACTGTACCGGGAGCTCACCAACTTGTCTGTTCTTGCTAGTCAGCAAACTCCCAGGATCCTCCTGTTTCTAGCTCCCTATTGGTAGGATTGTAGGTGCAAATTACTACATCCATTCTTGGTTTTTTGGTTGTTTTTGTTGTTGTTTTATGGTTCTGGAAATCAAATTTAGTAAGCACTTGACTGGAGAAATATTTCTTAAATTTTTTTTCTTGAACATTTTTCTTACAATTATAGAGCTCTTAGAACAAAGAAAATAGTGTACCATGGACTGCCAAGAATTTCTTATAAAACAAGAGTATATCAGTCAGGACATAGCTTTTAATCATTCTGGAATAACACAGTACTGTTGAATAAAAAAGCAGAGCTCTAACAGTCCTAATTTTAAGCCTAAGTAGTAACATTCTTATGCATAAATAAGACATATGACAGAAGAAAGTACATTTCTCAGAAGCTGTAAAAGCTTTATCTGAACTCTTCGCTGACAGGAGTAAAATGAGAATAGTATAGAAGAGGGTGGCCTTTTCCATGTCACAACCTCCTCGTGATGTTTTCCATGTGACTGAGCATGAGAGATCTGGTTTCAACAAAAGCTTTAATTCTTTTGAGTCTTGTAATTTAGAAAAAGCAAAAGCCTACATTTTATTTCATATTTTGATTAAATTATGTTTATAAAAATGACAATTTATCAAGAACTGGCATGACCATAATATGCACTTAGCCAGTCTGGCTATTAAATATGGCTGGCATTCTACCTGTACTGCACTCTATAACCTCTGGAGCCCCTGGTGGGATGTCTGAATAGTCTCCTAGCTTACCAGATTCTACCTTTCTTTCACATGAAGCAGCTGTATGCCCCAAAACTTAAGCCCTATGATTCAGGGTGGAGAGGGCCATTCCTTCAACTATCCCCAGCCCTGCACACTTGTCCTCTTTCTCCTTTGGGATAGCATGAAGAGTATTCAGAACATTCATAGGCCATCTCAAACAGAAGAAAATGATTCAATGTTTACAGGCATGGAAGTTATATTTCCTGATGAGTTTCAAATTATTCCTTAACATTTCGAATTTCCCACAGATCACACTAAAAGCACCTGTGTCTAAGTAGTCTTCAGAGCTGTAGCATGAGACCTTGTTAGTCTCAGCTGACTAGATTATGCATAGACATCTAACTCAGTAAATAGCAATCCCAAGGGTGTCAAGTCGAATTGCATTTCTGTTGTAGAGTTTTGGATGGGGAAACCAAAGTCAGATCAAATTAAGCTTGGACTAGGTGGACCATTTTATTCAGGCTGAATAAGTTTATTCAGGTGAATAGACTGAGAAAGCCATTCCACAAAGAAAAGCAGTGGCTAGAGCAGATGACCAATTGGTGAAGGAGGATCTGGCTCCATCAGATGAAAGGCATTTTCTTAATCCTTGAGTATTGATACTTTGCCATCAATGGAGGCAGACAGCAAATATTCATGAACACCAGGTTAAATGGATGTCCATATTTTTTTTGTAGCCAAATTTATTCTCTCTCTTTTTGGGGGTGTTGGTTTGGTTGTCTGGTTGGTTGGTTTTGGGTTTTTGAGACAGGGTTTCTTTTTGTTACATTCCTGGCTGTACTGGAACTTGCTTTGTAGACCAGACTGGCCTTGAACTCGCTGAGATCCGCCAACTGCCTCCCAAGTGCTGGGATTAAAAGTGTGCACCATCTGGCCACCATATTTATTCTTAATAGGGCATGATGTGTGGGATTGATTTGATAGAAATATGTCCTATTTATGCTGTCAATAACTGATAGAGTTAATGAGAAAATGTGCCAGTATTTTGTCATTGTTATCAGGATATCTGACATAAGGGTTTATTGTTATTATTATTATTATTATTTTAAAAAAGCAACTAGACTTTATTTTTTTTTAACTGTTTTCCATATGTGTTAATTCAAGCTCGGACCCCTCTTGATGTGTGTGTGTGTATCTGTGTGTGTCTGTGCATGTCTGTGCATACATGTGTATGTAGTCAGTTTTAGTAACAACTGTCACTAGCCACAAAGTAATGATAAAGCAATTGTGAAGTACTTCATTCAGTATTGCTATATAACAAAGCATCATGACAAATCTATCAGTGTTCACTAGTTGTCACAATTAGTTTCATTAGATCATATCTAAGAAAGGATCATGTCATTGGCTTATGGTTTATTTGTTTTTAAGATTATTCTCTTTTTAATGTCTATGAGTGTTCTGTCTTCACACATACCAGAAGAGGGAATCACACCCCATTACAGATGGTTGTGAGCCACCATGTAGTTGCTAGGAATTGAACTCAGGACTCCTGAAAGAACAGTCAAGTGTCCTTGTCTGCTGAGTTATTGCTTCAGCCCCAAGTAGTTTATGTCTTAAATTACCAACACTCCTATTTATTTAAAGTGATTTCTATCATGATAAAGGTTTTGATTTTTTTTTTTTTTTTTTTTTTTTTTTTTTTTTGAGGCAAGGTTTTTGCCTAGGTCAGCCATGAGCTCACCATTCTTCTCAGCTTCCCAAGTACATGTCATTGCAGTCATGGACCACAGATCCCAAATTATTTTGAAAATTTTATTTGAGAGTTTTTAGTATCTGCCTCCATATGTATATAAAAGTATTTGAAACACTCATTTTATCTATATAAATACCATTTTAGATTAATTTAATTTATCTATAAATACAATTTTAAATATTTGACTCTAATGTGTACTAGAAATGCATTCTAAAATGTAATTTCTTTACAGATAAAAAATACAGTGTGAGGGCACCAGCCAGTACATACCACTCCTCTGGCTCTAGTACAGTGTCACCGGAACCCACATCCAGGAGTTCCACTATTAATTATTTTGGCTTGAAAGATTTTTCAGAGGTAAGAGAAGCTTTCAACTGCTTAGATGACTTCTAAAGTAGAGAAGAAACAAGTTTTATTTTTAGTATATGCTATGTGTGGTATATACTATTGGCAAAAACTGTTAAATTATAAGTTTAATTTCTCAAGGGTTCTTTTTATTGACTAGAGTCTCTTTAATGCAGTGTTTCAGAGTGCATTTTATATATTCATGGTCCATCTTTGAGGATTGTTTACTCTGAGAAATTGCCTAAATTTGTTGCTTTTTAAATTAAAGGAAACAACAATCCAGAAAATGGAAAGGATGAAAAAAATGTAAGTAACAGAAAGGGGCAGCAGACATCATTTCTCTGTAGGGACTGTACTGGAGTGTAGTACATAGAATGGAGTACATAGAGTGGACATGTGTGCTGCAGACCTTGAAAGTCTCAACCAGGTGTGGAATCTCCTTCAAGACTGCAGTGACTAGTAAATCTACTTCCAGTTGTGTCAGAGGTGTGTGTGTGTGTGTGTGTGTGTGTGTGTGTGTGTGTGTGTGTGAGAGAGAGAGAGAGAGAGAGAGAGAGATTGGGAGGAGCCACTTTTTTGGCTTTCAACAAAGGATGTAAAATGCTGTTCAAGAATTAATCATGGTTTACAAAGGACAGAGTTGATTTGGTTGATAATTAATTCTGATTTCTCTACTTCTGATAATTCATTCACCAAAACATTGTGTCCATATAGCTGGAAGGCTGGGAGATATTTTTAGTATTATGTTAGGCTTGCTTATGTTTCTAGTGAGCTGTTGATATGGCAACACCAATGATGATGTCTTTAATACATTACATCTACTTTTAACAAAGACTGCTTTAAAGGAAATATATGATGAAATGGTATCAGAATATTATGTACCCTACTACCTTAAAAACATATAAAGCTCTTTGACACTTGAAAAATTCTAAAATAAGTTATGCTACAAGAATTGACCTTTTTATGCTTGCTCTCTTCTATTTACATGTATTAATAACAGTAATTCTGCCTAAAATAAGAAAAACACTGAGGTTTATCTTAGGCTCTGAAGCATGTGTCTAACAGCCTCACGCCTGGTCTCTGTTTTGAGCTCTGTACTTAGCTGATGTGTCCTTTGCTGTGTTTCAGGTTTGAAGAGACTGCAGAGCTACTGAAATGCTCAAGTCGCTAATTGTAGAGGTTTTTGCATGAACATCTCTAGGACTTTGGCTACTTATATATGTTATATTTACAAATTCCTTGTACAATTTTAATATATTCTAATATTTTATTAAGAAATTGAATTCTATTTGGCTTGTGAGATTTTTTTTCTAAATAAATACTTTTGTTATTATAAACTGTGGTTATACGGATTCTTCTCTTTCAGTGTTTTTGGTAAAGCTTTCTGTTTCTGTACATTGCTGTCACAGAGTGGAGTTGTTAAAGCAAACTCTGTATTTTTATGTTGACATTTGCTAGTAGTGTGCTGAGTAATATGTGTTTGGAAGTATGGGCCAGAGAACCATGGTCTACATTCTACTGGAGACATTCCAACTACAACTTGCATATTGTACCCAGGGGCTCTCGTATGTATAGTCTTACAATCTGTGCTGGTGAATAAATTGTAGTGCAACATTAAACTGCTCACTGAGAACTACACAAACACAGCAGTGTCTTCTTATTAACACTGCAACACTGAGAGCATGGTTCTTTCATGTGTGCCCTGTGGGAAGTGGGCTGAGCACCTGAGACCATCGACACAGACATAAATGGCAAACATCCATGTGATACACAGTGGAAGAGGTTTCCACTATCTAATAATGGAAAGTAACCAACTGTAATGGAGAGAAAATGTCTTCAAGTTAAATTGAAAGAAAATCACGTAGAAAGTCACTACATAAATACCTTTCTAACTTTGGAAATGAAAATGGATACAGTGTATAATAGTTCTGGTGACAGTCAAAATCATGGAGAGATAGATGTCTGTATGTGTTATGTTAGTCATCTCACTATACTGCAGGACTTTACTGTTGAGGAAAATACTAATCTAAGTTAGAAATAGAGATAACTTGAGGAATCTAATAAATGTTTGGTGTTTGCATTTTAAAGCTATAATCTTTTATATTGGCATATAGAAGCATATGACCTTGAGTTTAGTAACATTTCAAATGAATTTTGAGAGTTAATGAATCCTGTTAACTTTATTTCTTTCAATTGCAAATACATGTAGAAAAATCAAGAGAATACAGTTTTGTAAATGCTAGCGCATCCCAATAGAGCTTCAGCATGGAATCACAGCACCATCTTGTGGTTGTCATGCCACTCTACCTTTTAGTAAAACTCAAATCTTTATTTTTATTTATTTATTTATCTAATTTCCTGAGACAGTTTCTCTTGTTGTACTGGAACTCACCGTGTAGAATAGGCTGGCCTTGAACTCACAGACCTCTGCCTGCCTCTACCTTCCGAATGCTGTGATTAAAGGCATGTACCACTGAAACCTGGCTATGGAGAATATTTCTAATATAATTTATGTGTAATGTACTAAGTAATAGATATTGAAAATTAAAATTTTATATTAGAAACTAAAAATATGGAATATAAATTTTCTTAGGCTTTTTTTCTAACAACTTTAATAAAAATGAATTTGTATACTTATATTTACCCAGAAATTTATTTTGGAAACAACTAAAAAAATAAAGTATGAGCAAGTGAAATTATTGAAGATATTGTCACTTATAAAATACTTTCTGAGGCTATAGAAATGGCTCAGAAGTTAAGAATGCTGACTGCTCTTCCAGAGGACCTGGGTTCAATTCTCATGACCCACAAGGCTTCATTTTTAGGGAATCTGACATCCTCCTAAAGACATACATGCAGGCAAAACACCAATGCACCTGACTTACCCCGGGAGTCGCTACCCCCTGTGAGGAATGATGGGGTGACTGGGAAGAGGGAGGGGCAGAGAACAGTGGTGGATATGTTTTTTAAAAAAACAAAAATTTTTAAGTAAAAAAAAGTTTAAATACCAATGCATATAAATTATAAAATAAATCATGATGAACATGCTTTCCTTTGGGACTTTTGATAGTGGTTTTTAATAATAAAATATCCCCTTTGGTTAAACCGAAGGTCTTGAAGAAGGTGTAATTTTGTCATGTCATGTCATGTCACAGCTAACTAATTTTTACTATTTTATAGTATGAAGGTCTCAGTACCTTGTTCTGCCCTGTGAACAATTGTTCTGAGAAGCCAGGAAAGAGGCGTCTATATGAGAGCAGGCAGGAATACTGTGAGGAGTATGGAAGGTTAGTACTAGTCAGGGAGGAAGGGTCACTGTGATTACAGGATGATCTAGGCGAGGACTGCACTGAAGATCGCAGCTCTGTCCTGGTCTTTTAATGGGAACCTATCCAGGGAATGCATCCCTTATAAAATGTAAAGGCTCCTTTATGCCATCCTATCCGCAGAGCTTTCTGTAATTGATCAGCGCCTGGGGAGGCATTAAAAACTAAAAGGACCTTGTCAGCTTTGCACATGGCAACACTTCTTTTAGCTCAAACATTACAGCTTTTTAATAACCCCTGGTTGTCTTTGATTTTCTCAGAGACTTTCTAATGCCAACTGTGCACCATGGAGGAGGTAGCAGGAAACTTTAAACCAGAGCTGAATTATATCCCTTGAGCTTTTCTGCTGGAAATTCTTGTTGGCAACAAGTGGCTAGAAACAGGAGGGGCCAACATAGCAGCCATGTTGAGAGCATTCAAATTGACTTGTAATGGAACATTTGAAAAATCTATACTTTTATCATGATTTTTAGGAATTCTTGTAGGAATAGGGGCTACATGTGTTTTTTTTTTTTTCCTTCCATAAACCTCTTTCCTTTCTTTTACAGTATTTGGATTAGATGCCAGCTCCTTACCCATTAGATAAGCTAATATACAGGCTCTCTTATTTACATGTTGAAATAAGGCCCTGGTAAGACAGTGAGGCTGTCCTTGAACTTGTGATCCTCTGGCTTTAGGAACCCTAGTAGATAGAATCCGAGAGATGAATCCCAAGCTCCACACAACATGTTTTTGCTTACTTAAATTTGATGACATTTCTCTTTGTTGCACAATCACTCTGCAACTACGCAGTACTGATCTGTCTGCTTCAGATTCCCAATTTTATGAGCCTACAAGTGTGTACTGCCAAACTCAATTTAATAATAAAATTAATTTGATTTTGACTTTTAGGATAGAGGACTTATGCAACAAACAACTCAAATGTACAAACTACTTGATTTTTTTTTTTTAATGAAAGAGTACTAAAAAAAAATAAAATAAAGACAGGCTGGAGAGATGGTTCATCAGTTAAGAATGCTTTATATTGGGGCTCAGTTTCCAGCCCCACAAGGTAGCTCACAAATGTCCATACCTCCCGTTCCGAAAAATTCCACATTTTCTTTTGACTTTCAAGGATATCAGCAAGACACACAAAGCACACATACATGTTTGGAGAGGCACACACTAAAAAAAGAGAAAGAAAAAGCAAACAAGGAAAGGTCTGGGAGAGAATTGGAGATGAGAAGGCTATTTTGTAGACTCACTGGTTGGGTTTAGTTTGTATGCAGCTGCTGTACAACTTACTAAATCTTTAGATTGTATATCTTTAGTTAACTTAGTGCTGAAAACCCGAGAGACCTTTGGAGGCCCCTCAATTATCCCACTCATTTCTCATAAGCTCCAGCTTACCAGGGCAATAATTATAATAGCAGACTGCTTCCCACACCCCAGTCAACAGTTTTTACTATTACTTTGCTGGCTTTGAAACTGTCGTCTCTGCTGTGAACTGATGTTGCATGAATTCTGGTTGTAATAAAGGAAACTCAGAGCCAGATATCAGGGAAAGGCTGGAATATCAAAGAGAGGAAACACCACTGTCAAATCTCACCAAGCTATCTTCCAGTTTCCTCACATCCAGGTTAAGATTAAAGGCATGAGTTACTACGATTTGTTAATTAGCATTGAATTCACAGAAACACAGAAAGATCTCTGTCTCTGGAGTTATGAGATGTTATAGAAAGGCATGGCACTACCACTGCCTGCCTGGGAGCCTGGAACTCCTTCTGTAAACCAAGATGGCCTCAAACTCAGATCTGCTGGGATTAAAGGCATAGGTCACCACTCCTGATCTTTCCCCGTGCTGGGATTACCACTCTCTGATTCTCCTGGATTGAATCTACTGTGGGTAGATCTCTGATATTTCAGACTGGTTTTATTAAATATATAACATATCACCACATTTTTTTGTGTGTTAAAAATAAAAAACTTTATAACTAACCTAAGAAAAACTATATAATAAGTTCAATAATTATGTACAATATATAAAAACAATGATTACATGAGTAATGTTCATTCTGTTAATAATTGACAATTCAAAGAAAACATTCCATTAATTATCCTACTTTAGTGAGTCCAAAGAATTATAACTAACTCACTTTCTATCTAACTTGTATTCCTAACTAAAAACTATATTTTGATGTCTCTCAAACTTATAAACTTTAACTTCTAGGTTTCTTTTCTATAACTGTCACTAGAAAACTATAACTATAACCATCTTATCTCCAGCTCCCTCAGAGACCTAAGAAGGAAATAATACTAACTAATTAAACAGCATGGGCAAGTAAGCAAATTCCAAAAAATGTAAAAAATGAAACAGCAAGTATCCATCTTTGGTCTACAGGCCTAACATGTCTGACAGACTTCTCTGTGAAGCAAGATATTCTCAGACCTTCCTACCTTATCTTGGCAAGGTCTGGCAATTAGTGTGTGTGTGTGTGTGTGTGTGTGTGTGTGTGTGTGTGTGTGTGTGTGTGTGTGTATGTGTGTGTATGTGTGTGTGTATGTGTGTGTGTCCTGCTTGTTCGTTTTGAACATCATGCTGTCAGCAGTCAAGGAAAAAGTACTTTCTTGCCCAGTGGCTAACTTTTGTCACAAAGAAGGTCAACTTCATATGGAATTTCTTTGATGTCCATAATCTTTTCTGAAGTAGAGTGGTGCTTCCAGGAGCATATGTCATAAAAATAAAAAGAAACTATGTTATTAAAAATAACCTAAATGCCACATTCTATGGATCTCTGAAGTGTTTGAAGAAGACCTATTCATTTAAAATATATCTGTTTGATCTTGAAAACAATATCTAACATGACTGTAAGTTTTGTTGTAATGCCTAACTACTAACTTGCATTTCTTTATATCCTAATTGGTAATAAAATCTTTAATGGACTAGTAATTTGTATTACATTGTTAGATGAACTGTATAAGGATAATATCTTGTTCTGACCAGAGAATGACCCCCAGAGAGATCACCAGAGTCCAAGGAATCTGAATTGCAAATGTAAGGAATGTTTTGTAGGCAAAGGAGTGACCAGGGTTTGTTGTTGTTGTTTTTGGTTGGTTAACTTGGCCTTTGGTCAGGGTGGGGAGGTTGTTTGGATTTCTATTGACTGACCCCAGGGTTGGAACATTCTGCAGTTAGACTAGAGCCTGGCCTAGATGCTCTTTTGGATAACATGTTTTGCAAGTTTCTCGGAACTACTGAGGGGGATTTAGGCTGAACTTTTATTGGCCTGTTCACTAACATGGCTGCTGACTCAAAGATGGAGGAACTTTTGGTTCGTCAATATAAGTACAGTGACCCAATTAATCTCAATATACACAATATACAAAAATCCAATCCAATATAAAATATTTAAAGCTAGTAATTCCTTCTTAAAAGAAGATTCTATAATCTACCCTTATATCCAATCATATCTTTATTCCCTTTTTTCTTTCTTTCTTTTTAAAACAAGAACCCTGAATCTAATCTCTCTAGTTTAGCTTTCTTCTAACCATAACCAGTAACAATTTTTAACCAATTACCCTAAACAATGAATCATCCATAACCCATTGAAAAACCAAAAACCACCCCCTCCAACTCTTAAGAATGTGGATACTATGTTCTTAAACTTACTTCCTGCTGTCTGTGTGTGATGGCATCTTTAGAGGATCCTGAAAAGAAAAGGTTTGTTAGTTGTCAAGTCCTGAAATAGGTAGGGGTATCATTTGTTGTCCAGTCTCTGCATAACAGGAAAGTGCATGGTTTGTCTCAAGTCCTGGCTATAGTAGTCTGTGAGGCTGGTTCATCTCAATGAGCCACCTTGAAATTTTTCTGAGAAGTTTGTAGCCCAAATCTGATCTTTGGTTGGTGTTTGTCAGCCTAGTGACTTTGTCAGAGTGTGTGTGAAATTATTGTTGTGGGACCCCATTTTTCTTTGTGGATACTTCAAGTTCACAATTAGATACTGTCATGGATCACTACAGAAAACTGTAAGAGGCTAAAACCCAACACAATGTACAGGAAGCTAAATATATAAGTATTTATTCAGCATAGGATTAGTAACAATAGAATAGTTCTTTATTTTTAGTTATTCTTCTGTCCCATATCAGGTGGCCCTTCTGATATGATACAGAGATTTTACATTTTCCTTTAACAAGTATGCTTGGGTTTAGAGAAGGAGAGAGCCATACTCCAACTCTAAAGCCAGCTTTAAATTATAATTAAACTGGGACTTCAACTTACATATAAAGATATATAGAGGTTAAACAATGAGATTTTACCGTATAGAGTATACTGGTACCAACAGGTCCCATATTCCTTTGCTTGTAAATTTTTCTGGATAGGCTCCCTTCTGCTTTAGATGTCTAGGTGTCCAACGTCTTTTAACTTCTTGAAGATGGATATTTCTAGTTTTTTGTAAAGATAATTATCTTCCCCAACCCTCTGTTTTTTCTTACAATTTAAAGAACTGTAATATGGGTGGATGAGCCATCAATCCTTATTTTCATGAAGTTTCGAGTCTTTATTAATTTTGATGGTATCCCTAAGTTTTCTTCTCTCATGGAAACAAAAGAAAAATCCCTTCCCCAATGAAGCACATATCCTAGCTTCCATTCTAAGGTCAGTACATCTTTGAAGTAGACAGGCTGATTTAGTTCAGCTGTTTTTTCTATGGTCCAATCCTTTCAGCAGCTGTTGTTCCTTTCTCATTAGCACTGAGAAAATTCAAAGTTAATAAAGCATTATGTAGTGTTATTCCTTTCTGTTTATTTAGCATATCCTTTAGAGTTCGATTTTATCTATCTATGACTGCTTGCCCTGTAGGATTGTATGGTATTCCTTTAATATGCTTTATATTATAATAAGTAAAAAGGCATATGCTGGAGCATTGTCAGTCTTAATTTGTACAAGTATTCCCATGATGGTCTTAACTTCTAGCAAATGTGTGATTACAGAATCAGCCTTTTCTGAACTCAAAGAAGTTGCCCATTGAAATCCTGAAAACATATCTATTGTATGATGTACATGCCTTATTTTCCAAATTCTGTAAAATTCATCCATCTGCCAGATTTCATTCCTACGTATACCTTTAGGATTACTTCCTGCTGGCAATGGAGCTTGGTTATAAAAGGAACAGGTGGGGCACCTTTTTACAATTTCTTAGGCTTGTTGCCAAGTGATAGAGAAATCATTTTTTAATCCTTTGCTATTGACATGATGTTTTTATGAAACACTGAGGCCTCTAGCACATTACCTATTAATAATTTATCAATTTTATTACTACCTTGTACTAAAGGACCTGGCAAACCCGTATGGGATCGAATGTGTGTTATATAGAATGGATGATTTCTAGTCCTGATTATTTCTTGTAATTGAATAAATAATGAAGTTAATTCATCATTAATAAAATCAGAGGTTTCAATGTGTAAAACAACTCTTTCTACATACTGAGAGTCAGTGACTATATTAAGAGGTTTGATAAAATCCATTAATACCATCATGATAGCATATAATTCTGACTTTTGAAGAGAATTTTAAGGGCTTTGAGCCACTTTACTTATATTTTATAATTTGAAACCTACCTTTCCTGATTTGTCTGCATTGCTATAAAATGTAGGGGCTCCAGAAATTGGTTTATCTCATAAAACATGGGAATGAATTCAATTAGTTTTATTTAGAAATACAATTCTTTGCTTTGAGGATATTTATTATTAATATCTCCCAAAAAAATTACTCTTTGCCAAGGTTCACTTTCTACTCATATTTGGTCAATTTCTTCATTAATTAATAGTGCAACAATTTCTACTGGGTCCATTCCTATCAATTGACAAAATCTTAATTTTCCTTTAAAAATCAGTTCAGAAATCTTTTCCACATATGTCTTTAATTTCTTACTCAATTTATGTGGTAGAAATATCCATTCCAATATAACATTTTCTCTTTGCATTAAAATTCCTGTAAGAGAATGCTTAGAGAGCCCCTGATCCATATATTATTGACAGATGAATTCACAATGAAAGGTCATTAAATATTCAAAAGATACCAGACATAAGCTATTTTCTCACTTGACACTGGCTAATTATTGTTCTTAATGTGTGTGTTATTGGTGTCCTCTGCAGAAATGCCTGTTGAAGTGCATAACCGATGTCAATGATTGCATTGAAGATCTATTTGAAGTTAAATTTTGTATAGGATAAGAGATGAATATCTAGTCAAACCTGTAGCTATCTGGGTTGGCCAGCACTATTTGTTGTTATTTTTATGTTAATTTGTTGCCTGCTTCTTTAACAAAAATCAAGTGGCAGTAGGATTGGGCTTATATGTGGGTCTTCAGTTCTATTCCATCCATTAGTGGTCGTCTTGATGCCAGTACATGCTGTTTTGATTACTGTAGCTTGAAATTACTGCACGGTATAACTTGAAATTAAGAATAGTGATGCCTCCAGCAGAGTGTTCATTACTCAGGGTTACTCTGGCTGTCTTTGATCTTCTGTGTTTCCACATGAATGAGATTTCAAGAAATTTTCTGTAGAGAAGCATGTTAAAATTTCTGAAAAAAGTTTAAGGCTGTATGTGTTTGAGTGTTTTGAGTGTATGTGCATGCTTTGCACATGCATATGTACATGTGTTCCTGGTGCCTGTGTGGAGAAGAAGAGGGCACTGGATCTCCTAGAACTGGAGTTAAAGATCACCGTGTGGTTGCTTGACATTGAATTTGGGTCCTCTAAGAACATCAACTACCCTTAACGTCTGAGTTGTCTCTGGCTCCCTGCATTAAAATTTCATGGGGATTGTGGTGAATCTATTGATTGCTTAGGTAGGATGGTCAGTTTCACAATGTTAATCTGGCCAGTATATGAATATGGGATTATTTCCATGTTCTACTATCTTCCTCAACTTCTTTCTTCAGTGCTTTTAAGTTTCATTCTAAGTCTTTAGTTCTTAATTAGATTCTATTCCAAGATACTTTTTAAAGGGCTATTATGAGTGGGATTCTTTTCCTAATTTTTTTCTCAATGTGCTAACTAGTTTTTATATCAACTTAACACAGGCTAGAATAATTTTGGGAAAGGAAACTTCCATTGAGAAAATGCTCCCACCAGACCTATGGGGAAGTCTATAGTACATTTTCCTAATGAGTGTTACACATGGGAGGGCCTGTCCGTTTTGGGCAGTGCCACTCCTGAGCCAATAGCCCTAGGTGCTATCAGAACACAGGCAGAGGAAGCCAAGGAAGCAAGCCAATAAGCAGCACCTCTTCCTGGCCTCTGAATAAGTGTCTGCCTCCAGGTATCTGCCTTGAGTTCCTGCCTGACTCCTCTGGAAGATGGACTACAAGCTATAAAAAATAAAAATAAAAATAAAACAAAATAAACCCTCTTCTCCCAGAATTATTTTGGGTATGGTGTTTTTTCACAGCAATGCAAACTCTAACTAAGATATATGTTTGTAATTGCTATATAAGAGGGCTACTGATTTTTATATGTTAATGTATTCTACTACCTTGAATATTTATCAGGTGTAGGGATTTTCTGGTGAAGTCTTTGCAGTTTTCTATGTGTAGGATTGGATCATCTTCAAGTGGAATGTAAGATTCTTTGTCCTCTATTTAGCCCCATGTCTGTTCATCTTCTCAACATGTAGCTCTCGCTATAACCTTGAGCACTATTTTGAACAGGAGTGGAGAGTGAACAACTTTGGCCTGTTTGTGATAGTAAGGAAAAATTTTATAACAAAATGCCAAAAAAAGTCAAAAGTAAAATGAATTGGGATATTTTAAAAAGCTTCTGTAATTCTTGACTTGTGATTTCTAAGAGAACTGGTTGTTCACACAGAGGGTGACCCTGCAAATATGGACTAATGGTTATCATCCCCCAACATCTTGCTTCTATTTTGTATGTTTCAAAAAGCTTAGCTTAAACTAGTTTAAATGTGAACGGGATTTTTTTTTTTTAGCTTATTGAACAAATGTGCTAGGGAGACAATATTATATCAATGTCAATTAATTCTCTAGGGGGAAAAATAATTAAATTGTGTTCATTTGTGGATTTCAACCTGAGGAGGTGTGAGAGTTGGGTATAGGTTGCAAACCTGTATGGGAAGCCACAATATTCATAAAGGAAATATAGCTAGAATTCATAAATGTCCTGGTACCATCCTGTCATATTGCTTGACAAATGACCACAGAATATGAGTGTGTTTACTGAGAGACAATTGCCTCGATCTATATTAAAATGTGATGTCAATATTGGGTGCAACAACTCCCAAACCTAACCCCTGTGTGTGTTTTAGGTATTTATATATGCATATGGACAAAGTGCAGCCCCCATCGGAGCCACAAGTCATTCCTGGCAGTCATGCCCCTGCCTCTGCTTTCAGGGAGCTGTTTAGGCATCATTATATCTATCTATCTATCTATCTATCTATCTATCTATCTATCTATCTATCTATATATATATATATATGTATGTATGTATAAAACACCAAGAGGTGATCTTTTCCACCTTAAGACCTTTCAGCTACAATTGAGAAAAGATCAAGCTGCCAGGCATGGTCAAGAGCCCAATCATCTTGATCCCTACATTACATACTGTCATATCCACACCTGCCGCTCCCACAACGCCTAGAAAACACATGAAGAAAGTCATTAAAGGGCTTCAAGTCTCATATCTATAGTAGAGCTAATGGCATAGAGACTGCTTCCCAGGCACTGAGGGCGGAAGTTAAGGTATAAAATGACACTGGCAGGGTACATCTGTGAAGTTAAACCTGTGGAGTAGTTTTGCCAGAGGAGGATGTTTAGGCTTCCAGGGTTGAGGTCACCATCATCCTCTGCTACCACTCCAAAATATTCCCCATGTTTTCCCTATGAAGGACCTGGAATATGTAACTCAACCTCCAGCTTTGGATTCTTCCACTTTAGAATTCTGACTCCTAACTGCACTGCATTGACAATTAGAAGGTTCTAGTATCATCAGAAGTCTTCAACGTTTTAAAAGTTTCAGAAGCTCCCGGAGCTCTGGACATTCATCTCCAGTGATCCCCATTGATAACTCATTTGATATTTGTAAATCTTACTTTTTAACTCTCCCATGAAATTTCAACCAGTGTAGCACAGTTTAAGAAAAACTTAGGGAATATGTGAGGTAATTGTCCAAAGGTGAAGACCTTTGGAAATGTGTATAAATAGGAAAGTGGAATTTAATACAAGAGCAAAGTGACAATAAAATGCTCAAAAAAAGAATGCTGGACCAGCAATTACATATGGAAACACACTCTGATGAGATACTCTTTAGACTTATAAAATTCAGAAGATCAGACGGTATTGTTAAAGATATTGTCAATAATATGCTTAAGTTCTTCTGACTAGAATTCAGTCAGTGCAACCACTTGGTAAACTATTGCAAAGTCTAGGAAAGATAAAGCTAGATATTTTACATTATCCCACTGACACTTAAAAATAAAATATTTATTGTATTCATGCAACGTTACATGAAACTGCCAGAAAATATACACTAACTGTTGTGGAGAAAGGAGACTGGAAAGCTTGACACTGGCTTGTTCATTTAAGGAGTTTACTGAACAAGAATTAGTCTGATGCCACTTTAGAAGGGAGAAGAGCAACGGACAGAAGTCGAGCATGGCTGCACAGCAGAAGGGGAACAGACATGGTGGTGTGCGCTTCTAACACAGCACTTAAAAGGTGAAGGCCCATGAACATGAAGAATTCAAGAGCACCCTCCACCCAATACTGAGTTCAAGGCCAGCCTGTACTTCAAAGGCCATGTCTGAGAACGAGGAGGAAAAGAGAAAAGCAATAGGAGTGTGAAGAATAATCCTGAGGAGCTGGAATCCAAGGGCTATTGGCTGGATCTACAGAGGAGAAGGCTTGGGCCATCCTGCCTAAATGACAGGCACCACCAAACACTGAGAGTACCCGGTGTAAAATCGTTGAAGAGACCAATCTTCCAGTTAGTCCATCAAGACAAGGCATTTCTACTTTATAACTCTAGGAAATTAAATACACTTATTTGGATAGACGTGATTTTATGTGAGTGGTGGGAATTTAATCCAACACTTTCTTCTTCACTTCTGAATAGGTTAAGTCATAATTTTCTGGTAGTGTCTCTGAGTTCCTTCAATATAGCTATCTTCTTAATATTAGGAGCTATCCATCTTGGGTCTCTCAAAAGCTCAGCCTCATTTTCTCCGTTGTCTAATCTGGAACTGATCGTAAAATCCAAACGTTCGCTCCCACTGTTCATCTTGGCCATGGAACTAAAGATATAAAATAGATTTTTAAATACTGGATGTTTTCTCTGAGAAGTGAGAAAGTAAAATGACTATTAGCATAGGAAAATTTATATAACCTTGATGGGGAAAGTAAAAAATCATTTGCTAACCTGCTCATACCTCCTTCCTTGGAGACATTTTGCTCAGTTTCCTATTGGGCAATGAGCTAACTCAGGTATATGCTCATTCTCCTTGCAGCTCTTTCTTCTTATTCAGAAGTAATGATTGACAGATGGAAAAAAAAGCTATAGAAAATGAATGTTTGCTTCTGAGAGAGAGGTCTCCCCATCCCTTTCCATAGCAGCTGCCACAGTGTAATGTAAGGATGCAAGTCTGGGTTTGATAATAATTTGTACCTGAGTAAAATTTGCCACATGGAAGTAATGATGAAACCCATGTTTGAAGTGCCGGATGAAGCCTGACAAAAACTAGGTATTGCTGTGAACTCTTAAAGTGTGTAACTAAGTACATTTCCCTTGTGAGTGCTGTCAATGGGTGTGATGGACATAGAAAATGCTGTGTGATTTTTAGGGAAACATTCAGATAATTTTTTTTCCAGTAGCAAGGAAATGCTATTGGATACATATGACTTTATAAACATAATACTTGACACATATAAGAGATATTATACAACTCAAACTAATTACATTCTACAGAAAAAGTATCGAATGCTAGCAAGGCCATGGAAATTCGCACTTGTAATCCCAGTGTACTTGAGCTAAAATGGGAAGATGTTTCCTTAGAGGCCAGCCTGGGTTACATAATGAAAACCTATCTAAAAAAATAAAAAGCATCAATTGCTCTTAATAGTTAAGGTCCTGACAATGTTTAGCAATATGGATTTAAATAGCTTAGTATATAATTACATAGAAAACTAGATGGCAATGCACTACCATTCATATTTAGGACACACACAGAGTGGCAATTATGATTTTCCATTTCATTATGATGGAGAATCAAGCTAAGTCCAGAAAAACTACAGGGAAGAGTTCACTCAAACACAAGAACACTGAACATGTAACAAGAGTTACTCATAAGAATTGCCAGAAAGTTCTTAGTCCTTCTGCTTTTAATGCAGCTTTGCAGAGTTTAAGTTGTAAAAGCCACAGGAGACACACGATTTTAAACTGGGCCTGTAGGTCTTCAAGGCAACAAAAGGATGTCTGTGTTAAAGTGCATTTGATGGTTTAGCAATGACATTTGCTTCCAGTGGAGTATCATCACATTTTATAGATTGTACTTAACTCATGGGAACTGCAAGTGTTGGGTTTTTCACAAACCAAGTGAGAAAGGCTTAAGACACCATCCATGCCCCCCCCCCCCCCCGCCTTTCTTCTTAAAAGATAAAAGCTGTTTAGTGAAAAATGCTAATGAATGTGTGAATGTGTCACCTTTAGGCTATTACCAGTCTTACTCAAAATAAATTTATGGTAGAAATAGACTCCTGAACTATCCTGTTAAACTTTGAACATTGAGTTTGAATGAATCACTGCATCCTCTACAAATCTAAATATTTTAAACAAGAATACTTCTTACTATATAAGTGGCACATTTTATCTAGAAATGAGCTTGTTAATATTTTAGTTTGTCTTAATTTTTACATGTTTTTCTATCTGTACTTGAATGGATTGTGTGGTTATTGAAACTGAAAGTTCCACTATAGATGTAATATTATTTTTTGTGCTTGGTATAAAACCCACAGAGACACACAGAGGCTTACTATAGTTTTAGGCTGAATCGGCCAAAGGCTTAGGCATATCACTTGCTAACTCTGTACCCTTCATCTAACCCATGTCTCTTGTTCAGCTATGCGGCTCAGTGCCTTTCTTTAGAGCATCATAGTTGTCCTCTGCTTCTTTCGGCTTCTCTCTGGCATTCTCTCTGGCATTCTGCTGCTGCGTCCTGTTCTCAGAGTTTTTAGTCTGGTAGCCCCACCCACACTTCCTGCCTGCCTTTGGCCAATCAGTGCTTTTTATTAAACCAGTGGTTGGGACAATTATTTACCATGAAGTAACACAATACCCCTACACATAATCTTTTAATTTATTTCTTTTTTGAGTATTTCAAAAGCTTATCAAGTTAATTAATATAAAAACTACTAAAATAAGCATTTTCCAATGAGTCTTTGATAATATATATGTATTTATGGCAAAAATACATATTATCCTCTAATGTGTATGTTAGTAAATGGGATAATTTACATATACATAAAAATACATATTATGTCAAAGCATTTACTCCCAAAACAGTGCCAACAGTTGGGAAACAAGTGTTCATAGATGAGCCTATAAGAGATATCACCTAACAATGTTTTTCATGTCTCTTTTTATGCTTTCTTCCTTTCCATGGGAACTTATCCATCTCATCATGACCCTTGCTTCGGCTTCTTCTGTGTTTACTCCTCGTTCATCAGACACTATGCTCTGTCCTTATTGTACTCTGATGTCTTAGTTTCTCCAGAATTCTTACAGAAGGTCAACTCCCTCTGGAGCCCCAACTCTTTCAATGTGCACATCTGAACTCAGGGGTCCCCTTTCCTCCTACATGGGAAATTCTTGTCCAATTTTCTCCTCCAGAAATTTATTAAGATATTTACTCATAATTCCTTATCCTGTTTTTCTTGTGAGTTTATAGCTTTCATATTTCCTTGAAGAGTCGTGAAGAGATCTTTATTTTTAAGTGTTTTAGTTTTGAAAACAGTATTTACATCAGCTCATCCTCCTTTCTTTCTAACTCTTCCAGTGCCCACCCCCCAAATTTACGAACTCTTCTATGATTATTAGTTACACACATATATGTGTGTATATGTGTATGCATGTGAAACTCATTGAGCTCAGTTACTATTACTCATATGTACATATACCAGCCACTTTGCCAGTGTGATTAAGATAGATTTTATATCTCATTATAAGTGATAATTACGATACATGAAGAAATATATGCTTTCTTAGACTAGAGGCTCTATTCCATTAACTTCAATATTTTTATCAACTAAAATTACCATAGGAAAAAAATCCAAATCCATAAGTTCTAAAATAGTCCTTCCCTAGTTTCTTCCCTTTAGTTGAGTCCCCACCCTGGTACTATTGTGAATACAAATGATTCAAGGAAGTAAGAATGAAGGACAATTCAATAGTGAAAGAGGTGAGTAGGGCTAATATGACAGCCTTGCTGGTTTGGTATGCTGAAGGCATAATGTTCACATAGGCTGGGGCAATATAAAGAATATAAATTAAGCTCTTTGTACTTAAGAGTCCTAAATCTTTGTTGGTTGCATGTTCTAAGTTGGCCTAGGCAGATTCTTTAAATGGGATAGGAGACATTGTAGCAGTAGAAATAAAGGAAAGCCCTGGTGACAGCATTTGTTCATTGTGTGAGCCATGTCCAGGGATATTCTATTAATTGAATCAAGTACAACTGATACATTTCCATAGGCCTTGGCTTCTTTCATTGTATTTATTGACTCCTCAAAAACCTAGCATATTTTTTTTGTAGAGATCAGCCTGCAACCCCCAGGGATTAGCACTGTTTAGAGGCCTATGTTGTTTACAGGAACTAATTGACCCATTTTGATATCAGGAACTGTGGTTTAGGAATAAGGAAGTTAGCAGAGGACAAAGAAGCTAACTAAGGTCAGGCCTTGATTGTGAGCTGCAGAGGTCACTCTAGGTCAAAAGGCAAACCCCACTATATAAGGCTTTCCCTGAGCTTCAATAAGGGCATTCTTGGTTCAAGAGTGACCCATATGTGTGTCTATATACCAATATACCAATCTGTGAAGCCTGCTCTGTGACTCTGGTGTTTACAGATGGATCTCCCAGAGAGATTCAGATGTTAGAATTTTTCTCTTCATTTTCATAGAAAAAATTATTTTAATTTTAGCAAAATATTTATAGTCAATTGGCTGTACCTCAAAGCATCACATTTGAATTGGCAAAGGTCTCCAACAAAGCATGTGTTAGACATATAACCACTTACTTTTTTGGTTCACATATCTGCTCAATACATAGGTCTAGAATCAGAGCATGCCTTTGGGTAAAGGGAAAATATCTTCAAAGTTGAACATATCCATTAAATCATGACTGGAACAATGTGTTTTGTTCCTAGGACTTAACCTGCTCTTTTCCTGGAAAAGTAGGCTACAATGTGTGAAGACATTCTCTGTTTGTTAATAGAAACTGTGGTGGTTTGAGTACCTTTAGTCCTCATAGACTCATATGTTTGAATAGTGCTATTAGGTGTGGTCTTGTTGGAGTATGTGGCCTGTGTTGGAGGAAGTGTGTCACTGTTGGGACAGGCTTTGAGGTCTCATATGCTCAAGCTACTTGTACTGTGGCACATAGTCTCTTTCTGTCTTCAGATCAAGATGTAGAACTCTCAGCCCCTTTTCCAGCACCATGTCTGCCTGCATGCCACCATGTCCCACCATGAAAATAATGGACTAAAACCTCTGAAACTGTAAGCCAGCCCTAATTAAATGTTTTCTTTTATAAGAGATCCCATGGCCATGGTGTCTCTTCACAACAATAGGAGCCCTAACTAAGAAACAATCCACCAGGGTGTTGAGTCAATATTTCTTCAACAGGACAGAGCTTGTCTTTAGAATTAACCAAAAATGGAAAAGTGACTATAATGGGCAGAGTGAACATGTATATATACAGAATCATTTTAGATAAAAGAAGACTTATAGAAGCCAGTATTCACTTTTAGGAAGTATTTTCAAAAAATTATAATCTTTTATTCCCTTAGGCATAAAATGAGTTGTTATATTTATTAATGGTGACAAACAGTGTATATAGTTAATTGGAAATGTTAAAAGGATGAATTGCTCAAATACCATCTTAGATTTTTTTTTCATTGCTATATACAGTCAGACTCTGTGGTCTGGCAGATGCCCAGTGGTTATTTATCTAGTGTGCATACCTTTCCATAGCTGGATTTTCAAATATGATTATAAAATTCACATGACAGAAGAGTCTTGGAAATAAATATGTCAGCAAGCTTGGTTTTATTTTATGTATTTATTCTAGATGTAACTTAGCTTGGTACAAGCATATACCACAGTTTATGACATTTAGCCAGATCTGTTCAGTATAGACAGCATCATTTGAGATTGTGGAGGTAATTTAAAAACACCTGGGCTTAATATTTATATCTATGCCTTAAATCCAAAAGCCTTGCTTTTTATAGTCCTTCTGGGAAAAGAGAGGAACTACTTAACGCTTGTCAGCATAATAGATACTGCAGTACTGAGACAGACTTGTAAAGTTTTTAAAATTATACAAAAGAAATGAAAAGAACATTAAAAGGTTCCGCATCTCATCAGGATTTATAGCTTTAGAAGCATATCGCTTAGAGTGCATTTTTAGAAATATAATTTATATTTTAAAGTTTGGGAACATAAAGCAAAAGTTCACTGAGATACATTTTAGATCTTACATTTAAGCGAACGTCGCTGTTTTGAGCCAGGTGGTCAAGAACCTGAAAATAAATAGGCCTTCGACCTAGGGAAAAACCCAAATACTAATGTTCTGTTAAAAGAATATAGTGATAAAATGACATCTAAAAGGATTCTGCTATGCTCATATAGATCAGTATCTTACTCAACCACCACCAGAGAACCTTCTTCCTGCAGTGGATGGGAACAAATACAGAGATCCACAACTGGACAATGTATAGAAAGTGAGAGACCTTGGAACACTTGGCTGTAAATGGGATGTATCCATCATAATCTTCCCCTCAGAGCTCAGGGGAGAGAAGACAGAGAGATTCTAAGAGCCAATGAGGATAAGACACCAAAACCACCATTATGTGCCTTCTAGACACAACAGGACAGGTGCACATATGACTTCACAGAGACTGTGGCACCAAGTACAGAGCCTGTACAGGTCTAAGCCATTAGGGGTCCTGGTTCTGAAAAAAAAAGTAGACACATGCTCTACTCCTAAACCAGACGCTAGCTCCAGTTGATAACTGATTTAAAAAAAAAAAAAAACAAAAAACAAACAAAAAACAAAAAACAAAAAACTGTTTCTCCAGCAGAGTCTGACTAGATGTGCCAACCACACTTAACCACACTTAAGGGCAGGCCCAGCATTAGACAGCCAGCTCAAAACAAGCTCAGTGGTACTTTTTAAAGGTTTGTAATTTTGTTTTCTTTTGTCTCACAGTGCCTTGGGCATTTTTGTTCTTACAGAGTTTTTGTTTATGTATTATGGTTTCTAACTCGTTTTTATGGGTTTTCTATGTGTGAAAATGCATTTCAGTGTATGTAAAAATTTATGTCTTTCCTGTGCTTTTTCGTTGACTTTTTTTTTCTGTTCATTTTGTCCTATTCTGGTTTGTTTTTAAATTTAATCTTGTCTATTACTACTTTTAAAATGCTTATTTATATTTTAATGAGGGCAACACAGAAAGGGTTGTGTGGGAAGTGGAGGAAGAACTATGGGAAAGGGGAAATCATAATCAGAATATATTATATGAAAAAAATCTATTTTCAATTTTAAAAAATTTTTTAAAAAGAAACTAATAAACAAGATTTTTTTTTTCACACTTGCTTAGTGCCTTCCTCTTGGTCCACCTGTCTTCTTAATGATTTAATTCACATGTTCTCCTCCGTCTCACTCTTATAGCTGTCTGATACAGATTGTTGGCATGCTAAATAGAATTGTCAATGTGATAGAACACCGTACATACATTGGCAGTTTAGTAGGGAGAAGAGCCATAGTCTCCTCCTCTGTTCACCAGCAGTCCAGAAGACAAGTGAATTGCAGACTGTGCCGTGAGAGTCAGCAGAATAATTACAGCACAGTTTCTTGTATAAGAGAACTTTTATCCACGGTGACAATTGTCACCATTACCATGTTTGCTACTACTCTGGCCAGCCATAGTGATTTGCAGACCATAAATTTCATAATCTTCTTGTACCTATGTCGAGGGACCCCCAAAGATCACCAAGGAGCTGGATCCTTATGCAAACACATGAGAGTCAGTTTACTCTTTTGGACAGGTTCAAGGGAACTCAGGCCAAAATCTTTTGTTCTGGCACAAAGCCCAGAAGTGAGGATTTTTTTTTTTTTTTTTTTTTTTTAGCATACATAAGCCTTAAACTCTCCCAGACTGCAGGAAATGATCTGCAAAACCCGTCTGATTGACCACCAGAAGACACAGCTCTCATTTTCCAAAAAGACAAACTTCACCCTTAAGACAGCTTGAAGCAGCCTTAAGAGATCCAACGACCCTGTTCCTGTCCAATCCATACACCCGTTCCCCCTTACATACACCTGGCTTTCTTTTTATAAAAAACATAAGGGTGAGATGTTAAGAATTCCTGGCATATAAAAGCTACGTGGTAAATGTGCTAGTCCAATAACCTGAGGTGTCACTGGGTGAGATGAGAATTCCTGGCATGTAGCGTAGCAGCCTTGTGGTAAACCCAATATGGCTCTGGCAGAACACGCTGAGTATGGAGGGCACTTCCTAGGCATGGCTATGTAAACTTGTGCCCACCTGTTCTCTTAACAGGAAACACCACTTGAAAGAAGGACTTTTTTCTCATCTGTTTCTCTTTCCTTGTACTTGTCTGGCAACTCTCCTGAATAAACTCTAGTGTGGCACTGGTGTGTGTGTCTGTTCTCATGCATGAAACCAACATTTTGGCATTTCAGAATTGGGCAAAGGGTTATGGGGGTACAGTAACTATTAGCTACACTTTCGGTGTTAACCCAAGCCCTGAATCTACTGGCTGAATTTTCAATGTGAAACCAAGTTTTGAATCTATTGGCTGTCAGGAACATTCCTGAGATTTCTCCCAGATTCTTAGACCTGAGCCCTGCCTGCAGGCATTTAATAGTCTTTTCCTGAAATAAAGTTTTGTAAGGATAAATCCTTGCCTTCACACTGTCAATCAGATGATTTGGTTACCTCATTTCCTTTAGGAGCTCTGAGATAATTAAAAGGTATCAATTATCCTTTCAATTAATATACTAAATCCAGAATTAGTTACTTAAAGTATCAGTTCATCTAGCTTAGGAATGTGGATTTGGATGGGATTTCGTTTCCTGGTTCTTGACCTAGTAGAGGTTTAGGAGATCTTCCTGTATGAATTTGGGATCATCTGGTTATTCAATGAAGTAACTGGCCTATAAAGGCTTCACTCCAGTCTTCCTGTCTTCATAGACTTTCGTTCTTCAGCCTAGCAGGCCAGGTGTGAAGTTTTGAATATGAACGACTCCCAAAGATCACCAGGAGTAGAACTCTTTGATAGGGTTAGAAGGTGTGGTCTTGTATAAGAAAGTGTGTTACTGTGGTGTGGGCTTTGGGGTTTCAAAAGCCTGTGGCAGGGCCAGTTTCTTTCTCTCTTTCTTCCTTCCTTCCTTCCTTCCTTCCTTCCTTCCTTTCTTTCTTTCTTTCTTTCTTTCTTTCTTTCTTTCTTTCTTTCTTTCTTTCTTCCTTCCTTCTGTCTGTCTATGTATGTATGTATGTATGTATGTATGTATGTATGTATGTATCCATCCATCATCTACATCATCACCCAATTCTAAAGCCATTTCCACATTTAGGGCTTTTTGCTATCTAATCATCCTTATTTTGGATAAAGAAGTCTCTTTAGCCTATCTGGGATACTATCACGATTGCACATTAACTGTTGAGGACATTGAGTAAAGCAGTGACCTCTTCATGGTTTTTAAGCACATTGTAGTTGCTGACAAGAGATTCTTTCCTGGTTTTGCTAAAGGCAGTTCTCTAAAGAACCACAAGATGTCCTTTTAAGGCTATTTCCTGTATTGTTAAGCACAGTGGCCAAAAATAGCAAGTCACTCACCCCTCCCTGCAACTAACCACTCCCCGCTCCTTCCTGGCTAGTGATTGTAAGGGCGCGAAATTCAAAAAATGGCGAGGCGGACCAAGTTGAGAACAGAACAAAGAAGACAGGTTCCCGCCTTTCCCTTAAACCCCTCCCCCCTGGGGGCTTCACCCTCTAGGCCCCTCTTGGTCCGTGCACATATACACCCAATTTGCATGGGCATGCCTATAAATAGTGCTGCCTTTTGTTCAATAAAAGAGACCTTGATGCCACTTAGACTGACTCCTTATTTCCTAGTGTGCTTGGTCTCCTTTCTCTCTCACCCCCATTGGTATTTTAGGTGGCACCTCTTCGAAGACCCACGAATAACTAGTCTCGCCAGTCGAGGTAATTAACTAGTAAATAATAGTTCATCTCTTTTAGTTTTAGAGGCTGCAAAGCCCACAATAGAGCCTCCAGCAGCCTCAGTGTCTAGTAGAGTTTCTCTCTCTGTTTTTCAGATGGCATTACTTACAGTATTGTCACTTGGAAAAATGGCTAAAGCTCACTTATTAATGACTTAATAAGAAGTCATTAATTCTGCTCACCTAATTGCTTCCTAAAGGCTCCATCTTTCAGTGCTATTACATTGGTAATGAAGTGTCAAGTGTCAGCATATGAGTACTGGGGAGATGTATTCAGTCCATAACATTCACCAACATTTGATGGGAGGTTTATCTTTAGTTTTAGCTAGTTACTGCTATCACATTGATATTTCATGTAATCCTAATTTATATTTCTTTGGTGACTACTAATTATGATCATATTTTCCTCTGCAAATCCATTCCCAATTGTTATCAGTGTATTTATATTCTTTTGTGAAGTGTATGTTATATCTTGGCTCATTTTAAAATTGATTTGTTTGTGCTGGCTGGAGAATACAGTGGGTAAAAGTGTCGGTTGTCAAGCCCGATGACCTGAGTTCAGTCCCTCGGATCCCAAGAGTGCAAGGGAAGAACTGACTCCTCAGATCTCTACATGCACGTTGAGGCACAAGCTTGCCCTCCCTGCACCCTAAACAAATAAAAATATAATTTAAAATTATTTGTCATACTATTTGCATGTGTGTGCATGAAGCTTATATTTTGCATATATATAAAGGCATGTATGTACATTAATGTGGATGCAAGAAGTCATTAATGTGGTTTCTCAGGACTAGCTTGAAACTCACTATTTAGGTTAGGTTAGGCTTGGATCTAATTGTCCAATTATCTCCACTTGCCCAGCACTAACTAGTATTGCAAGGTTTTGCCACACACAAGGCATCTTTCTTTTTTTTCTTTTTTCTTTTTTCCCATGTTTATGGGTTCTGACATTTAAATTCAGGTCCTTGAGCTTCACAGCAAACACTTTACAGACTGAGTTATCTTCCCAGCCTCATGTGCTCTTAAGAGAAACCTATCTATCGTCTGTCATTTTTACTATGAATAGTTCCCTGGTTTCTGGCTTCCCTTTCCTTCTTCTGGTTTTCCTCCTTCCTTCCCAGATCTCTCTTTCCCTTCTTACTCTTTTTCTTTGAATCAAACTCAACCCTTGCATATGATAAGTCAAATATTCTACTGCAGAGCCACATCTCTAGCCCCTCTTCATTTTCTTTCATGGCATTTAAAAGAAAAAAGATCAAAAGCTTTTCATCTTAATGAGGTTCAATTTCCATTGATTCCTTTTTTGTCTTCTCTCTTTATTGTTCCGCTTTAGAATTAACCAATGGATAAAAACATGTAAGAAAAGTTAAAATGTGTCCTCACAAGTCTAAAGGTGAAGTCATAAGTAAATCAAATACTTTGTTTTAAAATCTCATGTGAATTTTGGCTTTTACTCAACATAAAACATTATTTTCTTTAAAATAACAATAATAATTTACATATAAATGAGATTATCTTATGATTCAGGATAAAGATGATCTTTATTACATAGTCTAGAACTTCACATATTTCAAAACGTGAGGTCCCTAGGCAATCACAGAAAAAAGTAGCTAATTGCTTCAGAAGTCATAGCATTTTTAGTCAAAATGGGTTTAGTGCAAAGAAAACGGGGAAAGGCCATAATGTAAAGAGAGGAGTTGCTGTAGCAGTTTTAAGTATTTACAAATACACACATGTATACGTATATACAATGGATTCTGTTCTATTGTTTTCTGAACATCAACTATATCACTAACTGTATGAATATTTCCCAGTTCAATTGCTTGAATATATTTAGGCTACCAATAAACCTTCATGAATGAATAACAGCTGAACGGTTGAACATAAATGAAAGCAGATGTCCTGAAAGAAAAAGATCCAGAACTGTCATCAGCACTACACAGTCACTACATATTTTCTCCAACAAACTTTTAGGCCCACAGCACATTGCCAGAATGTATTGGCTTCTTCCAAATAGTCCTTATGAAATTATAATTGTGATCTCATATGGTCCAAGATGGATGACTAAAAAGCCCTCTTACCTAGCTCGCTCTTCCAAAGAAGTTGGTACCCACAGGAAGGAGTTTCCATAGCACACAGACGCACTCTAGGACACCACTACCATAAATCTTTCTCCATGACTCCAGCCAGGGAGGAGGTAGGATAACCCATCCAGTCCCCTAGTCAAACCCCCAGTTCCATAGCAGACCACCTGCAGCTGCCTTTATTCCCCCCACGCCCCCCCCCCCCCCCCCCCCCGTTAAATCACAAAGACTTTCCCTCCAACTTTCTATTCTTCCCAACCCTCAACTCAACAGCTTCATCCCAGCTCACAAATCCAGCAGGCATTCCCGGGAACACACAGGCTACGGGGAAGAAGGGAAGCATCACCTCTCTCTTCTTTTCTCTGGACATTATGCAGGAAAATGACCTTGAACACTGGGTTCTAAAATGGATGCTGACATCAAATACCTACCCTCAGGACTAAGACAGAGGAGGCAGCTGGAAAGAGCATGAGAGCCAGAGAAGATGGAAGAAATCATGCAAACATGGCCCTCTAAATCAACAGAACCGAGCTTGCATGGCTCTGCACCAGGTGGGGTCTAGAGCTGAAAGTTACCCCTCTGTGTTTTGTTTTTCACATCTTCACAGTAACAAGGGTCAACTATTATCTTTATCTTGATTTACAATGATGAGGCCATGGGCTTTCTGGCAGTGGTACAGTTAGAATTCCTGGAAGTTTTCTGCCTCTTGTCAGCAAAAGAAAACTGCATCAAATGACCTTAAACCTTAAGTACAGCATGAGGTGACACATCGTTGCTATGAAATGTTAAGTCAGCCAGGAAGGGATCACAGAGGTGAACTGTAACAAGTGAAAATCTTCCCCATAAAAAGTGGTCCACAGGGTGCATATAAGAGAGAAGGCTTTAACTCTTTGGGTTGCTGATCTGCTGAACCCTGTGGTAAAGATATGAATCTCGGTAGAAATCAGAGAATCTTAATGGAAATTTCCAGAGCAATATGCCACACTAGGACAGCTTCACAGAGCAACAAAAACTGCCTGCCTTATGCCAGCAGAAGCAGTGTTTTGACAGTTCTTGTCATATTTTGCAGGTCTACTGAGACCTCTGGAATTGTGTTAAAGGAAGAATTTAGCTTCGTTTCTATGGAAACCATAATTACACTGGAAGCCTGTTAAACAAGGCAGTTTGTAATACAGTATTTTATTCAAGACAGTCTTTGCAATAAATACAACGTTGATTTAAAAAAAACCAAAAAACAAAAACCTGGATTTTTGCAAGAAGTAGACTAACCAGTACAAGCAAACTCTGTTGTTCTTAAGATCCTATGCTGGAAATCAGAATGGCTTGACCTTGAGGATACATGATTCTGCCCCAACAACAAGGACTCACATTCCTTCTTTGAACTAATGGGACACTGCATTTCCTTTACCAGTTTCCAATCATGTTTCTGTTCATTTTCACCTTGGTTTACTACAAAAAGATTAAATCACTTAAAACTGAATTGGTTTACTACCACAAGAATATAAGAAAAATAAATAAATCATGTTCCATGGTTGCAAAATCTTCCATAAGTCTTCTGCTTTTAAATCTGAGAATCTGAAGTCACTTACTGATCTAGTGTTATAGGCCAAGCATGTTTGGCAATGGTTGTACTAATATTACGATCTTAAGACCTGAAATATGCATTTGTCAGTTTGACCAATTATAAGATCAATATTCCTGCATTCCAGCATAATATAATACATGATAGATAGTACAATTCTTATAAAGTGATAGTTTCTTTTGAGGTACTTACAGTTAATGTACAAAAAAATTATTGAAATAGAAAACATTAACAGTGTTTGGTATGGGAGAAGCTTGAGTGAGTTTAAGGTTAGCCTTGGTCAGACAGTGAGAGATTCTCTTTTTTTGAAAAAAAAAAAAAAGCAATAATATGTAAGATATATTACTGGCCTTTTATCCAGGGAGAAATTCTAGAAGGCAGAAAATTTTCCTACATATCTGTTGTTTCTGTACATATCTGATAATGATTTAATTACTTAAACATCTTACACACACACACACACACACACACACACACTCGTTTTGACTGCATTTCTGACAAAAGTGTTAGTGTTCATTTCTGTTTAGCACTGAGTAGCATTTCATGGTCTGGATATATTATGATCTATTTAACTATTTTCTTACTAAAGAACATATCAATGGTTTTCACATTTTGATGTTTTGAATAAAACTAAAAAATAGCTATAATTTGTGCTCACTAATGTTTGTTTACATGTCAACCTTTCTTAGATCATTTCTTTCTTTGTTTCATTTGTATATAAAAGTACACTGAAATGGAAACAGGCTGTCTACAGCATTAGACTGTAGTCACCCCAATTTTTTAAGGTCCTCAAATCCCAGGTCTCAAAGAAAGATCTGCAGATGGAGAAAGTCGACAGATGATAATGGACTTAAGTCTCTGGAACTGGAAGCAAGCTCTCAAATTAAATGCTTTCCCTTATAATAGTTGTCACGGTCATGGTGTCTCTTCTCTGCAATAGAACAGTGATTAAGACAGTGGGTAAAGGTACTTGTTGTCGAGCCTGAGGACCGAGGTCAATCCCTACAGACAAAGTGGTGGAAAGAACAAACTCACCCAGTTTACTGAGTATGTGCTCATAGTTACGCATACACACAAAATAAATACACGGAAAAGAAATTTTTAAAAAGAATACCTCCTTATGCTTCTCTTGTAAAAAAAAAAAAAAAAAAAAAAAAAAAAAAAAAAAAAAAAAAAAAAAAAAAAAAAAAAAAAACAAAAAAAAAAACAAAATAACACGTGATATGTATTTTTTATGCATTCACCTGTGTGCTACCTTGGTGTGGTATCTCCAAAGGTCGTTATTTTGTTTTGTCATTTGGGTTGTTTGCTTTCATGTGATTGAATTTTGCAAATTCTTTGGATCATTTAAGTAAAAGTCATGCATTATACATGTCTTTTGTGAAGATTTTCCCCAGTGGATTATCTTTTTATACTTGTTATGGTATACTTTACTGTGGAAGCCAGCATCACAGAGCAAACTTCATCAAGCAAAGGCCTACAGATGGAAAAGTAAACCCACCCGGTCACTCTTGAAAGAGCTCAGGGAAAGCCTTATATACTGGGGGTTGCCTTTTGACCCTGAGTAACCCCTTTGGCTCACAAGTAGCACATGGCCTTAGCCAGCTTCTTTGTCCTCTGCTAACTTCCTCATTCCTAAATCATAGCGTCTGCTTGGGCCTAGTTCCGATGAATGGAAATGGATCAATTGGTTCCTGTCAACACCACAGGCCACTAAACAGTTCTAAGCCCTGGGGGTTGCAGGCTGACCTCTACACTTTACAAGGTTATTAACTGATTAAAAGTTAACTCAATTAATTTAATCTAATCTTGATGTATTTATTTTTATCTTATGTGTATTGTTATTTTGTCTTCTATGCCTGTGAAGCCAGAAGAAAGTGTCATATCTACTACAACTAGAGTTAGTGATGGTTGTAAGCCACCACATGAATGCTGGGAATAGAACCCGTGTCCTCTGGAAGACTAGTTAGTATTCTTTTATAAAATTATTATTTTTTAATTTTCTGAGATTATGATATAAAACAGCTGTGCTCATAAATGCTGAGCTCTCTCCAGCTCCTCTATTAAGTTCAATGAGTTCATCCCATCTCTTGTTTCTTACATGGATTCTTTCCATCCTAAAGCTAGTGTCAATCCTGATGCTATTGCTCTTTCTCTTACATTGTCTTCTAGGAGGTCTACAGTTTTGTGTTCCACATGCCTATCTTAGTGTTCTATTGATGTGAAGAGACACCATGACCACATGGCACAATGCAGATTAATATAAATGGGATAATTTGTAAAGGAAAATTGACTGAACTCTGTACCACCCCCTCCTGATAAACAATGAGTGTGCTTAAAGTTCCAGGAAATGTACTGCCCACCCAGTCCTTGGAAAAATAGCAAAATATAAGCTGACAGAACATCTGCTTATCAGCTTCTTGCATGAAGCAATACTCATGACCTATACCTGAACTCCCTTGTTCAAACACCCTATCTGTCTCTTGCATTCCTGAGATATATGTTATTTGCTTCCTGCATTCCTGCACAGAGCAACGTGACCTATACCTGAACTCTGTTGTCCAAACTCCCTATAAAAGCTTTGTTCAACTTCAGCTCGGGGCTCTCTCTTCCTGCATGTTCAATGAGCCCCATGTATGCTTGGTAAATAAAAATCCCTTTGCTTGTTGCATGAGAAAACATTTCTTAGAGTCCTCCTTTTTGCAGCAGATTTCTCAACCCTTACAAATATAAGTTTTAAGAGCTAGTTGGGAACAAGCCTAAGCTAAGGCTAAGCTTGTATAATGAATGAGTCTCCATGTTATTTTTATATTTTATTTAAATAACATTTTAAAATTTATTTTACATACAGACAGAATCTCCTCAAAGTCCCTCACCCCATTTGCCCTCCTCACCCTTTGACATCTACCCTCTTCCCTTTTACTTATAAATGGAGTTTTTCTGCTCCACCCTATCCCACAGCTGCCTCCAAATAATCACTCAAGACTTATATTAATTATAAATGATTGGACAATAGCTCAGGCTTATTACTAGCTAGGTCTTAGATTTAAGTTAACCCATTTCTATTAATCTATGTATTTCCATGTGCTCCAGGCTTACTGGTCTTTGGCATCTTGCTCCTTGGGTGTCTGACTCAAATCTGCCTAACTCTGCCCTTTTCCCCTCTGAGTCCTCAGTTTGATTCTACTGTCCAGCCTTATCCTGTTTTTGCTATAGGCCAAAACACCTTGTGAGAAATGTGAGAGAAATACATATTCACAGCCTACAGAGGATCATCCCACAACAACTCCTCCATCTCCATTCAGAAGAGGGCAAGCCTCTCATGGGCTTGAGCAAAGCATGCAGGACCAAGCTTCTCCCCTTGTATCAAGGTTGGGCAAGTTAGTTCAGAATGGGAAACAGGTTTCCAAAAGCCAGCTAAGCACCAGGGACAGGCCCTGATCTCACTGCCAGAAGATCTATACAGAGATCAAGCAATACAACTATCACACACAAGCAGAGGGCCTAGGTAGGTCCCATGGAGGCTCCCTGCCTGTTGTTCCAGAGCTCATTATCTCAGGTCAGCAGTCTCTGTGAATTTCCCCATCATAACCCTAACCTGGTTCATATAATTCTTCCTTCCTTTCTTCAGCAAGACTCCTGGAGTTTAGCCCAGTGCTTGGCTATGGATCTCTGCATCTACTTCCATCATCCAGTAGATATAGTGCCTCTGATGACAATTGGGGTAATCATCAGTCTGATTACAGGAGAAGGCCAGTTCAGGCACCTTCTCTCCTATTGCTAGGAGTCTTAGCTGGTGGGCTAAGGAAGTCTACATGCTTCTCCAGCCTCATATTCGATGCTGCCCTCCCTCCCCCTGCAGCAGTCAGTTAACAGTTGGACAAACAATAAACAAGCAAAGGGAAGGAGATAGAACAAGAGGAATTAGGGCCTTGATGACACTGATAACTGCAGTCAACAGAAGGTCTAAGAATCCTGAAGACTGTACGGACAGGATGGTGCAGTGTCAATAAAATTGCCCAACCCAACCCCCCCACTTCCTCTGGTTCCATATCAGGGGTGGATGGAGGTCCATGACCTTTTCCGGATTCCACATTCCTGTGGAGGATCTAGGATGTCTCCTGGCCCCTCCTGAGGCTGTCATACAAGTGCATCCACTCTGGCTAAAGCCTCAACCAGATACAGATGCCAGCCCCCTCAGAGTGAGAGTGAAAGCACAGAGGCACAGAGAGACAGAGACAGACAATGGCTGGCCAAGCAAACCTTACTTCAGGGTTGTGGGGTTCGGGGGGGGGGTGGTCCCTGGGGATTCCAATCCCAGATGAGCCCCCAAATGTATTGCCCAGTCTCAGCGACTCCCAGAAAGATCCCCAGAATCACACTATCTAAACGCAAACGCAAAACAAGGTTTATTATAGCTATACAGCTGAGCTCAGCTCCTGACTGTCACACAGCACTGCCAATGGAGAAGAGCACCTCCCTACTCAAAAGCAGGGGCTTTTAAAACAAGGATCAAAGACCATTAAATGCTACTCTTAGGCTGGGAGCTGAGGGGCAGAGAGGAAGTTTCTTTACTATCACTACCATGTGGGCAGCTGATGGTTGATTGATTGTCTTAGGATGGGGAGAAGATGCTTCATGGCTAGGCTGGGATGTCCTCTGATTACCCAGGACCATGGGTGCTTGGCTTGGGGGTTTAGAAACTTTTCAGGATGGGGGACTAGAAACTTCTCAGCTCCCAAAATAGCTCCAGGCCTCAAGGTGGAGGGACTTCAGTTTCCACAACCAGATTCTCAACCCTTTGGAGAATTTATAGGACTTGGAAGAAGCAGGAAAAGAATGGGGTGTCATCTAAAGTAGTGCTTTGAAATAACATAAAGGGACAAATGTTCTTTGAGAGTACAAGGAAACTTCACAAGGATAAAGGAGAGGAGGGGAAGTGATTCAGGATGCTGCATGCATGTTAACAATAATTTCTAAAGCTAGCAAGACTCACAGCCAGAAGGCACTTAGTGCCTCTGGCAAGGGGACCCCAGGCAGGCTCATAGTAGTTTTCTCCATTCAAAGGAGATGTAAAAGCAACAAAGATTTTCCAAGCTGAAGGTATGGTGGTTCCAAGGTTATAGGATAACTTGGGTAATGTTTGGATAGTTGTAGGTGACCAGAGGGCCCTGATGACATGCCATATCATGTGACCATAGAACAAGAAGACAAGTCTAGGCTGCAGGGAAAGGCTCCAGGGAGATTTCACCATAGCCCTGTGGGAAGGAGACTGGAAATTAAAATTTAGTCACTTTGCAAGAGAATGAATAATCAGAAGCTAGCTGGGCATAGTGGCACTCAACTGAAATCTAACACTTTGGAGGCAAAGGCTGAAGAATTGTGAGTTCAAGGTCAGGAGAGGCTACATAATAAATTCCAAGCTAGTCTGGGCAAAATAACAAGACAAGATGGTGTCAAATAAAAAGAACCAGTAACAACTGTACTCAGCAATTAAACCCACATCTAACCACCACTCACAACTATTGTCTGTTCGCATGTGGAAGAAGTTGATAAAAGGAACACCTTGGAGCTCCTGCCTACTTTCAGGTCTTCCTTCATTTTTTATACCTAATTTAAAACATTTGACTTCTTTATATTGGCATTTGCCTCCACACCTGCTAGAAATCCCTCTTATACTCAACTATCTGCATCTTTCTCTTGATCTACTCCCTCCATTAAATTCTTATTCACTTCCTTAACTCATCACATTCTTAAGATTAGGCATGCTTGTGTCCATCCCCTTGACTCCACTGCTGCCCTCTTCAGCTGTTTATGTTTTGGTTTATTTTCTTGAGATCAAAGGAGGCTTTCATACCATGAACACTCAAGGGACACTAGCCCACTTGAGCATGTGGGTCTGGCAGGCATTGCCTTTCATCCCATTCTCTATGCTAAAAACCATCAGACTATATTTCTAAAGCTAGCCACCAAGTTCTAGTCCCTTATTTGGGCACTTTTTCCTCCTGAGACTTCTACCAAGGTCTAGCAATCAGAACCCCCCCTTTGGCTTGCCTAATTAACATGTTCAATTAAAGTTAAACACCTTAGTTTCTGCCTTTACCTTTATCAACTGCCATTTGCCTATGTGCCAAGTCTGACTCCTCTCTATCCAGAGAAGGTCTTTTGCCCCTCTGGGACAAATATCCCTGCCCCTTTTCCCTTCTCCCTCATCCTCTATATCATTTGCAGCTTCCTCTTATCTCATTCTACACAGACCTCCCCTTCTCTTCTTAAGAAGACACCTGCAAGGTTATTTGTGGCTGTTTTCTGCCTGAGTCAGAAAGCAACTACTTTAATTTTTCTCCACCCCTTAAGAAAAGGATCTCTATGGAAACAGGTGCTTGGGTATGGTTTGTGCCTAATCAGGGGTCTGGAAGGTAGCCCCCCGCTGTGTGGGAGTTTCCTCCTCAAAGACAACTTCCTAATTTAGGTCAAATTCATTATTGAAAGAAATCCTTGATCTATTTAAAATCTGGGCACTGGATGCTACAGCTGGGTTAAAAAAAAAGTTCTGATTTTTAAATTCAGCATAGTGAAAGGAGATTTATTTAAATGTTGTATATGGAGATGACACCAGAAATTGATGGCACCATTTTGAGATCTGAGATGATGGCTCTAGAATTCTTATTGTATAGAATCTTAGCCTATAGACAGGGTCTTATCCTGAGTGAAAAAGTGCATTTTGCTCCATTTTGAGTAGAAATGCAAAGGCAAAATGACTTCACATCTGTATAAGTAACCCTTATCTATCTGTCCAGTACAAATCATGAGGTCTACACTAATGACTCGTTTACACAAGTAATGATGTCACTTGTGAGTTTATCTTTACTCAGTAATTTCTGACACCACGAAAAGACACATATGTCAGTCTATGTTCCTAACATAAGTTCTGACACCACTTGGCTTGTTGTTTTTACAGAATTCTATAGTCTTTTCTTACCTTTTGCTAATTTTATTAATTTATGTGTGTATAATGAATGTGTTCCTGTGTGAAGGCGAGCATGAGCAGGTCAGAGGACAGCCTCAGATGTGGGGGCCCTCATGTTAAGCTTTGTTTGAGGTCAGGGGTTCTCTTTCTACTTACCCACATGCTTCCTACTTCAGGCAATATGGCCTATGATGTCTCACCTCTCTGTAGGGGTGTTAGGGTTACAGACAGGCACTGCTGCTCTATCTTTACCTCAGATGCTGTGAGGCATCTGACCTCAAGCTGTGAGGCTTGGGCTGCAAATGCTTTTACCTGCTGAGCTGCCTTACATCCTATATAGCAATTAATTCCTGGGCTCTGCTGCTTCCAGATTCAAATCTGCTGTACCATTTCTATTGTTCTTCTTCCCAACTCTCAAATCCAAGAAGAGGCCAAATGTGTCTATCTGAATAGATTTCTTAGCCACTTACCTTACTTCTACTATAATATGAAACTCTCATATCACTGTGAGAATAGCCACCATTCTGAGGCAGAAAGTCACACATCCGTAATCTTAACAACTGGGTACAGAGTCAGGAATAATCTTCCAGGTTCAAGACCAAACCTGGCTGTTATAGCAAAGCAGAGGCCAGGTGACATACAAGATCTGTCTGAAACAATAACAACACCAGTGGGACCGCTCCATTTGTGAAGGAGTTTGTTACTCAAGCCTGGAGACCTGAGTTTGAGCTCTGGAAAACTCAGTGGAATGAGAGAACTGATTTAGAAAGTTCTGACCTTCACATGCACACTGTGTCACTTACACACTGTACATTGATCTTACTGTGTGTGTGTGTGTGTGTCTCTCTCTTACATACACACACATTAACAAATAATTTTAAAGCAAACCACAGTTCCAACCCATAAATATTTTTTAAAAATTCAACAGTCCCCAATTACTTTTCTGTTTCCACTCTCCCATACTGAATCCACACCACACCACATCTCACACAATTGACCCCATAGTCAAGGATACAAAAGGTTTTACAGTGTAACTCTCTACTGTACTTTCATTGAATCCAGGATAAACCTTAAACTCTTTGACTCAGTATCTCATGGGTGAATGTTGTTTTTAGAAACAGGGTAAAAAGGATCCTGGTGGATGGGAGCCATGAAAAAGACACTCCTTGCTGGCAGCACTCACATGAAAAGTGTTATTATTAAAGAAGGAAGGAAAAGAGAAGAGAGAGAAAGGAGAGAGAGAGGAGGAGAGAGAGAGAGAAAGCAGAGAGAGAGAGAGAGAGAGAGAGAGAGGAGCTGCATACCTCATGGGAGTAGAGCAGGAGGAGGTTTTCCTCTTAAAGGGGGCTTTGTGTAAGATGATATTTTCAGGACTGGGTTGAACGGGTCAGGGCATTTATCTGCTTCTTGGCCAGGACTCCAGGAAGTGGGTCTGAATGCTAATGGTGAACCTCAGAACAGGAAAACCAGTATCTGTAAATAACTTCTTACTAAAGCAAAATCTCAGGCCCCATGCAAGGCCTACTAATGCAAGCACGTCTACCCACTGATAACAAAACTGTGTGGTGTGATTCACGCAGAAGGTTGGAGTACAGTCTCCTCAGTTGCTTAGAACCCTGCGTTCTGGATGCTCCCTGTCCTGAATTTGTATTGGTCACATGATTTATGTGTTCTCTTCTCTCAAATGGCCAACACCAGGCACCAGGCTTCAGACTCTTCTCCCTGACTGGGATATTTATGACATCTATCTACTTCTTCTTTCTTTCTGCCTTCCTTCCTTCCTTCCTTCTTTCCTTGCTTCCTTCCTTCCTTCCTTCCTTCCTTTCCTTCCTTCCTTCCTTCCTTCCTTCCTTCCTTCCTTCTTTCTTTCTTTCTTTCTTTCTTTCTTTCTTTCTTTCTTTCTTTCTTTCTTTCTTTCTTTCTTTCTTTCTTTCTTTCTTTCTTTCTTTCTTTCTTCCTTCCTTCCTTCCTTCCTTCCTTTCTCTCTCTCTTTCTCATTCTCTCTTTCCTTCCTTCTTTTTTTCTTGAACAATAGGCATTATTTCTTCAGTATTCATCTCTAATGCTGTGAGGATTCTGAACACTCTCAAGTATACAGACTGGCCTGTTGACATTGGGAGCACTGCTTGGTGTGTGTTGACCTTCCCCTCCATAGTACTAATCTGTAAAATAGATGACTATTATAAACTTTCAAAAACCCTTTTTTCCCTATCAGAATAATCAACTTCTAACTGTTCTTCCATCTACCTGAATGCATAAAATGCCAGTAGTTATCTGAGATACAAGCTGATTTTGATGCATTTGCCATATGTGTTTTTCTGTTCTTTAATGTGTCCCAACAGACTCCTTTTACAACTCCCCAATGTGGCCCCAAGATTCTGACCAAAGGAAATAATACCTCCCAGGTGATTACTTTTTACCATTCGAAAATCCTGTGTTTTATTGCTTCCAGAGCAGTGATTTTTCTTTTCTTTTCTTTTTTTTTTAAAAATCTTGTTGCCATTCTTTAGTGAGAGAATCCTGTATGGCCAGAGATAGAACTGAACCAGAGAATCAATTTACAATCACCACCTTGGGTTAACGCCAATGAGCTCTTACACTGAGATTCAGCCCTTCTTCCCTTCAGGGATTTAATTTATTAAGATGGACACCTGGAAAAGAGAAAACTTTCAAGATATGAAAATAGATAAAAGAAAAATGAACATTCACATTTGCAAACCACTTGGGGGCAGCTTTACTGTTTCATGTATCTTCTTGTTCCCACAGTTTGATGTTAAACTGCTTAATAAATGATACAAACTAAGCACTCAATCTAATTCATTAGTTTAAAATCTCAATGCAGATGCAACTGGTAATTTTACATTTAGAAGAAACACAATTATGAAGTTAAGTAAAAGTAAATAATTCACTTTACCAATAAAGCGGACTTGAAATTATTTGGATTAATAACTAACAAAACAAACTCAACTAAGGGTTTTAAAATGGCTTTGCTAATTTCATTACTAGGGCTCAATATTCCTTGTTTATTTCTGTAGATTTATTTGCTATGTAGAATATCAACATGATAATCTATTATGTCTTTTAGCAAAGACAAAACAGTAGCTTTTTAATGTGATTTTAATCATTATTGAAAGCAAGCAGCTGACTTTTGATAAATCTCAGTGTTATCTCAAAGCTGAAATGAAGTTAATTTTCTAGCATAAATAATTCCAACTCCATTTAACAGTTAATGTGAGCAACCAGTTCATGTGCAAAGAGCTTCTGCAGTTGAATGTCCTCTGGGATCCCCCAGGATCAACCTCTAGCAGTTTCTTCCACTAAAGAAGCAGAAATACTCAAGCCTTTCAAATTCCAGAGAAATAAAAACAAAAGTCAACAATAAATGTATTCTTACAGTCCATGAAGCTAGAATTCTTGCACTCATGGCACCTATGAAGAGGTGGTTCTATTCGGAAATGAGTTACTTGAGCAGCTGAGATGACCAAATATCTCAAGTCGGTAAGGAGACACTTTTGCCTACAAGCTAATAATATTCATTTCTGGGTCACCTTGCAGCAGCTCTGTACTTGAATGACCTAGCCTTTGACGACAGTCTGTTAGTTAATAACCCTAATTTGATTTTTATTTTTTTCTCACACACCCAAGCATATGTCTTTATTCTGCTTTTCGAGTGCTCTGTCATTATGATTATGCAAGGCAGGAGAATAGCCAGCCAATGACATCCCCCACAAAATAGAGGTAGGGCTTAGGCTGACTATAAAATTGTCAGCATGGGAAGGAAGTAGTGCACTCATTTGCCCAGGAAGACAACTTATTTTTATATAATGATTTTCTAGCATTGAAACTCAGTGACAAAATACATAAATTAGCAAACCTACTCAGTAGAATCCTACTATGGCTTATTTTTTCCTGTTTGTCTATTGCTATGCCTTCTCTCAGTACCCTTGAGAAGCCAGTTGGCTGCACTTGTCTAGAAGTGCAGTTGGGATCAAGGGGTATTATTTTGCCTGGTATTCTGTGAGAAGATGTATCTGAATATTATTACTGATAGTCTTTATTTTCCTTCATTATTATTTTTTTTAAAATCAGCTTACTGAATTAAGGTTTCTTAATGGTATTTTCACACAGATATATTTGGGTTTTGTTGACCTCCCCCCTCAGTTTTTTCTCAAATGCAAAATTTCTATTGAATTATATCACTTCCCCCTTCCCCTTTAGGCCCTCCCATCCACTCATTTGAACCATTGGCATGTCCCTCTACCTTCAAATTAATAGCCTCCTTGTATTGTATATATGCACATATATTCATAAACACATACAAATTCACTCTGTTGAGTGAGTCTGCTTTTGTTTGTGTGAATATGGTTTCAAGATCTACCACTCTGCATTAGAGAACTAGTGATTATCGTCCTAGGTAAGGGTAATTATTCTTTTCCCAGCAATCATTAGTCCCTTGTTGTCCCTTGTGCAGAGTATGGGAGCCCAAGATTTTCCGGCTCTCATGTTAACATGGTGATTGACATTGCCAGTAGTCTAGTCTTGTTTTTTTTTTCAGTCATTCATAGTCTTTCTATTTTATCATCTTTCTACCCTTTTAATTTACTCCAAAGAAACGGGGAAAAATTAAGAAACATCGTTGTATCCTTTGATGCATCCATGTTTGGATGCACCTGAATGGCCAAGGTGCTGGAGTGTGCCTTGTAGATTGAAGCGGGAAAGCATATGTCCTTCTATGAAAGAGACAAACCACAATCTCTCTCACAAGGGACACTTAGCGGCCAGTACTCTGTGACTGATGTGCATGGAGTTAAAAATCAAAAACTGAAAACCAGCTGTGATGCTATGCACCTGGAATCCTACTCCTTGGGAAGTGCAGGCAGGAAGATCCGGAATTCAAGATCATCCTCCACTACACAGTAAGTTGGAGCCCAGCTTGGATTACTTGAAAGCCTACCTCAAAATCTTACCCTACTATATCCCCCTCTCCAAAAAAAGTTTTTAAAGAACTAGAATGCAATTAAATGGTACAGATTCATGGAAGTCATTAGGAAAATAAGATCCTGATAGACAAGTCTCTGTCCTATGTTTAGGTTTAGAAAAAAGTTGCCTGCATAAGTGTTAATCCCTTTCCTGCTTAGTTGGTGAAAGATATGGAAGTTGATTCTGATGGATTTCAGCTAATATGCCATTATTTCAAGCTCTTAAAGCTGATATCTTAATGAATGGTGTCGGTGTGTTTACCTACTTCAGTCACTTGTAGGCTTCTTGGCTACTCATTCCAGGCACTATGGATAGCAGAGTGGACTGTCTTTAAGGAACCTTCAGAGATTTTGATAATCACGACATGATGGTATAGGTAGCCTATTTTATTTTTGGTTACAATTTCAAGGAGCCAATGTTTTTTTTTTATTATTTAAGCATTTTTAAAATTCATTTTGCATATCAACCACAGATACCCCTCTCATTTCATCCTTCCTCCTACTCCCCCCCCCCCCCCCCTGTGCCTGCGCACTTTCCTTCCAGGCCTCCCATGGAGACTCAGCAAAGCCTGGTGCATTCAGTTGAGGCAGGACCAAACCCCTCCTTCCTGCATCAAGACTAAGCAAGAAGTCCCACCATAGTTAATGGGCTCAAAAACCCCAGCTCATGCACCAGAGATAGATCCTGATCCCACTGACAGGGGCCCCTTAAACAGATCAAGCTACACAACTGTTTCCCACATTCAGAGGACCTAGTGCGCTTGAATGCGGGCTCCATAGCTCTCAGTCTAAAGTTCATGAGTTTTCACTAGCTTGGTTTAGTTGTCTCTGTAGGTCTCCTCATCATGACCTTGACCCTCCTTTGCTCAAATGATCTCTCCTCCGTCTTCAGGACTTTGACCATAGCTTGACCTGGTGCTTGGCTGTGGATCTTGCATCTACTTTTGTGAAGGCTCTACGATGAGAGTTTGGTATTCACCAGTATTATTGAAAGAGATATCTTGATAGAGAAGATATTATGGGGTTAGGGACAAACCTGGTGCTAGGGAAGTTCCCAGGAATCCACAAGGATGACCCTGCTTAGACTACTAGCAATAGCAGAGAGGGTGCCCAAACTGGTTTGCCCATGGAACCAACTTTTAAAATAGTTACTTGAAAATGTCTCATTAGATAGTGGTGCTACGGGCTTGATGACTTGAGCACAATCCCCAGATCCATCAAGGTGACAGGAGAATTGTCTTCTTACTTCAATGGTATAAAAGTGACTATTCAGAATACCCAAAACACAGACACACACACATGCAAGTAAACATAAATACAACTCAAATCTAATCAACAAAATCACACTGGCTTTGTGGCAATGGGGCCAAACATATACCAAAATATCAGAGGAAAGTTATTACTAAATAATGAGGGCTCATGGAGTATGAAAGTAAACTGCTAACACTTAGTGAAGCATGAAATAAATTTTCAGAATCCTACATTTTAGAAGTGATGTTAAATGTCCATGGCTCAAATTCAAGCCATTCTGGTTTATTCAACTAATTATTTTATGACCTGATAAAAAATAATTTCATTATAAGAAAATTGGTAATTATTCATAAACTTTTAATATGTTATAAGTAAGCAATTAGTTGTATATCTTGGACCATCTTGTGTTGGTGATGCAGACTACCACGGACAAACTACTTTGGAAACAATAGATTATATATATAATATATATATATTAGATTAACCCAGCTCCAGTGAGGTTCTGAACCTCATGATGGAGGTGTGAAGTCAGCAAAAAATTGAGAGTCTGAACACTGTCTTTCAAACAGATGGTGTCGAGTAACTCAAGCTGTTTTTGTAGAGGCTCTAATGCACTCAAGCATGAATAATTTCAGTACATTTCTCTTTCATCATTTTCCAAGAACCATTAGCAATTAGCCATTTTAGTATCTTTCCTTTTCCTCACTCCCTTGTCATCATTGATTTTTACCCTATATTATTAATTTTTATATCACAAGCCCGATGATTATTATTTAGCCAAGCACATCTTATTCATACTGCGCCCTATCCAGGAGCAAACATGCCATTACAAAAAAAAAAAAAAAAAAAAAAAAAAAAGATTCAAGCTTTATGATTAGTTCTTAACAATGTGATACTTTCATATTTTTGTAATAAGCTGAACGTGTGATACAATACCTAGGATATTATTTTCCGGTGTAAGTCAATTTCTAAATAATTTGTATATTACTTTTATGTTGACAACAGTTATAATCCTATTCTTTCCAAATTCTCAAGATAGTAATGATTTTCTAACTCTTTAACTGTTGGGGCCAAGTTTCTATTCTTCCTGGAAGTTTCTCTGTGTACTTCTATTTCCAAGGGAACTGAGAGTCTTAACTGAAAAAAATCTTGCCATTCATGTCCTGGCATCAGAGAGATGAAGGACCTTTCATGTCCTTTATCTTTTCCTTATGTGTCCCTATAAGTTTTTGATGTTATCTTTTAAGAAATGGTCTCCCAGTTCTTAAGTTCTTTGGAATATACTTATCTCTGTTTTAGAATAGTCAAGTAAGCAAGAATTATTAACCACAGTGAGTCCCTTCTGCTTACTCAGGATGACTGCAAAGGCAGCCAGGGGTGACCGAAAAAAACAGCTTCTGTGAATGATTACATAGAAGCTTAATTACTTTGTAGAAACTTTTAGAAATATTATCATCTTTGTTCCAGGTAAACTCAGCCACAATCACAACTGACAAAGCAAATCTAAGAAGTCCTGAAGCCCATGAGCTCCCTTGGATCAGCATGTGGGTCTGTAGCATTGCTTCCCTAGGTTCCTGCCAGGTGGATAAGACTCTCCAAAGGAGCTTGCCATAAGGAGTTCCATTCACACAACATGTATGCGACATACCCAGGCATAACAGCATGGCTTCCACCAGGATGTCACTAGCATCTGGCAGGCTTTTCTTGCTGTTACTCTATGGCAACTTTTTTACCAAGAAAATAAAACTCTTTACAGGTTCCAACCTACTGATAACTGGCTGATTTATTTGATAATCACATGAACTCATACAGAACAGCTGTTCTTATTGCCTTATTTGATGAAGAAATTGTCTCAATTCAGGCTCCCTCTTAACAGATGGAGCTAATTTGTGTCAAGCTGAACAAAGAACAAAGCAGAATAATATCTGAACTAGTTTTTAAAAATAATTTTATTTGGAGATAGGGTCTCGTGTAGGCCAGGCTGGTCTTGAACTAGCTATGAAGCTAAAAATGACTGTGAATTCCCGGTCCTTTTCATTCTACTTCCCAATTGATGGGATTGCACCATGCCCCATTTATATGCTGCTGGGTATCAATTCCAGGACTGTGTGCGTGCTAGGCAAATACTCTACCAATTGAGCTACCTTCCTAGCACATGGATTTATTTTTACATCATCAGTAGCTATTCCCATTGTAAGATTATCATCTATAGAACTGAAAAGTTAGCACAAATGGAACTATTAAGCCCTGATACACTTTTAAAAAATATGACAGCTGTTCATTAATCTTGGGAAAAGAAAGAAAGATGTTCATTACAAGTATTAGTCCTTTATTTTTTGTTTGGTCAGGTTGATGTGCAGCTGTGGTTGAATTCCCTAATCCCTGGGGTTATCCTCTCATCCCTCCAACAGCGCTTCTCTGTGTAACAGCCTTGGCTTTCTGGAACTTGTTTTGTAGACTGGGTTGGCCTTTAACTCACAGAGATCAGCTTGCTTTCTAAGTGCTGGAATTAAAGGATGCACTACCACATCTGGCCCTGGTGACATTTTTGTATAGTGTTAGAAATTCAACACAGTATTTACACATGATAGATATACATTCTGCTATCATGTTATGCCCCTAGGGCCTGGTAAAAGAACAATATTTAATAAAACTCAACTTATATGGAAAAAAAAAAACCTGGGACAGCTAAAACAATCCTGCACAAAAGAATTTTCAGAGACATCATCATCCCAGACTTCAAGATTTGTCACAAGGCTATAGTAATAAAAAACTATGTGGTATTGACATAAAAATAGAAAGGCAGATTATGAGAATCAAATTGAAGACCCTAACATAAATGCGCAAATCTATGGAACCTGACTTTTTAGAAAAAATGATGTAAAGCTATACAATGTGGAAAAAGCCATTGTTAAGTGATGCTAGTATAGTTGGATGTTGGCCTGTATAATAACTCAAATAGATCCATTTCTATCACACTGCAGAAAATTTAAGTCAAGTGTATCTAAGACCTCAACATAAACATAAATCCAGATTCACTGAACCCAATAGAAGAGAAAGTGGAAGTCGCCTTACATACATCGGCACAGGCAATCATTTCCTAAATATAACACAAATAGCACAGACACCAAGAGCAACAATCAGTAAATGGGATCTCCTGAAACTGAAAATCTTCTGTAAGGCAAAGAATACCATCAACAGGACAAAATGGTAGCTTACAGAATGGGAAAAGATCTTCATCATCTCCACATCTGATAGAGAGCTGATTTCTAAACTACATAAAGAACTCAAGAAACTAGACATCAATAAACCAAACGATCCACTTAAAGAGTGGCACACAGATCTAAACATAAAATATTCAACAGACAAATCTCACATAGTTACGTATCACTTAGGAAATGTTCAACATTCTTAGCCATCGGTAAAATGCAAATAGAAAATGAGTCTTTGTTTCTACCTTACACCTGTCAGAATGACTAAGATCAAAAACATAAGTGATAGCTCATGCTAGAGAGGATATGGAGCAAAAGGAACACTCCTTCATTGCTGGTTGGAATGCAAACTTGTTCAGCTACTTTGGAAATCAATATGGCAGTGTTGTAGTGAGTTCGCCGGTCCCGTGCAGGCAGAGGTCCCAGACCCACAGACCTGCCACCGGAACTGCTTATCCGCCCGCCGCCCGGGCCCCCAAGAAACGACTCAGACGCTTTATTAACTTTATGCTGTTTGGCCTATGGCTCAGGCACATTGCTAGCTAGCTCTTACATCTTAAATCAACCCATTTCTATTAATCTGCGGGCCACGTGGCGGCCCGTAGCTCACCCGTGCTCCTTACATGTTGCTCTTTCGGCGGCTTCCGCGAGGTCTGCCTCTAACTCCGCCCTGCTTCTCCTACCTGAACTGACTCTCCTCCCACCTTTTCTATGGTGCCTGCCATGACCCATCAAACAGCTCCTTTATTTAAAGATACAGCACACACAAATGCATTCCCACATTTCCCCCTTTCTCTCTAATCAAAAAGGAAGGTTTCAATTTTATCATAGCAAAATTACATATAACAAAATAGCTATCAAGCAAGAATTACAGTTATAATATCTAGTCTATTTGTATTTAGTAAAATTAAAGAAAATACTCTATCATCTACCTTATCTTTATGAATCTAAAGTTTTATATCTAATATATCTTTTAAATGACTAAGAAAAACTGTACATATAACTATCTAATCTTCAACTACATCAAAGACCACAGAAGGATATAATATTTACCCAAGTAAACCAGAAGTGCAAACGACTTCTAAAATCTAGAAAGGACAGAGATGACACCTATCTGCCTGGACAGTCACCCAAAGTTCTTTTATAAAGTTGGGGCAACCATCTTCAGCCTATAGGCCTGGAGTCTCTTTTCATTTCAGTGAAGCAGGAAATCTGCTCTGCCCATTTTGGCACAGTTCATCCGTTGTTTCTCCTTGAGTCTTGAAGAATGTTTGACAGTTTTCTCTGTAAAGCAGGAACCCGAATGATGATCTTGGCTTGCTCTGCCAAAGTCCAGAGGTCATCTTCTTATGGAACCTGCATGTCCAGTTTAAACAGCATACTGTCAAGCAGTCAATATAAGAACAGGTTCTTCTCTAGTGGCTAACCATTACCACAAATAGAGTAGACTCCATGTGGAGTTTCTTCGAAGTCCATTTTTCTCTTGAAGATTGGTGCTGCCAGGAACAAATCTGTCTCACTGTCCAGAAAAGTCTAAGCTCTTAAAACATTTTAAATGCCATATTCTGTAGGTCTTAGAAGTATTTGAAGATTATCTATCTAATTGAAATATATCTTTGTATACCTAAAAATCCTAACTAACCTAACTATAAGTTTGATTATCAAAAGTGACTATTAACCTTTATTTCTTAATTATACACTACAATTTTAAAACAGTTACATGAACATCATACCTTAAACAAGAATAGAAAAACACATACAGCATAATAAAATTGACTTTAAATTTGTATCAATAAACCAAAATCTATACCAATGTAAAGCAGTTTGAGATTAACAGCTGATTACCTGTAAATTTAATAATCTAATTTTTTAAAAAAGCATTCACATACCATACCATACCATATCCCCTGTTTCTTCTTAGAAAGAGATTGACTATGACCATTAACCATTTATAATGAAAACAAACATTTAGAAACAATATTTGGGGAATTTGGGCGAAGTTATCCATTACTACTTCCTGCTGATTAAGGGGCGTTGAAAATCTCACGGATTGTTGAGACTGGGTCATAATCTGTAGCTGTGAAGCTGATCTGGCCATCTCTTTTCATCAGAGGTTTTTTCAGGGGGTCTTGGTTGGTGAAACCATATTTGCCTGGAAGCAATCCACAGGTTCTCATCTGTGGATACAGAAACAGAACTCTTCCAAAGCAATAAATCCTTAGACACAAATTTCAAAATCAAAATACCTTTAAAATATATATTCTTGTTTAACTTAGTAGCCTTTGCAATCCATTGTCTTTCTGCAGTTAGCTCATTAACAGTTAAAAAATTAAAAGAAAACACAATAACAACCAAAATCCAGATTTTGTGTCTATTTTCCATCTTTACGTGGCTTATTATATTTTTATTATTCTATTTCTCGCTTTAAAACCTTTTTCTAACCTCTTTATTTTCTCTCTGAAGCCTATGTACCTTTTACAAACATTGTAACCCGTTTACAGGTTTTCTTTTTATCTGAATCTGTTTTATTGTGAATCCTTAATCATCTTTTAACCTTAAGAGCTTTTAAAATACATTCTCCAAAAAGAAACACATTTTTTGCAAATTAGGCTGAATCACTAAGTTTTCTTAAACGGACCGTAAACAGAGCACACCTAAGAAAATGTTGCCATGAAGAAAATTTGTTTCTCTTTTGTTCAAAATAAGCAGAAATCTAAAATCAATCATATGTTATTTAGTCTTCTGTGAGAATGGTTGCAGCTGCAGCTCACACTGACTGCCGACAGCCCGCCGGCGCCATTTTGAATGTGACCCGGACCATGCTTTGTTTGTACAAAGACCCGATTTACATACACAATTTGGAAGCTGCCTTTGCTCAGTTTCTGCGATCTAGAACTCTTTTTAATCTTTCTCAGGCTCTAAGTGGATAATCGGCCCACGTTGGATGCGCCATCTGTTGTATTTAGTTTGCGGGTCCCATGCCCCAGAGGTCTCGGATCCACAGACCTGCCTGGCGCCGCTTATCTGCCCGCCGTCCGACCCACAGACCTGCCGTGCCAGACCCCTCAGCTGCCCAGCCGCCCAGGTCCCCAAAAATAACTCAGAGGCTTATACTAAGTTCATGCTGTTTGGCCTATGGCTCAGGCACATTGCTAGCTAGCTCTTACATCTTAAATCAACCCATTTCTATTAATCTGCGGGCCACGTGGCGGCCCGTAGCTCACCCGTGCTCCTTACATGTTGCTCTTTCGGCGGCTTCCGCGAGGTCTGCCTCTAACTCCGCCCTGCTTCTCCTACCTGAACTGACTCTCCTCCCACCTTTTCTATGGTGCCTGCCATGACCCATCAAACAGCTCCTTTATTTAAAGATACAGCACACACAAATGCATTCCCACATGGCAGTTTCTTGGAAAATTGGTAATTGATTTCTCTCAAGACCTAGGTACACTACTCTTGGTCATATATCCAAAAGAAACTCAATTATACCATAAGGATACTTGCTCAGCTATGTTCATAGCAGCTTCATTTGTAATAGTCAGAAACTGGAAACCAGATGTTTTTCAACTGAATAATGGATAAAGAACATGTGGTATTTTTATACAATAGACTTTTTCTCAGCCTTTAAAAACATTGACACCATGAAATTTGAAGGAACATGAATGAAACCAGAAAAAAAGCATCCTTAGTGAGATGACCCAGACCCAGAAAGACAAACATGGTATGTACTCACTCTCAAGTGAGTATTAACTGTTGAGTAAAGGATAACAATGTTACAATCCACAGACCTATAGAGGTCAGGTAACATGGAGAGCTCAAAGGGAACACATAGATGAAAATGAAGAGATTTTGTGGATGGACTGGATATGGGTGTGGTTGGGAACTTAGGGGGTGAGGGATGGAAGGAGAGAGTTGGGGTAGAATACTGAAAGAATGGACTTGTAGTAAGAAGTTTCTGGCCCAGCTAGTTCCAAAGTCCTGACCCACAGTCCCTTAGTCCCAAAGAAAGACACAGAAGCTTTGATCAATTAAAAGCTGTTTAGCCTATGGCTCAGGTATATAACTTACTAACTCTTACTCTTAAATAAAGCCATGATTCTTATCCTGTTTAGTGACATGACTTGGTACCTTTTCTCTGAGCAGCATTCTCACCTTCTTTCCTCCTTCCTCTATGTCTGCTGGTGTCCTTCTCTCCTCTTGCTCTTCTCAGAGTTTTCTAGGCTGATAGCCCCTCCTACAACTTCCTGTCTTCCTCCTGACCAATCAGCATTTTATGAAACCAAGAGGAGTGGAAAATATTTACAATGTACAGGAACATAATTCCACAGCATTTCCCACTTTTTTTTTTCTTTTTAAAACAAGAACTCCAAAATTTAATCTCTTTTTTATGCCCCCCTTTCCCAGACCATTATCTATAACAACTTGTAACCAACAATCTAAACAAAGACAAACATTCATAATATTTTTTGGGGGGGAGTATGGTCATAGTTCTCTTACACTACCTCCTCCTGCTCATTGGGGGTGTTGGTAATCTTATGGGGATTCTGAGAAAATTCAGGATTATGGTCAAGTCCTGACTGGTGGACTCTGTGAAGCTGAGTCATCTCAGCCAGTTTCATTGAAACTGTTCTGGATGGAGAACTCAGTGGAAACTGCAACAAAGGTGCTCTAAAATGTTGTATCATCTGGGCCACCCATTCCTATCTGAGGTTTTTCAGGGGGTCTTTCTAGATCAAACATGATTTTTCTTTATCCAGAATTAGTCCACAACTTCCCATTTTCTGTGAAAATAAAAAGAAAACCTCTTCTCCAAAGTAATATATCTTTTGACTTCAATTTTGAAGTCAAGGCATTTCCAAAATATATAGGTTGGAATAATCTAGCAGCTTTTATAACCAACTATCTCTTAGTAACTCTTGCTCCTTCTTCATCAGTCATAATTCAAAGACAACATAACATACAGTATCCAGAATCTCAAGTATTTTCCATTGTTATGTGTCATATATTTACTTTACTTATATTACTTATGTATTAAAATTTATTATATATTGCATGTTTTATTAAATATTTATATATTATATATTAAATATACATTTTTTTATATATTTACTTTATTTTTTAGGGACTTTATCCTTTTTCTTTTGTCTTCCAAGCCTACATATGTTTTTAAATATACGTTGAACTGTCTAGAGGGCTTTTGCTTTTGTTGTTGTTTTTCTTGTCTGAATTTGTGTTTACTGTATATTTCTATTCCTTTTCTATTTCTGATCACACCTTTAATCTGCTAAGAAGTGGCTGGGATTAAAGGATTGGCTATGGCTGCTCATACTAGCTCCTTGGTGTGTGAGAGCTTAGCTTCATGGCAGAGTTACTGGCAGGAACCATGTGTACCACCCCAAGTATGAGAAATTTTAGGGTCCACACTGCCATTAAGTAGAGCACAGCCCCTTGATACTCATGAACTTCATTTAAGTGTTTTCAACAGGGACTTTTAAAAGAGCCACATGTTTTGTTTTGTTTTGTTTTGTTTTATTTCTGCCACAGAGTCAGGAAGCATCTCTTAAAGGAGCCACATCTCTGCTTGCTGCCAGGAGAATCCTCCAGAGAAAATGCTGCTACCAAAAAGCCATGTTTGACTCTGTTTCTTTTCATCTGTAAGAACAGAAACCTTAAATTTATATGTAGTTTGTGCTTTTACCGAGGCTTTTGTGAAATTTCAGGAACTAACCTTGTTGCAGCTTAAGCTGCATGCTTCAAACCAGACATTTTGGAGTTCAAGCTTGTAGGCCACTCTACTCCAGCCCACTTGAGATTGAATTGTGAAGCTACTTCCAGAACAACTAGAAAGCCATTTTTGGCTATTTCCAGTGTTCAGAACCCTTTAAAGCTTTCCCAGGCTCTACATGGGTGTACATGTACCACATTGGGTGCCATTTGGACAAACAAGCAGTGGCAGCTCATAGAAATTCATAAAAATCTGTCTTCCAAGTGATGGGATCAAAGGCATAGGTCACCACTCTGACCTTCATGGCTTGACTGTATGTGATTCTGTTCTCTGATATTCCAGATTGTTTTTATTAAATATACAATATATCACCATATTGACTGGAAAGAGGGCAGTTTCAGGGTCAGGTAGAAACCTGATACAAGGAAAATTTCCAGTCATCTACAAGGATGACCCCAGGTATGAGTCCTAGCAATAAAGGGATATATGTGGATACATAGCCTTAACTGGTCATTTCCTATGATGAGGCAAAACTACTTGTAGAGGGATTGGGACACTCACCCAGCCACACAATCCTTCACACACACAGTGTGCTGCCTGTATGATGTGCTGAGGTAAGGATGTCACAGAGATTTGGGAGTGGCCAATCAATGACTGGTTCAACCTGAGACCTATGCCACAAGAGTGAGCCTACCCCTAACACTGTCTAGAGTGCCAGGACCCAGAGGCTGGAAGACTCAGAGACTTAGGATAGGACCAAATACAAATGGAAAAAAAGCTAATGAAATAATGCCTAATGATATTCTGCTATAGATTGGTGCCTAGCCTCATAGCCATCAGAGAGGCTTCATCCAGAAACTGCTGGAAACAGATGGAGACCCACATGCAAACATTGTACAGAACTTGGGGAATCTTGCTGAAGAAAGGAAAGAAGGATTGTAGGAGCACAAGAAAACTCACAGAATCAACTATCATGGGCTCATAGGAGCTCACAGAGTCTGAACCAACAACCAGGGAGCCTACATGAGACTGATCTAGGCCCTCTTCATGTACATGTTACAGTTATGTAGCTTGGCCCTCTTGTGAGACTCCAAACAGTGGGAGCAGAGACTATCTCTGACTTTTTTGCTGGCTTTTGGGACCCTATTCCTTACACGGAGTTGTAGGGGGATTATGTTGTTCTAATGTAAATAATTGTCCCACCCACTGGTTTAATAAAAATCACTGATTGATCAAAGGTAGGCAGGAAGTGTGGGCAGGGCTACCAGACTAAGAAGACTCTAGGAACAGGCAGAACAGAGTAGAATGCCAAAGAGAAGCCAGAAGAAGTAGAGGAAAACTATGCTGCTCTGAGAAAAAGTACCGAGCCTCATGGCTGAACAGGATAAGAATCATGGGTTAGTTTAAGAATAAAGAGTTAGTAAGTTATGTGCCTGGGCCTTAGGCCAATCAGTCTAAAATTATTGTAAGCATCTGTATGTCTTTGCTGGTTTGTAGATCTGCGGGTCTAAACCTTGAGGGTAGGCCCGAAAGTCTGGGACAGAAACCACTTACTACAAATGGCAGCCCAACGTGGGTAAAATATACCCACATAAAGCCATAGAACACTTTTAAAAAACTGTCTAGAGCACAGAAATGAAGCCCAAAGTAGCTTCCAAGTTGTGTCTCTGAAGTGGCCCGTGGTAAAGAGACTGAGTGATGTATGGGATTAAATTATAAAATGGTGTGTTTGCTGCATGAAACTTAAGGTGAACAAGGCCAGTTCCTGAGCCTAGATGTAAGCAAAGAGCTCTATATGGTGGATTTAAGGTTTCTATTAATAAGAACAAAAAGAGAATAGAGTAAAAGATGGCTTCTTAGTGGTGATATTTTTTTGGATAAACTCCGTTTGCTAGAGGCAAGCAGAGGCTTGTTTTTTTTTTTAAAGAGAAGCTTCCTGATTCAGACTTAGAGGCAAAACACTTATCTTTTAAGAGGCCCTGCTGCCAAATACGTAAATAGAGTTAATGAACAGCAGATGGCAAAGCTTTACTTGGTGATTATATTGACCCTAAAATTCCCCAGAGTACCTGTACTAAAAAGATAAATTCTATAATGGAACCATACATCCATCCTACCAACCTTTAATCCTTAGCCAAGGACCTTGGCAGGTTAAAGCTGTAGTCAGAAACAGAAAGAAATAGAAGAATCTGGGTGGAGTTAATCACCCTAGCCAAGCAAAGGTGTGGTCAGAGACATAAAAAGTTAAGAAATAAATATACAGTAAAGACAGTTTTTTAAAAAGTCTAAATGGTTTAGAGTGTTAAAAATGTATATGCATAGGCTTAGAGAGAGAAAAGAAAAAAATGGTAGAGAAAGCCCTTAAAAAAGAAATAAAGTAAAAAAAAATCCATGTAAAGATTAAAAATACAAAGAGTGTCTGGATACTGTATGTTATTGTCTTATCTTTAAGCTTCCTCACTGAAAATGAAATATTAAAAGCTGCTAAAAGACAGTTGATTATAAACGATGTTGGATTAATTCAATATATTTTGTAAATGAGTTGACATTAAAATTAAAATTCAAAGATATGCTACTTTGGAGAAGAGGTTTTCTTTTTATTTTCACAGAAAATGAGAAGCTGTGGATTTATTTCTGGATAAAGAACATAAAGTTTGATAGAGAAAGACCACCTGAAAAATCTCCAATGGAAATGGATGGCCCAGATGATTCAGCATTTCAGAACACCTCTGTTGAAGTTTCCTGAGCTCTGTATCCAGAACAATTTCAGGGAGACTGGCTGAGATGACCCAGTCTTACAGAGTACTCCACTAAAGACTTGTGGATAATCCTCTTTTTTTTTTTTTTTTTTTTTTTTTTTTTTTTTTTTTTGGATTCCTATGGGATTGCCAGCACTCCCATTCAGCAGGAAGTAGCCTAGAGAATGACACCCACATTCCCAAAACATGGATTATGGATGTTTGTGTTTATTTACAGTATTGTTTATAAGTTGTTATAGATATGGGGGGGGATATTAGATTTGGAGTTTTGTTTTTTTTTTAAAGAGAAAAGGGGATGTGTAGGGGTATTATGTTGTTCCATTGTAAATAATTGTCCCACCCACTGGTTTAATAAAAAGCACTGACTGGCCAAAGGCAGACAGGAAGTATGGGCAGGGCTATTAGACTAAGAAAACTCTGGGAACAGGAAGAACAGAGCAGAATGCCAAAGAGAAACCAGAAGAAGCAGAGGACAACTATGCTGCTCTGAGAAAAGGTACGGAGCTGCATGGCTGAACTGAATAAGAATCTGGGTTAATTTAAGGGTCAAGAGTTAGCAAATCATATGCCTTAGGCTGATCAGTCTAAAATTAATGTAAGCATCTGTATGTCTCTGCGGGTTTGTGGGTCTATGGGTCTAAACCTTTAGGGTAGGCCTGAAAGTCCGGGACAGAAACCACTTACTACATGGGGTTGCCTTGCCCAGACTTAATACAAGTAGAGGTGCTTAGACTACTGCAATTTGATATGCCATGCTTTGTTGAGATCTGCCATTGGAGATCTACCCTTTTCTGAATAGAAAAGGAGGAGTGGATGGGAGGGAGCTGAGGGAAGGTTGGGAGGGGGCATTGGGAGGAGAGCAGGGATATAATATTATATATAAAAGTATAGCTCCACAGTGGCTGTCTGCACACTGAAGACCTACAAGACCCAGTAGCTGCTCAGTCCAAGAGGGACAGATTATGCAGCTCACTGTGAAGCTGGACACTTGGAAGTGCCGTGTAGAATGGCTGATGAAGTCTATAACAAACTGCCTAAGAAACTGGAGCCTAAGAAGTCAGAAGTACACAAGCAATGATGAATGAACAGATATGCTTATCTACAAAGAGTAGAGCTTGCCTACCCTGCTGACTTTTCCCTTAGCAGTTTTTGGTCTCTGTAGGAATCCAGCCTATTGGGTGGTGGTGTTCACATTCTGGGTGGATTCTCAGTCCTTCATATCCCCTCATTGTTGTCCCAAATGCTAATCATTTCTGGAAATGTCCTCATAAATATGTGTGATTCATTAGCCTCATAGACATCTCTGAACCCATTCAATTTTGATAATCAAAATTAATCATAACACAGACCTAATAGCGAAAAAATATCACAGGCGACTGAGAAAGTTATTTATTTATTAAGAGGTTCAAAGGAGAAGCACTCACAGATACAGGAGGGAAGGTTCAGTAGTGCTGACCCTGGAACGGTGTACTGGTTCCATGTGGCTTCACTCTGTGGACCAGGTCCTCCATCCGAGGGCACCAGAGAGAAGGGGCCTGCTTATGTGTATCCTAAACTGGCCCTCTGATCACACCCTGAATACTGGTGCCCAGAGGCCGTGGGTTTTCTCTGGAACTATGATGGCCAAAGGCCATACCCAAAGTTCAAGGTGGATTCCTGTTCTCCATTACACAGTGTGTACGTTGCACTATTATATTTCTATTGCATTTTGCTATTCATATTTATGTTGTAGCAGTTAAGTATACTTTGACTATAAATTATTGTTCAGACAGCCTTGCTTTATTAGGTCTCTTCAAGATGCTCTGTACCTTCATTAGCATACAGGTCCTTGAGTCACGTGCATTCTTTCTGCATTTCAGCTGTTTATTATGATCATAGTTCTCAGCGTGATGGGCTATGTGGGATCGAAGGGAAGGGTAAAAATGCCCTTGAGTTGGCAGAGGAAGCAGAAAAGCAGGAGGTGGTGGGTGGGAGGTGTGTGGTCTTGGTTCAGTCTGTCTTTGGAAATTACACACACACACACACACACACACACACACACACACACACACACTCGTATATATTAGGATTTTTGTTGCCCCAAGGAGTGAATTCTTCTGCTTCCCTGTCAGAAATGATTTAGCTTTGGGAGCCATTGAAAGTTCTGTTATTTTATCAGGACTTTGAAAAAGAGAGGGATACAAACCTGAAAAGAAACATGTACATATGTGCATTCTGGAACTCTAAGAGCTGTCTTAAAAATATTTAACACATGAAAAAACAATTCAGGGGATACAAGAGAAGGTGAAGTATTAGTAATTCTTCAGAGTTAATAAAGTGGTATCACATGGATTTTGTGTTTCAAGCCGATTCTGTTCACGTTAAGTAGAAATATGAACAACTTTCAAACTTTCAAAAGAGTAATGTAAATTATTAAGCCACTCAGCCTCTGGCCCAGTGACTAGTTTATCAAGAGTTCAATACACTTGTCTAGTTGCATTCCTTATCTGGCTAAATTAGAAGTCAGTGTCCTGACTCCGGGTGGTTCACTATCAATGCTGCAAGTAGATGAGCTGTCAGCAGGTGGCAGCAACCATGTTTTAATGGGCCCTGTGGAAATTTTTGTTGTTGTTGTTACTAATTGATTTTTACCTTTGCTAAGGTGATCAGATTCTAATGCTCAGCCGTGGTAGAAGATCAGCTTAACTTCTGCTGCGTTCTCTTAAAGTACCAGAGGAACTGCGCTCACTAAGTATTTTTCTCCGTCTTTAAAAACTAGGTCAGCAGAGTTTTTGGCAATACATTTTCCCGACTCTTGGGCCACTGAGAGCCTTGTAGAGACTGAAGTTGCTCAGCCATCGTGAGTGCTGTGGACACTGGAGTTACTTAATCTCCTGTGCCCCAGAGGGCAATAGCTTTCCTTGCTCGCAGATTTGCCTGTCCCAATTTTGCTTGTAAATGTAAGATGCAATTTCGTATGAAGGCTGTTTCCTCCCCTTCCGTTCCCCCCCTTTCTTCTTCTTCCACCTTCCTATTATCCTCTTCCCTTCCAAATCATAAAATTAGGGACAATGGTACACTACTTTAGGTTTTTTTTTTTTTTTTTTTTTAAAGGAGGGAAATGTTTAATAGTGTTTGTTGTAATCATTTCCCTGAATATTTTAGCTCATGGACGCCTTATAATACTGTTTCACATTAGAACAGACAATTCATTCAAGATTCCGGATGGATATGTTCATCCTAAAAGTTAAATTTAATTTGAGTCATCATCAGAGTTATCAGACTCTTATATCAGATCTTATTAATGCTATAAAATTACATTCATTTTCTTCTCACCGTGTCAAGGATTTTTCCAAGTGTTTCACATTTGTTAGTTCATGCTCACAACAGGGCAAAGGTGGATTATTATATCGAAGACTTCCTAGAAATGGCTAAGATCCTATAGGTAACTCATTAGGGGCCCAGTAAAGATTTAACTATGGAAGACTCACCGATGGACTTCCTCTGCCTTCTACTGGTTAGATGTTCAAATCCTCAGATGTGACCCAGCATGAAAAAGGTGTTTTTTTTTTTTTTTAAATAATTTTCTGCGGATTTTTTTTTCTAGTCAACGTTATTTAACACTACCTAATGTTTTTTTTTCTTCTAACAATTAGCTCATCAATATATTTACATTTATTTTGTCCAGTCTTTCATGAGTACTTAGCTTGTAGTATGCTTGACTGAAAGATGAACTAAAACCTGCACATTATGTATTTGAGATGCCCAGGGGACTTTACCAGAGATGCAGGGGGGACAGCCGATTGAAGGAGAATCTTCATCCTGAAAATTGAGCCTCGCACTGACTTAGATGTAAGAAAAATAGCAAGATAGAAAACCAGGAGGACTTCCGGCCTGGCCTCGGATTTCTAAAGATGACATCACCCGGAGCTGAGGATGGAGGGCAGTGCAGAAGCCCTGAATGGGATCCCCAGGGCCAGACAGACTGGTGGTACATGGTGGCACAATACCTCACTTTGAAGGCAGAGGCCAGAGAATCAGAATTCCAAGGTCAGCTGGGAACTTTTGTGAACTGTCCTGAAAAGCAAGACAAAACCTTAAGAACACAAAAAGTAAGTTTTTGACAGATTAGAGCAGAATTGCATTTTCTCTGTGAAAGCCATGTTAGGAGAACAAAAAAGCAAGCCATGCAACAATAGGGCAATGTAAACTCCACAGGGGAGGAAGGAATTGTTCTTATAATATCTAAAGAGCTTCCTAAAGGTAACAGTTACAAAAATGTGCAGGATACAGACATTTCCCAAAGACAGACATAGAAGGCAATAAACACGAGGGCACTTTAAGATTACCGCAATGAGGGTCCTCCCTTCCTGCTAAACAGGATGCTGAGAGGAACGGCAGAACCGTGGTCATATGCACCGCCAGCGGGAATTCAAACTCCAATAACCATTTTGGAAATTTCATACTGGGAAAGGATGTATTGCTTTTGTGACTCTCTAGCTATTAAAAATAAATAAATAAACAGCACGGCTATAGCAAGATGGAAGTGAGCTGTTAACATATCTAGTTATCGTTTTGGCGACTAATGTAAATGACACTTGTAGTAATTATATTCAATGTAAATGTGTAGTTTATTAGGATTTTCATTTCCAATTGCTTCTGGTTAAAACATGTAAAGCCTTTTAGGCCCCAACTTAAAAAGCTAGTCATGGTTTGTAGCAGTCTTTTTTTTAAAAAATTCATGTGGCCACCAGGTGGCAGTAGAGGCTTGTTTTTTAATTTGCTTTAAAAAATTGGGAAACAAGGGATTAATTTTGTTCTCTTAGCAAATAAGAGAAATTTGTAATGATGAATATTATTGGTAATTGGCAAGGTCTAAATTGAAAATCTAATCCTTAAACATCAGTGTTGGTGTAAGTTAAATAAGACATAATAAATAAAAGCCGTGGAGAGGCACTTAATGCCGACAAAACCGTGTAAAATAAACTGAGGCTAGCAGCAGGAGGTTTAAAACGTGCACTTCAGAGAATAAGAGTTTGGCTCTTATCTCTGTCATGGTACCGGGAATATTTGGCTCGCAATCTTGATGGCTCTCAAAAATGTGCAACCATCCCTGAATTTCTCTGCAGCTTCCCACGAATAATACCCAGAATGCAGCTGTTCTCCATTACTTATCTGGAGAACTGTCTTCTGCCTCTTTTAGATATAAAGATGAAAGCTGGCAAGTGCAAAGGAACCAAAACTCTGTGAACTTTGTGATACCTCACTTCAAAATGCTCAGTGTTTTCCAACTTGATAAAAGACGAGAAAAAAAAAATATTATCTTATAGAACTTTCAGGAAATGTTACTTGCTAGGAGCAAATTGAGACGTTATTTGAATAAAAAAGGCTCATTTGTTTTTCTTTACAGCCTGGGCGGCTGGAGAATGGGGACTGGAGTATCTGAGGCCTGGATTCAACCCTCAGCTTAACATAAACCAGGCTCACAAACTTGTAATTCTAGCACTGAGAGAGAAGTCCAGGGTCTTCCTCAGCTATGTGGTCAAATTAATGGCCAGCATGAATTTCATAATACAGTCACAAAACAACGCAGATAACCCAAATAACCCCAGACCAACGAAATCCTCGCAAAGCTTAACCTCATCAACACAACGCATTCTAAAGGCAGGATGTCATCAAGGGCATTTCTGAGGTATTTATTGGCAAAGCTCCTGTTCTTTCATTTCATCACGACAGAATAAGACAGTCAATAGTAGGTCTGGCGCCCCTGGCAGGATGGACCTGCTGAGACTTCATAGCAGCGTTCTCTATTTTAAATAAGAGCCTTCCAGGTTCCAAGGAGAACGGAACTGGAACTGGAATTCAGGTGGAACATCCTTCAGCAAGCCAGAAGAGATTCAGCAGCAACCGGAAGAACAAAGGATATTCCTTGTTTTTAATGGACTTCAGAGGAGATGGTTGCCCTAACTGGGAAGGTTTTAGTATAGTAGCAACAAAACGGGACGTGAACTGTAAATCATGAAAGTAATCCTAATGTCTCATCTTCTCAGTGAATGCCACATGCTAGGAGCAGCCTTGTGAAGAGCATGGAACATGCGTGGCGGGGATACAGTCATTCCTTTCTGCCCTTGGCTGTGAATTTGATGTGACTTGCATTTTGGGGTTTCTGCCACTGTAGTTACGTACGGTGGATTATAACCCAGGACTGTGGCACCATTGCCCTAACATATCTTGCAGGCAGGACACCATTGTAGATCAAAAAGGGTTTCTGGCTTGCTTGGTATTTTCATTTCTCCAATGATAGCACGCACCTGTACCAAAGATGCTAGAAAACATTACTCAATGTAGACACCAGTTCAAGTCCTCTATATTCAACGTGTTATTTTTGGCAATAAGGCCTTGTTTTCAGTTTGTGGAGAGCACCCTATTGTCTGCACTATAGTCTGGGTTGTTTGGGAATTCCTATGGTATCCTTTTGACCAACAATTGAATTAGATGCAACCCACTCCTGGTACCAGAAGCTTCATGTGATGACAAGAGATGACCAACTGGACTCTGACTACTCTATTATTTGGTGTTTTCATTTAGACCATCCTCAAGTATGCATATATTTTAGGAAGCTTCTACTGTGTTAGGTTTCCATACACCTTAAATGGTCCTTGATATAGCCGTCTCTCCAGGTACTTCCTAGCTTGTATCCTTCTTTCTCATCCCAGCTGATCGTCCCACTCCAGTCCCTCCCATCCATCCATAACTGTATATTCTGTTTCCCTTTCTTAATAAGGACTATTTATACTCCCAAAGTCCCTTACTCCATACCTAACTTCTGTGGTTGATGTGGGAATGTCTTTCTGTATGCTGTGAATATCATTCTTTAAATAAAGGAACTGTTTTGGCCCATGGCAGGCACCCTAGGAGTAGGCCAAGAAATCAGAGCAAAGGTAAGAGAAGGAGGAGGGAGTTAAGAGAGAGATAATCCAGCTGCCCATGGAGCAAGATGTAACAAAATAGGTAATCCACAGGCCATGTGGCAGGAAAGATTAATGGAAATGGATTAAATTAAGATGAAAGAGCTAGCTAGCAATATACCTGAGCCATAGGCTAAACAGCATGAAATTAATATAATCATCTGTCTGTTTCTTTGGGACTCCGGGATTGCTTGGTCCAGATAAGTGTTGGACAGAAGATCTGGACTGTGGGGCTAAGCTGGCCAGAACCTCTTGTTACATGTGGTTCTATGGATTGTAGCTTGGTTATCATCGACTTAACATCTAATATCACATAAGTGAATACATACCATATTTCTCTTTATGGGTCTGAGGTACCTCATTTGGATGATTTTTTTTTCTAGTTCCATCCATTTATCTATAAATTCATAATTTTATTTTTTTAATGCCTGAGTAATACTTCATTTTTTGCAAATATACCACAATTTCTTTATCCATTGTTTTGTTGGGGGGCATTTAAATTGTTTCCAATTACTGTCTACTATGAATATATATGAACATGACTGAGCAAGTGTCCATGTGGTCATGTGGATGGAGTGTCCTTTGGGTACATGCCCAGGAGTGGTATAGCTGGGTCCTGAGGTAAATGTATTCCCAACTTTCTGAGGAACCACCATATTGATTTCCATCATGGCTGTACAAGTTTACACTTGTACCACCAATGGAGAATTGTTTCCCTTACTCCACATCCTCACTGCTATGAGCTGTCATTTGTGTATAGATCTTAGCCATTCTGATACATGTAAGATGGTATCTCAAAGTAATTTTTTCATTTTTCTGATGGCAAAGGATGTTGACCGTTTTTAAAGTGTGACTCAGCCATTTGAGATTTCTCCTTTGAGAATTCTTAGTTTCCATCTCTATCCTATTTTTAATTGGGTCATTTGTTTTCTTGATATACAGCTTTTTCAGTTCTTTATATATTTTGGACATTAGTTCTTTATCGGATGTATAGTTAAGAAAATCCCTTCACATTCTCTAGGATGCTATTTTGTCCTATTGACAGTGTCTTTGTCTTACGGAAGTTTTTCAGGTTCAGGACATCCCATTTGTTAATTTTTGATCTTAGTGTCAGTGCTATTAGTGTTCTGTTCAGGGAGTTGTTTCCTGTGCAATGCATTGGAGAGTATTCCCCACTTTCTCTTCTGTTAAGTTCAGTGTGTCTGGTTTTATATTGAGGACTTTGATCCATTTGCAGTTGGATTTTGCACAGGGTGATTATTATGAATCTAGATCTGTTTGGATTCTTCTACAACAGTTTAGTTTGACCAGACCAAATTTTTGAAGATGGCTGGCTTTTGTTTGTTTCATTGTGTTTTTCTGGTTTCTCTATTAATAATCATGTATCCACAGGTGAGTGGATTTATGTCTGGGTGTTCATTTCAACTCTATTGATCAATGTCCATTTTTGTGCCAATATTATGTGTTTTTAATTACTATCCATAGCTCTGTAGTATAACTTGATATCAGGAATGGTGATAACACCAACAGTTCTTTTACTATTCCAGATTGCTATAGCTGTATTTGTTTTACCATATGAAGCTGAAGATTATCCTTTCCAGGTCTGGGAAGAATTATGTTGGTATTTTGATGGAGATTGCTTTTGGTAGGATGGCCATTTTCACTATGTTAATCCTACTCATCCATGAGCATGGCAAATCTTTACATCTTTTGGTAGCTCCTTCAGGTTCCCTTTTCAGAGACCTGAAGATTTTATTATATAAATCTTTGCTTTGCCACAGTTACTCAAAGATATTTTATATAGTTTGTGGCTATTGTGAAAGAGTTATTCCATTGACATTTTTTTTTTCTCAGACCATTTGTCTTTTGTATATAGGAGGGCTATTGAATTTTGTGAGATAATTTTGTATCTAGCTGCTTGGCTGAAAGTGTTTGTCAGATGTAGGAGCTCCCCAGTGGAATTCTTAGGGTCACTTACACATTACTATTATATCATCAGCAAATTCAGATATTTTGACTTTGTTCTTTCCAGTTTGTATCCCTTTGATCCTATTGCATCTCTTTAGTTATGTTATTGTTTAGTTAACTAGCTTCCTCCCATTGCCTTCTGTAGGACCATATCTGTAGAATAGGAATTTCTTAAATTTGATTTTTATCATGGAATATCTCATTTTTCCATCTATTGTGACTGAAATTATTGCTGAGTATAGTCGTCTAGGCTAACACTTGTAGTCTCTTAGATTTTGTAGAATGCTCTTTTCTGTTCACGCCTTCTTGTCTTTTAGAATCTCCAAGTCTTCATCGAGAAGTCAGGTGTAATTGTAACACACCTGCCTTTGTAATTTACTCGGTCTCTTCCCTTGTTATCTTTTAATATTTTTTGTTGTTCCGTATGTTTAGTGTTTTGATTATTGTGTGCCGAAGACATTTTTTTTTTTCTGGTCCAGTCTGGTGGTGTATATCATTCCTGTACTCTGATAGGCACCATCCACTTCTTCAGGTTGGGGAAATTTTCTTCTATGATTCTGTTTAAAATATTTTATATTTTTGACTTGAGGTTTTTTCACCTTCTTCTATTCCTACTGTTCATAGATGTCTTTTAATAGCACCTCCGATTTCCTGGGATATTTTGCACAAGGAGTTATTTAAATTTAACCCTTTATTTAAATGAGCTTCCATTTCTTCTATCACGTCTTCGATGCCTACGATTTTTTCTTTCATCTCTTGTATTTTATTGCTAAGGATTGACTCTAGGGTTCCTTTTCAAGTTGCTATTTTTTTTTTTTATTTTCATACCTCCTTTTGTTTAGAATTTCTCTAATGATTCTATTTTCACCCTCAGGTCTTGACTAAAACTATTCATTTCCTTCTACTGTTTGTTTCATAGATTGCTTTAAGGGTTTCACTCATTTCTTCTTTAAGGACATGCATTAACATTTATAAAAGCTATTTTAAGGTATTTTTGTTGTGTTTCAGCTATGTTGGGATGGTCAAGGCCTGTTGTAGGGTTGCTTGGCTCTAGTGGGCACCTGCTATCATGGTTGTTATTGGTTGTGTTTTTATGCTGTGTATATGCATTTGGGTTTGGGAAGATTGTGATTTTAGGTGTCAATATCCAGAATTGTCTTTGTTGGATGAGTGTCCCCCCCCCCCTTTGGTTTCTGTTGCCCTTTCTGGCTTTTAGGAGGATGAGGTAGCTGTGTGTTTCCTATGGGGAATTCTTCTAGGATTCTGATATGTGTGGCCTCTGGGGTTTTCAGTCAAAATTTCTATATATTTGAGTTGATGCTTAGAAATGGGAATGTACTGGAGGGTTGAGAGAGTGAGGGGTCCACAAGATGGTAGACAGTAGGGTGTTCCACCAGGATATGTTCATTTTGCTGGGAATTGGGGCAGAGAGTAAGGAGAAGTTGCAGCAGGAAGTCTGTTACAGAGTTCGAAATGAGACTGGGGGAGGGTTGGTCTCGGAGGAATGGAGGAAAAGGTGAATGTCTGTTTCCCTAGTCAGAACCATGTATTCATTTCTTATACGAAAAACAGAACAAGTTTTCTGAGGAAAATAGAAGTCTCCAAGACTTATTTAAGTTACTTTACATTTATTTATTTATTTGTTTATTGTGTATATGGGATGTGGGTTGCACACATGTACTATGAGGTGAGTATAAAGATCAGAGGTTGATTCTTGGGAGTGAGTTCTCATCTTCTACCATCTGGTTCCAAGAGTCAAACCAAGGTCATCAGATTTAGTCTTTACAAAAGTCTTTTGCTGGCATGTTAAGACCTAATTTTTACAAGAAGAAAAATGATTGTTTAATTTTCTGAATTTTTGTGAATCCATAAACAAAACAGATAATTCATGAATAATATATTTACATTTATTATAACTGTGTCTGGTAGTAAGAAGCAATTAAAACATTCTCAAACCTTTATCAACTTTCTTCTGTTTGCTTTGATAATAAATCTTTTCCTGTGTTAAATAGTGAGACCTACTGAAAAAGATTCCCTCAAGGGTGCTGTAAAACACTCCTGGAATCCCAGGACATGGGAATCAGAGGAAAGAGAAGCAGAAACTCAAAGCCAGCCTCAAACTTAAGACCAGACTGAGTTGTGTAACAGCTGACTCAAAACAGTAAACTTAATAACAAAAGATGAGAACATTTTCTCAGAACACTGGTAACTAATAGTGATTCTGTAAAAACTGATGATAGGCCTGTAGTTTAAAATGTTTAACCCAATTTCCCCCCTTAAATGACATGTTGTAGTGTTTTGTGGCTTATATAAAATGTTTTTAAATTACTTTTTTATTTATTGAAAATAGATTCTTCTTTTATACAATACATCCAGACCCATCACCCCTCCCCTTTCCCCAGACCCATCACCCCTCCCCTCTCTCCCAGACCCATCACCCCTCCCCTCTCCCCCAGACCCATCACCCCTACCCTCTCCCCCAGACCCATCACCCCTCCCCTCTCCCCCAGACCCATCACCCCTCCCCTCTCCCCCAGACCCATCACCCCTACCCTCTCCCCCAGACCCATCACCCCTCCTCTCTCCCCCAGGCCCATCACCCCTCCCCTCTCCCCCAGGCCCATCACCCCTCCCCTCTCCCCCAGGCCCATCACCCCTCCCCTCTCCCCCATGCCCATCACCCCTCCCCTCTCCCTCATACCCATCACCCCTCCTCTCTTCCAGATCCACCCCCTCTTTGTTTTATTTTAGAAAAGAGCAGACCTTCAAGAGACAACAGTCAAACAGAACAACAGCAAAAAAGACCAGAAGAAGGCAAAAGCGTCATATTGCGGCTGTACTAGGCAATCCAATAGGAAGAAAAGAGTCCCAAGAACAGGCGGAAGAGTCAGAGACAAACCCTCTCCCACTGTTAAGACGCTCACAAAACACCGAGCTAACAGACAGACACAACATATACACCGAGTATTCATTTTTATTCTTCCATTTACCTTTCTCGTCCTTTTTCGTTGTTCTTGTTGGTGAATTTTCCAGTTGAAAAAATCCAAGTTGGGTAAACTTTTTGAGGTTGTGTATAACACAGTTACAGGCAGGCATTCATAAAGTTTGCATCGTGGAACTGAGGCCATGTGTACATATTTATGAAGATAAATGATGACTAATAAACACCATCCTATTTAAATAAAGCTTTGAGTTGAGCAAGAGAATTGGAAGTTGCCTTTTGTTTTTTGAAGTTGGTCCCCAGAATCTCCTAGCAACAATCATTAAATGCCAATAAGTAAATAAATAAAAAAGGAGACTACCACCAGGGGACTACACTAATGTTTTATTGCAGGACTAATTTGATTCATGTGCACAGCAAATATGCCCCACAGCAGCACATTCTTGAGAAATTGCTTGAATTCTTGCACGGAAGAAATTGCTCACTGCATCATTATGAACAGGCCCTTTGGAACAAATTCTGCTGCAAATTCTTACACTCCAAAATAGCACTAGATAAGTCAGAATTTTCTCCTGTTCACAAAAGTGTCCTGATTGCCGTGACTTCTTCCTTTACACAGAACCTATCTTTAAATGTTTCATGGTTGTAGACAGCCCCACGTTCATTTCTATCTCGGTGCTCTCAGCAAAGTAGCAAGGGATATCCAGTCCCCCTCCCCCTTTTAAGCACAGAATTAGAATATGCTAGAGTACATGGCTCCCAAATCTTCTAAGAAATGTTTTTGCTATATATTGCAGATAAATAATTAGCACATAATCAATTTGTGCTATGAAATTCATAACTAAATAGAAATTAGACAAGGTAGCAAATAGAGAAGAGATCCTAAGTAATTTTAATAACTACCATGTGATTGACATTGTGTTAGGCATTATAAAATAGTTTTATGAGCATGCCATTAAACCCAATGATGCTAATTTCTTTACAGACACGAGGAAACTAGAAAAAAAAATCAGGCTGCGATGACTCAGCTTGTAGAGGATGAAGCAAATTAAAGATTTCAAGGCTGAATTGGTTCTTCTCTTTGATTCCTTTTGATTGCTGCTTTTGTAATTTGGAAGTGATCTCAAGAAAATAAGACATGTGCTAATGCTGAGATGTGACCACTCATTGCCCAGACGACTGTATGCCTGCAATTTCTCTTTAGTGGTATGGAAGCGTTACTGTTTTGGGATCCAAATCCTACTTTGGAAGTAATATGACTGACGAGTTAGGCCACACGGGACTCTGTAAAAGCCGTGGGTTACGCTGTATTACTTGCTCTGTTTCTACAGTATTAAATTTATAAAATATTTACTTGTCTGGGGAAGAATATTAAATGAAAATCACCACTAGCAGAAACACTAAAATACTTAGCATAGGGCTTGTCATGAAGGACTCTGTGCCTTCTACACAATGCATTGAGTTTGAAGTATTCCTAAGGTACATATTCATGACTAGCACCTGGGTCTATACTGTAGAATTCTTTATTGAAAACATGGTCAGACCAGAAGCACTGGACTTATCTAGGGTATTGCACAAATCCTATTTGGTATTAAAATGAAACCCAGAGCCAGATGTAGTATGAAGTTTCTGGCCTGGCCTATCTGGCCTAGCCCTGAGGTTTGGGCTGCTTGCAGCCATGCTGTGGCTTAGCCCCAAATAATCACACAAAGACATATTAATTTCATGCTGATCAGCCCAGGGCTCATGCCAACTCTTAACTCTCAACCCATGATTAGCCAAGCGGTGGCTTTTCTCAGAGCAGCACTTTGTCTTCTTTCCTCTGTGTCTGCTGGCATCTCTGTCTGACTCTCTTTCCAGAGGTTTTTAGTCTGGTAGCCCCACCCACATTTTCTGTCTGCCTTCTGGCCAATCAGCAGTTTATTAAACAGTAGGAGGGACAAATATTTACAACATACCAGAACATAGTCCCACAGCAGTCAGATATTGGGGGAAAGCAGAAATATCAGAGATACAGGGAACAAATCACAGCCAGTTCTCACCCAGCCAATTCTTGGGGCCAAATGGGGTAGGTCTTGTATCCATGAGTCTTTAGACTGACTAGGTGAGCAGGCGAAGGGAAGAACTTCTCCCTTCTCCTCCTTATCTTTCTTTCCCCACTCAGCTATGTCAATTCCTGGTTTAATTTTCCTACTAGAATTAAAGATGTGCGGCCACTAACACCTACTCCTTTTGGCTTTTAACTCATGAATCTTTGCCTCCCAAGTGATGGGATTAAAGGTGTTGGTCACCACTTCCTGACCTTCCTGGCTTAACTCTGTGGGTGACTCTGTCCTCTGATGTTCAAGACCATTTTTTTTAAAAATTAAATATATAATATATACTATACTAGGGTACCTGTTGCACAAATGAAGAAAACTCAGGGATAGATCTCTGAGAAAGTAGCAGATATTAGAGAGAGTAAACATCACAGTCAGTCTTACCCAGCTGTCTTACAGCTTCCTCAACCTGGCTTCTCCTTCCCTGGCTTTCTATGCCTGCCTTAAATATTCTCTCCACTCAGTTAAGCCATGGCTCTACCACTGCCTGCCTGGAAGCCTTGAACTCCTTCTGTAAACTAAGATGACCCCCCCCCCAACACACACACACTCAGTTTGGATTAAGGGTGTAGGTCACCACTCCCGGGATACTCCCTGTGCTGGGATTAAAGATGTGTGAATCACCTCTGGCCCTCTGATCCTCCTAGACTGACTGTGGGTAGATTCCCTCTAATATCTCCGAAGCTTTTGAATCTTTTATTAAATCCCCACAGGTACCTATTGTATAGAGCTTATAAGATGTATATAACCATAGTTTACAGCAAAGGTCTACTGGCTAGAAATGTGAATTTCAACAATATCCTCAGTTGAATGTTTTATGCATGTAAGAGTTTAAAGAGCACCTAGTATGAAGCTATTGTCCCTAAGTTCACTTTTATAATAGGTAGGTTATCTTATATCCTTTTTTTTCTATTTTTATGAAAACTTTATGTCTCTATGTGGACATAAACACTGGAATCCTAATATATATATGTGAGAGAATATCATTTACAAAATGCTTAAGATTTAAAGTATTTCAGAATCTAGATTTTTTTTTAGATGTTGAAATATATACATATGCATAATGAGGTATTATAGAAAAAAGACCCAACTCTAAACACAGAATTCGCTTATGTTTTCTATATGTTTAAGCAATAATCCTGAAAGCCATCTCATCCACTGTTTTAATGACTTTGTGCATGAAGCAATGCCTATGTATTTTTACCTTCTAGAAAGATTAATGCTGCCATTTACCACTCATCTGGATAATCTCTGGTGTTTTGCAAGTGATTATGACTTGTGAATGTGAATTTATGCACACTTAGTAAACAACCATTTTCTTACACTTATTCACATATAAGTACTTCATGTTAAAAATCATGAGACTTAGTGACTCACTGATAAAAAACATCACATGTTCAGGGCACATGAACCATGAAGTGCATCCCTAGAATGGCTGTGTGAACAGTGACACATTGTCAGCTGGAGACAGCTGCAGACTTGGATTTTACCTGGGAGGCCCTGCTGTGTTTTTAAGGTTACTGAAGTTCTATTTGTATTTTATTTTTAGACGAGAGAACACATCAGAAGCAATTGAAGAACAAGGAAACTGATCCTTTAGGGATAAGGAGGCGTTCTGTAAGAAGACTTTCCAAAGTAATTTTGTCACACTCATCTCCCTCATTTAATAGCTTTTGTCTTAGATGCCTTTCTGATTCTATGAAATGCTCAGTTTCTTGAACTGTTATTAGTTCACCCTACCCTTCATACATTTTTATATTTTCTATAGGTGCTTGCTTTCTTTACTTAGAAATGTCATTGTTAATCCGATCCTATAATGGTGACTACCATGATCTATTAATCAATGGATACAAAATTGGAACATCATTGACATTAAAATTTTCTTTCATATTTACTTTTTTCTTCCTCACTAAAGACCTCTGTATGTATGTGCACACAGACAGACAGACACACACACACCATCATCATCATCACCATCATCATTGAGAGAACATCAATTGAGAAGTTGGTTATATATGCATAAACACATACATATATGCTTATGTTTATGGCAGTCAGAAGTTTTCCTTCATTTGACGTGCAAGCCTTTCAACAGGACTACCTTTCTCACACCACAAAACACAGTTACAAGTCAGAGGTTGGGCCATTCATATATGCCTACGCTTTTAGTGCCCGTGGACCAAGGTTTGAAAACAGTTTTCACAGAACCTTTTATACTGAACTATTTTGAGAAGATTCTCCACCCATGTTTAAGTGTTAGGCTTTTTCTTCCTAGTTAGACTTAGTCAATACTCAACACCAATCTGCATTGTTTTGTAAAAGTGACTGACTTCCTCTTCTGTCTAGTCACGCTAACACTAAACACTTTAAAAACCGTTAGCCCAAACATAGTACTTCTTACAAAATGTTATTTCTGTTTTTCTTTAAGTGAACCTTTAACACTTCATTTACATTTGAATGCATATTAGTTGATTTTAAGTACTGTTTATACGGGAGTTCATTTTGTGGATACAGTAAAAAAAAAAGGGAGGGGGCTCCATTTTGATAAAATTCACTTGTATATGTGCTGTGAATGCCAAAGCAAAGAATAACAGTTGGCTTCTTAAAAAAAGAAATAGTCCACGCTTAGCCTCTTTATTATTTTCTCATGCTGTTTCAAGAAAACATTTTCATTTTTATTCTGCATTGTTCTATTAAGACCATGTGTGGAGAAAATGCATAAATATCACTACAGGCGTGAGCTACAAGACAAGCAGAAAATATGCTGAGAAATAATGAAACCACGTGATGGTCATCAACTACTCTCATCACTGGCACGAGAGAAGACAAAAGCATTGTGATTTAGACTTTCTCTTAGACCGAGACAGACTAAAGCAAGGACTCTAGTCATTTAGAACTGAGAGGATTGGGAGGGTCAGAGTTCATGTTGTGACATACGTCTAGCACATGTAGAGCCCTGGACTTAGTCTTCAACAACTCAAAAAATAAAATAGAAAATACGGAAGTGAGGTCACATATTTTGCTTAGCATATCCTATTTATACTAGCATGTTGTCTTAGGGTTTCTACTGCCGTGAAAAAACACTATGATCAAAATCCAGAGGGAGAAGAAGGTGTTTATTTAATCTTATCCTTCCAGGAAACAGTTACCCATCACTGATGAGAGTCGGGACAGGAGCACAAGGCAGGAACATGGAATCAGGCATTGCTGCAGAGCTGAGGGAGAAATTCTCCTTCTTGGTTTGTACTACGTGGCTTCCTCAGCCTGCCTTCTTATATAGCACGGGACCACCACTGCACACAGTGGGCTGGGCATACTCCCACCCCACTCACATCAATGATTAATTTAGAAAATGCCTCACAGAACTGCCTCGTTTGGTGTTATTTCCAGATGATTCTGGCTTATGTCAAACTGTCAACAAAAACACCAAGAGCAGCAAAATCTTAACCAGCACATGCGTGTTTGCTGCTTCAACACATCTCAGCAGAGCTATTCTGTTCCTGGCATTCCTCAGTCCTATTTGGGGTGTCTCACCAGCTGGAGTCAGTGTATTTCTGGGGACAATGCCAAGACAGTGATGTATATTAGTGAATTGCTTTGGTATCAGATTTCCATGAGAGATGACCTTGGAAAACTCATCAACAGTTCACCTGTTGCTTTGTGACTAAGTGTTCTATCACCAAAAGCTTTACAAGTTTAATTCAGTGTCTCTTCTTAAACTTCCTAAATTATTCGTCCTGCTAAATATTTATAGTTCCGATCACAGTGATGGGTTTTGCCTGTCTCACCTTAATTACACTAGTGGCATGTTTCCGTTGTCACTTTTTATAAACCCAGTCTCTCAATCAAGATTTTTATTTTTAACTCTACTCAGTATTTCCTATTTCTCATTCTCTCTCCTCACCTCTAGCACCAAACAATTTATCTTTCTCCTTCATTTTTTTAAAAATAAAACACTTCACACATCACTGCTGAGACTACTAAATGACTTCAAAAAATATTTTCAACACTGTATTTACACCACAGAACAAAACATAAGCCAAAATATTCAATGACTAATGCACACAGCTCTTGGTGCTCTGTGAGGCAGCCCGTCAAACCTGCTTTGGGTGTCTCATCAGAGCATACGCAAGCTATTATGTTACCTTTTTATATTTATGTGGATGAATCTAGACATGATCTGCAAGCATAGTCCAGTTTAAGAAGCCCCTTATTTTTCTTTTAAAATGTTGAACAAATTGTATGCCATTATGTTTTTATATTTACTGTGTGTGCATGTTTATATGGGTGGGCACATGTGTGCCACGGTGTCCACGTCTATGTGGAGATCAGGAGACAATTTTTGGAACTTGGTTCTCTCCTACTATGTACAATGATCTGGTTCAACAGTTCAACTGTAGAATTTCCTTTTTATGATTTTTTTGGCACTCAAAGTTAGAATTTCAGATGTCAGACTTTCTAATTAGAAATGCTTACTATATTTTCTGTCTGTCTCTCTTTCTCTCTCTCTCACACACATACACACAATGTGTTTAGTGCCAGAAGTCACAATACTTTGGGATTTATTAGCAAAATATAAATCTATACTTTGCTAGAACTTGAAATGCAAGGATAAGCATCTTGAAGACCTGGGATTACACCAAGAGGAAGAACAAGGAAGAGCCACAGGCCAACTGGGATCCATCTATCGATCTCACTAGTTGAAGACTGATGACCTGTCTAAGCCTTATGAAACCAAAAATACATTTTCAACAGTTTAGGAGATACTGTAAATTGGTTATCACTTGATTAGTTAATATTTCATTTTTGAACTTTTTTTACTTAAAAGTTTTGTATTTTTACATACCATCCACAGTTCCCTTTCCTTTCCTTCTCCCATTCACTCCCGAGCTTCATCCCTAGTTAATACTTCTTGAAGCATCTTGGTGAAGGCTGTTGGCTTGATCTGAGCTCAAGTGAATCTACCGTAGTTCTTCTAAAATGGTTCAGTGTATAAACTGGCTAGTGCAATTAAGAACTTTTGCAATGAGCCTTGCTAATTAAATCTGGCTTACTGGTAATTATAATCAAACAGAACTGTAAGTAGGCTTGCTTTTCTATCCTAAGGTATAATAAAGCTTAAAGCTTGAACTTAGTTCATTAGATGTGGTGGTTCATTTGGTTGATTTTTTTTCCTGTTGTAAAGTATAATCTTTCATCCCAGAGGTTCTAATGTAATCATTTTATCATGCCACTGTATGTAAATTCGTTACATAAGAACTCCTAAATGAGTAGGACTGATCTCACACTTCATTGAAGATTGAAGATTATTGTAAGCATCTAGAAAGATAAGGAAGATGTGGGAATCTGTTTCAAATTTAATACAAACAGTCTGAGATATCAGAGGACAGATCCACCTCTTCCAGTCTTTGTTTGTTTGTTTGTTTTTTCCAGACAGAGTTTTCTCTGTAACAGGCCTGGCTGTCCTGGAATTTGCTTTGAAGATCAGGCTGGCTTTGAACTCACAGAAATTCTCTCCTCTCTGTTTCCTAAGTGCTGGGACTAACAGTATGTGCCACAGCTTCTTCTGCCTGCTCTGTCTTTCTATGTCTGCCTTAAATACTTTCTTCCTCAGCTAAGGCATGGCCGCATCACTGCCTGTCTGGGAGCCCGGAATTCCTTCTGTAAACTAAGATGACCTCAAACTTAGATTTGATTAAGGGCGTACACAGGGATTAAAGGTGTGAGTTACCACTATCTGATCCTCCTAGACAGACTGTGGGTAGAGATCCCTCCGATCTCAGATTGTTTTTTATTAAATTTGAAACATATCCCCACAGGAAGACATTTTGCTAATTTGGGAAAATCAGCCTTTCTCAGTGGGCTAAAGAAGGTAAGGAAATTGTGTTTGACTTTTTAAATGTTTGTTCACTTGCTTGCAAGTTTGCATTTACTTTTGATTTGTGTAGATTTGTAGGATTATTTTTTTTCTTATATCCATGGTTTGCTTACAGTGTAACTTAGAGGTTCTGTTGAGTGGTGTGTTGACAGGTGTGCTTTTATTTCTAGTACCCTAGAATACTGTCTGCATGCCTAACATGCACATGAGAGAAATCTTGCACAATTTTGTGATGCAGGGACTTATTTTCAATATTTAATTTTATTGAAAAACTTTAGCTCTATGCTCCTGTGTTTGAACATGTGATGAAATATTTTACCCAAGAAAAGATGCATAGGCTGAATATTTAAAAAGATCCAGGACAGAACCACACAGTCATTAAGTGGACATAAGGATAATCTGGCTTACTTTCAGATTTTTTTTTCCAAAATTTATTTTACCATGCCTATGGATAGAATATTTTACCTGAATTAGTAATGCATCACCACTTTTTGAAAATTTATATCCTGAATTAATTTCACCCTTGAATATGCAATTTAACTTGCTTTCCTTTTAATTTTGATACAGCATATTTAATTTTGACCTTTTACTACCTTACTATGTAAAGCATGCAGGATCTTCATTAGTTTGAAGCCTCAAAATTCTCATCTACAAAATAAGGGAAGATAATATATATGATAAGAACACCAATGTATACTTCCTAAGATTTTTATAATGAATGATTAATTTTTGAGAAGTCTTCAACAATTCTTGACACATAGTAAGGGCTATGAGATTCCTAAGAATAAACTAGAGATAAAATATATAGAAAATAAGCTTAATTAAAAAAACAAATGTCTTAACTGACTTTAAATTAAAATAAAATGAAATATAAAACATGGGCCTCTTATCAAAAAGTTAACATTTATTTGCAGCACCAGCTTCTTTTTTTATTGTTTAGTTTGGTTTTATTGAAATGAAGTCTCATGCTTCTCAGAATGTTCTAGAACTCATTATGTGACTGATGATGTTATTGAACTTCTGAAGATCCTGGCTCCCCTGTGGAGTCTAAACCCAGGACTTTGTACACGTAAGGCAATCACTCTGCCAAACGACCTATGTCTAAGAACCATGTTTTTAGAAGTAATTTTTGTTAGTAGGCTTTGATGGATCAAATTTTGAAACTTACACCACTTATTCCATGAAGAGGAGGGTTCTTTAAGACAGACACTTCTAGGGAAGTTTACTATATATGTGCAAAAATATTTTCAGCAAATGTTTACTGAACAATTTGGAAAAAAACCAATTTCAATATCTATATTGAAACCATCATATCTGTAAGTTGTAGAGTGCATTCAAAAGAGGTTATTATTGATTAAAATATTTAATGATATTTTAAGTCCTTGGCGAGAAGAACACATTTAGTATAGTTATTTTTATTATCTCTATTAACATCACTATATGCTTCCACTTTCCCATTTCTCTGTTTCCTGATAGCATCTGCTTTGGGCCTTATTCTAGGATTCCTTAGGCTTGTTCCAAGCCTAACTTGGAATCATGCTGCCTCGCCTTCTGTATATTCACTAAGAGTTTTATTAGAGTTTGCTACCAGAGACCAAACTCTAATTCTGCTTGATTACTTCTGGCCAGTAGCCAAAAGAAAGCAGCAAAATTAACCCAGCAGTCACTTCTGTATGCTCCTAACTTCCCTTCAAGTTACTGTTGCACTTTCTCCAGTATGGGAAAGAGATGATTTCAGTAGAGTATGAGAATAATGGCAGGAAGATGGAGAGAGCACAAGGACAGCATAGCTAGAAATTTGTAAATGATGGATAGTAGATAGGTATGTGTGAATGATAGTAGGTAGATATTTGTGAATGACTGTAGGAAGATATTTGTTAATGATAGTTGGTGATTTTTAGATGTATTCCTGTAGGACTGACAGTATCCTGTAGGGATATTTACTTTAGATTTCCAAGTTGAATTTGATGTGTCTCTAGGATAGCTATTGCAAAGCAAGTTTGTGTTTCTTAACACAAAGAGATGCTGAAATGGGATAGCTGTGGCTCCCTGCATCTAAAAGACTGATTACATACATTTCTTTCCCATATAGTTGTTCCTAGTTTGTAGTATGGATATTTGTATGCTTGAGATGACACATGTGAAAGTATTATGGCTTCAGATTTGCTTGAAATCTATTATCTCTCTCTATCCATCCATCCATCTATCTACCTACATCTATCCATCTGTCTGTCTATCTATCTATCTATCTATCTATCTATCTATCTATCTATCTATCTACCTATCAACCTATCAACCTATCATCTATCTATCTCTCTGTCTATCTATCTATCTATCTATCTATCTATCTATCTATCTATCTATCATCTATCTATCTATCTATCATCTATCTATCTATCTATCTATCTATCTATCTATCTATCTATCTATCAATCATCTATCTATCCTTCTCTCTGTCTGTCTATCTATCTATCTATCTATCTATCTATCTATCTACCTCTCTATCTATCTGTCTATAATCTTCTGAGTTAAAATGCTTCTTAAAATACAGACACGCCTCCCCACTTCCCTTGGTTATTGCCTTCTGCCTCTCATTTTCACAAATTTCATATGCTTTTTACTTGCTGAGGACAAAGGCAGGCACTATATGACAGCGAACAAATCAAACTACCCCTGTTACCATGGTGCTTGAGACACTCATGGAGACAGAGACTAATGAGGTAATCACACGAGTAATAGGAAATTATATTTGTGATAAGGACATACAATGATATTAAGAGCCATAGCATCACGTAGTGAAGAGATGACACTTAGGCTACAGTTTCCTAGAGATAATAATGACAGAGATGATATTAAGATTAGCTTTTAGCAAGTGACATGGGGAGAAGGGACATTCCAGGAACAAGCAGTTTGTTAAGGGGCCTAGACAGCTCTGGAGCTTGACTTGAATCTTTAAAGTACCTCTGTGTTTCTAAAGATTAAATGCATCTTGAGTACAGGGCAGACAATTACATTAAGTGTTTGGACGCTAGCATCTACTATACTTTTATAATTTCTTGGACTGTTTTTATTCATTGATTTTTTTCTTTCATGTTTATCTACTTCATTCTATATCTGGAAGGTTCTCTGTCTCTCTCTTTCGTGTGTGTGTGTGTGTGTGTGTGTGTGTGTGTGTGTGTGTGTGTGTATGGGGGGGTGCTGCAAATGTGTGCACATGTGTTTAGAGGCCAAAGAAAACCTTGGGATATATTTCTTCAGGCAGTGTCTCCGGTCCTTTTCTTTTGAGACAGGTCTGTCCCTGGTATAGAACTCACCAACTAAGCTAGAAAAGATAGCCAAGAAGTGGCAGGGACCAGCTTGTCTCCAGGTTCCTGTGCTTGGATTTCCGGTATGCCACCTTATCTTGCTTTTTAAAAAACATGTGGGTTCTAGGAATTTCCTTGTTCTTATAAGCCATTTACGTATTGTGTATCTTCCTAGCCCACATCGGGAAGGTTTTGTTTTGTTTTACATTTTAGAAAATATGAATTTTTTCTTGTTGCAAGGTAGATAATTTTGTATCTTGATGTCTTTTCTTGAATATGATTAAATTAGAAAAAGTTTGAGTCCATCTTTTGCATTTAAGATTTTTCCTGAAAAGGCTGGGGAGATTGCTCAGCAGGAAACTGTTGCAAAACTCGAGTTTCAATCCCCAGAACCCAAATAAATCTCTCTCTCTCTCTCTCTCTCTCTCTCTCTCTCTCTCTCTCTCTTTCTCTCTCTCTCTCGGTGTCTGTGTATACAGATTGTTAGGCGAGTCTCCAACAGGCTGCAGCCTAGGGCTCTCCCTTTCTGCTAGTGAGGCATTAATATTTTAACTGTCATATCCAAAACCCCTCGAATGAATCAGATTTCTGTTATTTGGGATGAATATATAAACTCTCTTAGTCTCTGGAGCATCTCACAATGATTTTATTTTCTCTGCTGGCGTGCTCTCTTTGGCAGTCTTCGGTACTTTCCCACATACTGCATAGGGTGATGTTCAGCTGAAGGTTCACGGGGACTGCGCTGACTGCTGGAGCCTTGTTCTGACCGCTCTCTGATCATCAGTGTGAACTACAGCTGCCAGAGCATCCTTGATCTCCTGGTTCCATGTCGTCAACACACAAACTCAACACAGATCTCCTCACTGCTCCCTTTGGTCCCCGTCTTCTCTGTGCTGACATAGAAATGTTAATACTTGTGGCTGGATAATTTACAAAGTGCAGACATGTATTTGCTCACAGCTCTGGAGGCTGGGCAGTCGAAACTCGGGTGCTACAGTTGTCTTGGTGATCTGGTGAGGGCTGCTCCCATCTTCTGAGATGGTATGATGCTGCTGCAGCCTCCTGAGAGAAGGGGATGTTATGTTGTCACAGGCATGAGAAAAGGTATAAGGGTTATTTAAACAAATGCTGGACGAAACCTCTTTTATAAGGGCTTTAAGTTCTTTCTGCATGTATGCCTGCACTCCAGAAGGGCACCAGATCTCATTACAGATGGTTGTGAGCCACTATGTGGTTGCTGGGAATTGAACTCAAGACCTTTGGAAGAGCAGCCAGTGCTCTTAAACTCTGAAACATCTCTCTAGCCCTCTGTTTATGCATAGACAAAATTATATACATTTATACATATGCAAGATTATATATGATACACCCACACATATATGCATGTGTCATGGTTACATCATGCATCTTGATTCCATTCATTTCCCTGTCCCTTCACCTCTTCTCTCTTCCCCTGTAACCCCCAAAACAAAATAAAATACGATTTAAAAGAAAAGAAAAAAATCTCGTTATGGAAACCATAGTGTGACACAGTGAGTCATGCAGTTCACCCTTTGTCTGTACATCTTTACCTGCAATGGTTCACTGCTATGAGTCATTGTTCTGGTTCGAGGCATCTGGCTTCTGCTGGACCCTCATTGAGACTCCTGTTGGACATCCTGCTGTTGCCCTGTATCTCAGAGATTCTGAAGCTTTGGATCTGTAGAGTCTGTCCCTTCACATTCTCCAGCAGATCAAAGAGAGGGTGGATATTTGTGGTGGGGGGGAAGAGGGAAAGATTCTTGCCCCCACCCCTTGCCACTTGTGGCAGGCATGAGAGCTGACCCTGAGGTCATGAGAGCGGGAGAGCTGGTCCGGCCCCTCATGAGCTTCAACACTCAGGAGAGTGACCCCTAGGCAATGAGTAGAACTGGCCCTGGTGGAGTAGGTGTGAGCAAGGCCAGAGGGTAAGAAAGCAGAACTGTCCTGCCCCATGCTGCTTGTTGTGTGAGGTGAGTTAGCCCAGGTTGGTGCCAAAGAGTTTACCCTGATGATGAGGCTGAAGGAAAACTGTTCTGTGGGGATTCAATAAAAGCTTCAAAAGTTTTGGAGATATCAGAGGGAATCTACCCACAGTCTATGTGTCGAGTTAGTAAAAGCTCCAAAAGTTCCAGAGCTCTAACCACAGTCAGTCTAAGAGAATCAGAGAGTGGTGATTCAAACCTTTAATCCTAGCACAGGGAGTATCCTGGGAGTGATGACCTACGCCCTTAATCCCAACTGAATTGAGGTCACTTTAGATTATAGAAGGAATTTCAGGCTCCCAAGCAGGCAGTGGTGGGGCCATGCCTTAATTTACCAAGAGAGTATTTAAGCTTAAGGCAGGCATAGAGTTGGGGGAAGCCAAGCCGAGGGAAGTGAGGCTGAGGAAGCTGGAAGACAGCTGGGTAAGATCTGACTGTGGCATTTATTCTCTCTAAAATCTCCGACTTCTTCAGAGTTCTATCCCTGAGTCTCATTTATTCGTGCGACACTGTTTAGCTGACCAACGCAGCTACCACTCAGGCTCAGAACCCGGGCTATGAGTTGACCCACCCTAACTTTATGGTTTAATACATAAACTTTAGGAAACACATATTCAAGCTGTGTTTTCTCTGCACTGAAGTCCAGGAAGCTATTCAGGCAATAGGCTGGCTTTGTTTGTTTGTTTTCAGGATTCACCTAGTTAGTTTCCTTACTCTTAAAGATTACAGTATGGCCCTGTAAACCATTCTTACACTGTTTTGACTATTTTTGTGGTTGTTTCAGATGGTAGGGCATTATCGTTCTTAATGCCCCACCCTTGAAAGAAATAGGATTGGAATAACATGGATAAAATATTCATGTGGTTAGAATTACATGCTGCCTGATAAGACTAGAGAAATAAAGTGGAAACAGGGGATTAGAAAAATAGAATTCACCTTTCTCTTACCTTTTATGTATAGAATGCTTACCTGTTTATTGCTGCCATGACGACCAGCCTTCAACAGCTCAGGGACTGAGGGGGATCCAGAGTCAATGAATTAATTACTCACCTTTATTTTTCTATCCGAGGGAGTAAAATTTATCTGGTGCTGATGGCAGGGGGGTGCAAAACTTAACTCTCTGGGACCAGCAAGAAAAGGAAACACAGACAGACAGACAGACAGACAGACAGACAGACAGACACACACACACACACACACACACACACACACACACACACACACACACACACACACACACACACACACACACCATGTCAGATCTTACCTAGGGTGCTGATGAATGGCAAGCCTTCAGATGATCAGAGAATCTGAAGAGGAGATGCAGAACAGGTGAACTATTGAACAGACAGATACATGAGGACTTTTCTGAGGCACAAAGCTTAGGTATTTATTATCCTTTCTGCTGCTTGCCCTGCTCTGTTCTTTTTCTGTTCTGTTCAGCCCGGTGTCTCCCTTCTGTCTCTCTTGATGTCTTCATTCTACCTAATACTTTCCTTCTCCTTGCAGCTTATATATTCTAGCAAAATCTTTCAAGCAGTATAAAAATTACAATGTGGTTACATTAAATTTTTAAGTGAATTATTACAATGAATACAAGTAAAAAAACCCAGCATGTTTTTCATATCTCATATATGATTAAACATTTTATGTACAGGTGAAAATAAGTTGCCCCCAAAACCCGCATTCATTTATACCCAAGCAACTTGTTATAGATTAACAGAGTAAGCAAGCACGGTATTTTTCTTAGTCAGTTCTTTTGCTGGCAGGCTCCATTTTGAGGTTACAAAGAAAGGACCAATTATTTTATTATTCATCTTAAAAGACAATCTTAAAATAATCACAAATCTAAATTTTTATACATAAAAAACAAGGGTCTAGAGAGATGGCTCAGGGGTTTAGAACACTGGTTGCTCTTCTAGAGGTTCTGAGTTCAATTCCCAGAACCCACATGGTGGCTCACAATTGTCTGTAATGAGATCCGGTGCCCTTTTCCTGTGTGCATCCATACTTGGATGCAGAATATTGTATACATAATAAAAAAAAATAAATCTTTTTTAAAAAAGAAAAACAATGTCATTTCTATTTTAAATCCTCAAGATGCATACCTACTCATCAACACATTTTTATATCAGGAAGCTGAGGGCAGTAATGGGTACAAGGAATTACTCATCACCTTTGATTACCAACCCGTCCTAGCAAGAAAGATATGTCGGCCAGAAATAGTCATGTTTTGCACCCTGACCTCAATAAATTCCATGTTCAACGATTAAAAGTATGATTCTGTAAGCTTTACATTGTTTCCCAAGATTTTCTGTCCCAGATACATTAAAACATCTTAAACTAACCTTACTAACAATTCTACATGTCTAAATTCTTTCTAAGGGTGGTGAGTGAATCATTAATATGCTCCAGCAGCAATGCTTGGAAAAAAGTCAATAATTATTCTTTTAAGTACCACTAACACTGACTAGTGAGTGTCTTGAAACCCCCTGAGAGTGTTTATACAACCCATTGATTGTGAGGGATGTGGTAACTGATGTGGAAATGTCTTTCTTTATGCTGTGAATATCATTCTTTAAATAAAGGACTGTTTTGGCCATGGCAGGCACTGTAGAAAAAGTAGGTGGGGAAAATCAGCATAGGTAGGAGAAGGGCAGAGTAACATACAGATCGAGCCAGATGTCCTAAGAAGCAGCATGTAAGGAACACAGGTGGGCCATGGGCCACGTGGCAGGACAGATTAATGAAAATGGGTTGAGTTAAGATAAAGGAGCTAGCTAGCAATATGCCTGAGCCATAGGCCAAACAGCCTGAAATTAATGTAAGTGTCTGTGTGTTTCATTGGGACTTTGTGATTGATGGTCCAGATAAATGGCAAGCGGGTCCAAACCTTGGAGCTAGCTGGGCCAGAAACCTCATTGTAACAAGTTTGGATAGATGCCAGGTAGTAGTGGCACATACCTTTAATCTCAGAACTTGGGAGACAGAGGCAGGTGGAGCTCTGAGTTTGAGGCTAGCTTGGTCTACAGAGTGAGTTTCAGGACAGCATGGGTACACAGAGAAATTCCATCTTAAAAACAAAACAAAACAAAACGAAAGATACAAACAAAAAATGCAGTTCAGAATCAGGTTGCTCTAGTAAAATGACTGTAGTAGGTTTCCTCTAAGATCCATGAATGACTTCACTAGTCCCTGGTAGTTGCCAAGACTTCTAGTACTAGGAATGATTTTCCTCCCATTGAGTCAACCTTAAGTCTGATTGGCTGTTGGTTACTGCCAAGACATGATTGCTATTATTGTACCACGAGAGTAAGAGGCTTTAGAACACTAAATCGAAGGTCTTCATCAAATCTCTCCCCACAGAGCTCAGGGAACTTAGGAAGCGGAATGAGAGAAAGCGCCACAAGAAATGGAGGACACCTAGAAAACAAGGCCTTCAGAATCAACATGGACAAAGCTCATATGAGCTCACAGGGACTGAATCAGCGTACACAGAGCCTGCACAGGTCTGCACTAGGGCCGCTGAGTGTGTATTAGGGCTTCCAGTTCAGTGTTTTTATATGAGTTTTTATATGAGTGAGTATGTAAACTAGCCGGTCTCTGATTCTTGTGCTTTTTCTTGGGTTCTTTTCCTTCTGTTGATTTGCCTTGTCAAAATTTGCTGTGATAACTTTGTTTTTATCTTACTATGTTTTATTTAAATAATGAATGAATGAATTAGTGAAAACCTAACAACTAGGGTAAAGGTTAACAACTAAACTGTCACTTATACCTGCAGGGAGAGGGAAGTCGGTTTTGCCCAGTTGAGTGATATTAGGTATATCAACCACTCCAGGACAAGCCTCAAGTAGCAGCTGACCAATCTATAATTGGATTCCACAATTATTTTTAAGTGTTTTTATTTATTACAGTTTGATGGATTTTTATTTTTGCTTTTTGGGTGTGGTTTTACTTTATTTTGGTATTGGTGGTGTTTGTTATTTTATTGGATTTTTGTTTACCTTTTGAGAAAGAATTTAAATTTGGATGTCTAGGGATATTGAGAAGTTCTAATAAGGACCTGGACAAAAGAAAGACATTTATGAACAAAAATATAAATAACAAAGAACAAAACAATGATGTATTTGTGTAGCAAATGGTCAATTGTGCTGACTAGTTTTATGACACAAGCTAGAGTCATTAAAGAGGAGGGAGTCTCCATTGAGAAGATGTCTTCCTTAGATCAAGCTGTAGGCAGTCCTGTAGAGAATTTCCTCTGCTTAGCGGGTGATGTGGCAGGGCCATCCCTGGACTGGTGGTCCTGGGTGCTATAAGAAAGCAGGGTGAACAAATCATGAGGAACAAGCCAGTAAACAGCCCTTTTCTATGGTCTCTACATGAGCTTCTACCTCCAGGTTCCTGTCCTGTTTGAGTGCCTGTCCCGACTTCCTTCAGTGATGGACTACAATATAGAAGGGTAAACCAAATAAACTATCTCTCACCAAACACACAACACAACTCTCTCTCTCTCTCTCTCTCTCTCTCTCTCTCTCACACACACACACACACACACAGACACACACAAGGTGGGGAGAGAAAGGGAGGGAGGGAGGGAGGGAGAGGGGGGGGCAAGAAGGCTGGTCACTATGTTCACAAGTATCCAAATATCGCACCTCACACCTGGTCATCACTACCGTTCATTCCTCCCTTTGGCAGCTGGTAAAGCGTCTTCTGGTACTAGAAAAACTAGTACTTAGGGAGGAAGCTTTCAGGTCAATTCCAACAGTTTTCCAAATTCTGTGTCCAAAGTCTATGGTGTCTTAAATAAAATGACTGATCTTCAATTTCTGGGAGGAACCATGGCAACAGCAACAATTTCTATTGTTTTGGAAGGCTCTTAGACTCTCCACACACACACATGTGCATACATACATACACACATATACATATAATATACATGCATACATATATACATATGCACATACACACATGTATATGTATATATGCACACAATACATTTATATGTATAGCATGTGATTTTAGGAAATATTAAATTATATGTTTCCTTAAGGCTTCTTAATATTCCTTGAGAATCTCTAGAACCTCATTGATATGTTAAGATTTTTTTTGTTTTGTTTTGTTTTAAAAAGGAAAGTTAAAGGCTTTCCATTATAAAGATGTTAATTTGGGGGAAATTCTTTTATATATACAATTTTTTATTTTTAAAGATAAAAACAAAATTGCAACTAACAATATGCATGTACTTGTTCTTTTTTACAAGAATAATTAAATCTTGGCTGAATATTTAATAGTGATGACATAAAGCATCTCCAGAATTCCTCAGACTTGATTGATATTTTGATTTTAAAATTATCAATGCTCTAATACCATTTTGAATAAATAAATGCTACAAAATGGAAGAAGTATGTTTAGAATATTCAGAATTGTTGGAAATTTCTTCCAAACCCTGAGCCAAAATTTATTGACTTTTTGTGTTTTTAATTTTTTTGAGAATTTCATATTCTTTATAAATTCTTTAAAAAGATCGTATTCTTTTCCCTAATTCAACTTACCAGCGACTAATTCTTTAAGGACTTAAGTTAATGAAAGTTTATATCATTTTATGTATTTGGTTTTATCTATGACAATTGCCTTTATAGACATTGTGTTAACAGAACTGTGTCAAATCTATTTATGGGAGGCAAATTCCTCCTTTGACATTGGCAGGCGTAAGGTTTCATTCTTTCTTTTTCTCTGACATAGTATTCATGGATTCTATCCTTTTAATAGTCTGATTTCTAAAGGGAAGGGTATAAATGTCTCCTGTTAGAATATCTCTTTTCCTGTCAGGCAGTTACAAAAACTCACCTCTATCAATTATTAAGTTACTGTGTTTGATAGGCACCTCAAGAGTTAGCACTTAAAGCTGACCTCCAAGAAGAAAGACAAGGAGAGCTTCCACCTTACAACCTGACAAAGAAGAAGCATGAATAACCCCCAAACTAAAATCTTCAGCAAATGCAGAGAGAACTAGATACTGTCCACCAGAGACTCATGATTTAAAAAAGAAAAATATATAAGAGGATTCAAAGTCAACTCAGCCAATATGCTTTCCTTTCAATCTCTTCGTTGTTTAAATTGGCCAAGAAAGGGATCTTTTGCAATGTCCTCCCAATTGCCTCATCTTGGTAATGAGTAGTAATTAAAAAGGAAAGTACTAGATAGTTACAGCATGGTGTTTTTAAAGAAGACACGGAGGGGCATTGTCAGAGTCGGAATGGGGTCACTTGTAACCCAGCTAAGGCTGAGTGGTTGTTGACCAGTGTTCAAGGTTCCATTCATGTTGTGCACATGATGTTTCCTTCAGGTATGGGAAATTTTTCAGGAATCTTCATGCTAGCCCAACAATAGGTGGCATGGCATTCCCAAATCCTTTAGGACTGAGCAATAGATAAATAGGGATGATGAATCCAGACAGTGTAACATATACTCCACAACAACGACTCTTTCAAAATGATCATTACCACAGGAATGGGATGATGAGTGAAGACCTGACATCAAAAGTGGAGGAACTGCCTCCCAGGAGGGGATTTCACAAAGTTCTTACAGCTTATCTCTTAACAAATCACCACTATGCATATTTCCAGGCTTTTGTTTCATCTTTTCTGTGAAATCAGAACATTGCTACAGGAAAGGGAGAAACTAATAAATCCAATTTCTGCTTCATAATTTATTTTTTGAATATAGGGACATAGCTAAGATTGAGTTCAGGTTATGTCCTCTCTATGGTTCTACATATTGTGTGAAACTTTGTTTATGTGTGTGTGTGTGTGTATTTTTTTTTTTTAAGAGAATGCTGTATCCAAAGAAACTCCATCTTACAAATAGCAATTGATTCTATTTCGAGTGAAAACATATAGATAAGTATATTCTGCATATTTGTAGGCACACATACAACAGCTTTTCAATACTATTAATAACACAGGCTGATAATTTTTTCCTCAGAGTAAAAATTGCATTGCCCCATAGACTGACCAAAGTCAATTGACCATATGAGAATATAGGCATACTAAGATCACATCATAAAAACAGGCCTGAGGACTTATAGAACAATCTAAACCAAAGATAGGGCACAATTTCCTCATCCTAACCCCTTAATGAAGAGACATCCCTTAAGAGGCTGACAGAGATTCCCAGCTATTCGAGGGACTTCAACTTGGCTTTGTCCTCTTTACTGAGGTAGCTTGTTTAAAGTGCCATCCATCTGCTCTCCAACTCATTTGTCTCTCTGGACATGCTATCCATTTATCTGTCTGGAATCTATCCTGTCCTTCACCTCTATGATCTCCTTGATTGCACACCTTGCTTCTTTAGACCTGGAGGCTCAGCTCAATTCTGTCTCTGCAGCTTGAACTCAGCATCCTTGCCTCCATCAGTGCCCATTACTTCATTCTCTGTTTCTTTTCGTCGTGCTTGTCTCCAGGTAGTAAACCATCAGAACTCTGATGCAGCTCATGCAACAGTTTGTAGCTGTACATACACATACATATAGAGATATGAACTGTGCGATGTGTAATGTGTGATGAGAGTTGATGTTATTAGATAAAACTGGGATAGAAGAATTTGTTTGCTTCTGCTGCAACCAAGGTAAATTAAGACTACTTGACAATTACTGCCAATGAAACTCATATAGTTCGTGAACTTACTGTCATTTGGTAATTGTAATACTGTGGAAAGATACAAATATGCCTTTTTTTGACATAGCACATGCACAGCAATCGGGTTCTTCAGTAATAAGACCTTTGATTTCACTTTATTAGTCTTCCTTTTTTTATCTGTAAACTGTCTAGTTAGAAATCAGAAAGGTTAAAGGTCATTAAGGATGGATCCTTTGCTTATAATCCTGTATGCTTGATTACACACTCATTTTAAGGAGTAAGAAAGTATCACAACTATTCCTCCTCAAGGCTCAAAACTAGAAGGATGCCTCAGTTAAGAGCATTGGCTTCTCTGCCCAAAGGACCTAGGCTCGTTCCCAGCATCCACACGGTAGCGCACAACACTGTATAGTTATCAGTTCCAGGGGAGTCATCGCCTTTTTCTGGCTTCCATAGGCATTGAGCATACATGGTGTGCACAGGCATATATGTAGGCAAAACAACTCACACACATAAAAATCAAATCAAAACTAAGAACAAAAATGTTTAAATACCTTATTGTGAATGGGAATTTTTGGACATAAGCTATGTAATCACACAGTGTAATTGACTGATTAGAATAGTGGTGAGCAGAAGTTGAAATCTCAAAGGTCCAGAGCCTAATTATACCTTGTCATGGACTATCTCCCACTCCTTGCTACTAATTAAGTCAGAACTAATCTTCCATGACTGATGATTAAAAATCTTTTGGGCATTATTAACTTCAGAGATTTCTATCTTCCACTAACCTAAGATATAAGGATGCCACTAGCATCCAAGGCTGGAAGGAGAGAGTCCCCCATTTGTAACCCCTTCTCTGATGTACCCACCAATGAAAACAGTTAAAAATTGTCTTGATTTATGACTTTCTTTTTTCAGATACTATAAAACTTCACAAAACTGCTCCAGCGCAGGAAAGTGGAACCTGTCGATCACTCAAACTTAGCTTCATCACTTTAGAATAACTATCTCCTATTCTCTTTTAGGTATGATCTGTTTCTTTTTTATTGAAAGTATGAGAGGACAGCTGTAGACTATATAAAAAGGAGAGATACAGTAATAGTATTGTTTGAAGTTTCTCTGTCCTGCCCCAGCTGGTCCCACAGCCATTTAGAACCAAATAAACACACAGAAAACTTAATTTAATTAAAAGCTGTTTGGCCTATGATGACTCAGGCTTGTTACTTTCTAACTCTTAACACTTTAAATTAACCCATAATTCTGATCTATGTTTATCCATGTGGCTTGATACCTTTTCTTCAATGCAGGATTCTCATCTTGCTTCCTCTTCGTCAGGCTGGCACCTGCTGCTCAGCCTTTCCTCTTCCAGAATTCTCCTAGTCGGGTTGCCCCACCTCTACTTCCTGCCTGTCTACTGACTAATATGAATTTTATTAAACCAATACAAGTGACAAATCTTTACAGTGTACAAGAGCATTATCCCACACTAAGGCTTCATTGAGACCCAGTAAGGAAAGACTATTCTTCCAAGCAAAGCATCTATATTTTTATAGATTTAGTTTTATTTTTCATTTGACTTGTGTACTGGTTAGTTGCCTGTTGATTTGACACAGGCTAGAGTCATTAGAGCATTGGGACTCAACTCAGAAAACACCTCCATTAGAGGAATACGATCCATTTGTAAGACATTTTATTAATTAGTGATTGACTCAGGAGGGCTCAGCCCATTGTAAGTAAAACCATCTCTGGGCTGGTGGTCCTGGGTCCTATAAGAAAACAGGTTGAGTAAGCCCTGGGAGCCAGCCATTAAGCAGCACCCCGCCATGGCCTCTGCATCAGCTCAGCTTCTGCCTCCAGGTTCCTGCCCTGTTTGAGTTCCTGCCCTCATTACTTTTGTTGATGACCTATTATATGGAATAGTGAATAAAATAAACTCTTTCTTCTCCAAGTTGCTTTGGTCATGTGTGTTTTACCACAGCAATAGAAACACTCTAAGACATTTTGTCACATAAATTTTTGAGACGAGAATGAAATCTTAGTTTTATCTCTCTCTGCATTCTGAACTGCTGGAGAATAATAAGATTACTTCCTAATGGGAGGCTTTCTGGAAAGTATAAAGACGTTGTATTGCTTCCTCCAGATTCTCACAAGAGTTGTTTCAAATGGGCTTGTCAATCATCCAGACAGGGAAATGCTGCCCAGAAAAGTTGACTGTTCAGAGATTTAGAAAACATAAAGAAGCCTTCCAAAACATTTAAGTATGTACAGAGGTCTCTCTGTAATATTGTCTACTCTTATTCTGTGAGAATGTTTTCCTCCAGAGTGTTTTGCTTATTTCTGACTCTCACTCATAATAATGTTTCTTATTAATCTACAATAAACATTCTTAATGCTATATTACAGTCTGTGTGTCTTGTGTGAATTCTTTCAATGATATAACAGGCACCTGGTGTTGGAAATCTCCAGATTGGTCCCCATTCCTGACCCCACCCAGATGTTCAGCTGACCACTCAGCCCGACTTCTCCTATTCCAGACCCTGCTCAACACCAAGCAGTGGCTCCTGCCCTGAGGCTGCTCAAAGACTGTGGCTACAGTGTCTTTAAGGTCCCCTCCTTAGGAGCAGCCTGGTGGTTTCTTTTCTTCCCGTAAAATCACCTGGAAATGGCTTGTTCATTAAATCTGGATTTCTTATTTCGGTTTGATTTGGCTTTTTGCATTGGTGGAGTTATCCACTTCTGGATTTTTTTTTTTTTTTTTTTTTTCAAAATACGTACCATCTTGGACCAAAAGAGAAGCCAGAGATCAACCCCAGTAACAAATGCATGCCATAACATTCTTGTTGACAAAAGGAATATTTTAGTATAAGAGAAAAATCTACAAGTTAACAAGACCATTTTAAAACGGCTTGATTTTTGTGCCTGGTTATAAATTTTATCCTTTAACAAGAAAACTGACAAAGCACATTGCACCGTACAGTGACTTCTGCTCTGTACTTCCTTTATCTTCCTTCTTCTTTTTCTTCTTCTTCGTCTTTTTCTTTTTTTTCAGACACGGCCTACTCTAGTTTAAAATGCTCTCAACTCACTATGTAGTTATAAATAAACTTGAACTCTTCATCTTTCTGTCTTTGTTACTGTCCTGTCAGGAATGAAAATATTTACTTTTCGTGTTCACTTTTATTTGAAAGTAGACTTTTTTGGCATAATATTTTTGATTATGTTTCCTCCTCTCCCACCTCCTCCCAGATCCTCCTCACCTCCCAAATCCATATCCTTTCTTGCTTCCTCTCATTAGAAAATAAAGTCATCTAAAAACAAACAAACAAAAAAAGAACATAAAACTAAAACAACAAACTGGAGTAGAACAACAAACCACAAATAGACACAGGGACAACCAAGTTAGCATGCACATTATTTCCCTAAAACCTCAAAATCAGAAAGATAATATAACACACACACACACACACACACAGATGTACACATATGCACACAAACAAAACCACACACACACACACACACACACACACACACACACACACACACACACACCTCCAAAAATGCCCCAAATGCTATTGTGTTTGTTTTGAGTTGGCATTCTAAAGATAGATTTTTACCTTTTTTTGGCTATCGGACCATTGAAACTATAAATCCTTAGAAACTGGAAATTCCCTAGGAATCTCTTCCTGGAAGAAGTAATAGACTGAATGAAGCCTGGTGCCAGCTAAATGGAGAACTTGTTTCCTCAGAGGGCTATTACTTAGTGCTGACAATCTGACAGGCCCCTTTGTGTGGGAGACAGTGATGATAGGCAGCACCATACTCTGACCAAGAATGCTTAGTTATGTTTTGTAACAAGAAGGTTTCTTGGTTCCGGGCAGCCGGAGGTCCAGACCCACAGACCTGCTACGCCAGACCCCTTAGCTACCTGCAGCTGATCAGGCCCCCAGAAATGACTCAGACGCGTATATTAACTTCATGCTGTTTGGCCTATGGCTTAGGCACATTGCTAGCTGGCTCTATCATCTCAACGCAACCCATTCTCATTAATCAGTCTGCCACACTGCCTGTAGCTCACCTGTGTTCCTTACATGTTGCTTCTTGGGCTGCTGGCTCAGTCTGTCTCTGACTCTGCCCTTCCTTTCTTACCTATTCTGATTCCCCACCTACTTTTTTTATGGTGCCTGTTATGGGCCAAAACAGCTCCTTTATTTAAAGAATGATATTCACAGCATACAGAAAGACATTCCCACATCAATGTGTACTTACTGTTCTCTATTTAAACAAAAATTTCATAGTAGAACCCTGAAGGCGGACCTAGATACTCTCAGTTAAGCTGAGCTATTTACAAGAGACTCCATCCATCAGAGCATTCTGAAACAAGAAGAGATCAGTCACAGTGCCTAGATGACACGCTGAGTTGTCTGCAGGCTGCTCTGTGCACTCTAGGTTTCCAGGTTTTATCAGCTGACACTCTACTGGGGTTGCCTTTTGGTTTTGGGCTTTAGTAAGAAATCCCAATAAAACTTAATTGGTTCACCAAGGTGGACTTTAGCATTAGCCTCAGTACTTCGATCTTTTGACAGCTCCCTATCTGGAGTGAGAAGATATTTCTTTATGTTTCTTCAGGCCTAGTGTCACAGAGTACCTTTAATCAGACCAGAACCCCCATACTTATCCTGGGCTCCCCCTAATATCCAGTGCTCCAAATCCATAAATTTTTTTGGCATGCTAGTTGGGATTACTTGACAGCTACTGAACTTGACTAATTGCTCCAAGTTTCTCTTTAGGAGGCTACATATTATAAATCTCTCTCTCTCTCTCTTTTTTTTTCTTTTGTAAAAGGTTGTTAGGATTTTTCTTCTTCTCCTTTTTCTCCTTTGCTTTCCTTTCCTTTCGACTACATCACAAATACACACACATAAATACAAATAAATGAACAAAGCCAATTTCTAGGAGTTGGTTCTCTCTCTCCACTGTGTGGTTCTTGAGTTTGAACTCAGGTTGTCAGACCTGATGGCAGACACCTTTAGACAATGAACTATCTCACTGACCTATAATTTTTTTACACTGAAAGTATTTCCTTTTCATGCATTTAATACAAGAAGAAAATTGACACTCATGTTCTGAACTGGACTTCTGATGTGGGAATTTCTTTCTGTGTGCTGTGAATATCAATCTTTAAGTAAAGGAGCTGTTTTGGCCCATGACAGGAACCATAGAAATAGTAGGAGGGGAAATCAGAGCATAGGTAGGAGAAGGGCAGAGTCAGATCAAACCAAGCCAGCCGCCCAAAAAAGCAACATGTAAGGAACACAGGTGAGCCACGGGCCACGTGGCAGACAGATCAATGAAAATGGGTTGAATTAAGATGTAAGAGCTAGCTACCAAGGTGATTAAGCCACAGGCCAAACAGCATGAAGTTAATATAAGTGTTTGAGTCATTTCTGGAGACCTGATTAGCTGCGGGCGTCTAAGGGGTCTGGTGCTGCAGGTCTGTGGGTCTGGACCTCTGACCACTTGGGACCAGGAAAACTTATTGTAACAGGCTTCCATCTTTAAAATTCAAAGCTTCATTTTCTCTTTAGTATCATTAACTATAATAAAAGAAGATGACAGCAGTTGGCCCAGAAAGGAAGATGGCACAGCATCCCTCTAATAAATCTTACTTCTGAATGAAAATATGAACTATGTGTGATTATGATTGGGCCTTAAAATGGGAAATAAAGCATTAGACAGAAAATAAATATGATACATGAAAATGTAAATATGATGATGCTTTAGAGAGGCAAGGCTTCCATTTACAGCCTGGAGAAGAGCTCACCGAGAGTGAGAACATGAAAGAGAGATTCAGAGGGGAGAGGGGAGGATAGGGAGACCTATCATGAGATCTAAGGTGAGAAAGAATTGGTCAAGGGGAGGACTCTCTACAGAGAACAGACTTCAGACCGTCCCTGAGCACTCTCTCTAGCCCTGACTACAAATTGATGGTAATGTCAAAGAGAACACATACATATCTCATTGAATATAGAAAAGTTGAGCTGCTGTGATCTGCTGTGGCCCTGGTTTCACAAAGCTCTGGGAAACAGAAAAGAGAATTTTACCCCTTTAGCATGCAGCTCCAGGAGGTAGATTCCATGATGTCAGCACAGTTTTACCTAATCTTGGATGTCTCCATGGTAACCCAATGGGGTCCTGTTACCTATCATGAATTAATGTCTACTGACTAGTTAGTGTTCATGATACTGGATGGTGCTCTCTGTGCTACCAGAGAAGAAAGCTAAACGTTAACCCAGATAACTTTTCATTGCTGTGAGCTAATGCCTTTGGTATAGGTACTCTGCATGCTACCAAAGGAGAAAAATTAACACCATCCCAGCTACAAACCCCTCAATTTAGTGGTTACCTGCCTTCATGATATACTGGTATAGTAGTGGCACAACAGTTGTGGGAATTACCAAGCACTATCTGATTGTTTCTAGAAATTCATTTTGTTATTTTTATTTCTTTACTTGTCTGATTAATTTGGGGAATAGTATCTCTGTATTGCTATGGCTAGCCTAGGAATTGCTTTGTAGGCCCAGTTCACCTTGAGCTCATAATTTACAAGCCTCAACTTTAAGAACTATGACTGAAGTCATTCACTTCCACACTCAGCTGAGAAATTCTTTGTTAAATTTGTACATATGTGTGATAAATATTTAATAAAATTAGTTTGGAATATCAGAGGACAGAGCCATATCTCTAGCCTTCTTTGTTTGTTTTTGTTTGTTTTGTTGAGGCAGAGTTTCTAAAGTTCAATCCTAAAAGGTTAAAATATGGCACTTTGGAATTGTACATGGATATCAAAGTCATTATCAAACACATTAATTTTTATAATTATATATAATTATAAAACACATCATTTTAAAAAACTACATGTATTGTGTGCTGGGACATTCTGTAGTTCACTAGTAGTGACTATCAGATGGCCCTAGGCTATCTCTGCTATTTCCTGTACTAAGACATTTTGACTTTGTCCTTTTGAAGTTCCCAAAACCTATAGGCCTGTTGCAAGTTAAGTTTAGAGACTTGCTTAAATAGAGGCTCTTCTTCAGTTCTTCACATGTACTGTAACATTTCAATGAGAAGCTAAAATTTATAAAACCCGTTGAAGGTAAAATGAGCCTGAACTTTGTTCCCTTGACCATGAGGCCTCAAGAGTGCTGAGGGCAATATTATAATGGTCTGCTGCTGTGGCCCTGGTTTCCTGAAGCCCTGGGAACAGGAAAGAAAATTTTAGTCCTCCAGACAGAGCTCCAGGGGGGAATATCATAATATCAGCATAGTCTTACATAATCTTGTATGTCCCAGTAACCCAAAACAATCCTATTAAATAATCATCATAGCGGGATGGAAACTCCGTACTCAGTCATGGGAAGAAACTGGGTAAACAAATAAAATCTTAACTACAGGACTTGCCAATATCTAAAATAATTTTTAAAAATATAAGACAGAAAAATTTATGAACAAAAGGAGGACCACAGAGATGAAAGTACGTGTCTAGTAAAATTTAATCTAGAGCCTTATGATGATGTTGTGGTACCAGAGATAAGTACTATTTGGAAAGTGGACTTATTAAGTCTTCTATTTACATATGCTTAGTTTCTCAAATATATCTAAATTGTGCTATATAATTGGCTTGTTCCAATGATTTCTTACCATCTAAAACACTAAAAAATAATAGCACATGTGTATGGGTTTTAGTGAATTGATGAACCAAAGATATATATATGTATAAAATATATATATATTTAAAAAGGTCCTCTTTTGCAATCCAGAACTCATTATTAAGTATGAATTTTGATACATGTCAGAAGGGATATGATGCTCAGTGCAATTCAAAGTGATGACACCATTGGTAATAATATTGGTTTTAAGAACAACAGTGTTGATACTGTACTATGATACTGCCGCATATGTAGACTTTCTCTTGGTGGTCTCCAATCCACACCTACACCAGGGTTAAGAAGAAAAAGAAGCACTCGGAAAGACAGCCAAGAATGAATACGCGCTTCCCAAAGGAGAGTAGAGTAACACATAGCCAAGTGTGCCATGATCTCCTCAACAAAGGGTTGTAGCTAGTGAGACACATTCTAGTGTAGACTATGGGTTCTTCAGAAGAGAGTCACAATAAAGCTGATTTATCATTAGCCATATATGACCTTCCTTCAGTTGTGCTCAAGGCACATTATAAAGGTTGCTGTATTTTTATTTATATTTTTTGTATCTTTTTTGGCAGCTATAGTTATTTGTGAGCTATCATTTGGGAGCTGGGATTAAACTCAGAACCTCTGAAAGAGCAGTCGTGTCCTTAACCAATAAGCCATCTCTCCAGTCACTTTTCATTATTTTTCATTTCAATATAACCAACCTTATTTTGTCAGATTTATTTATCAGTTTTATGTTACTTATTTATCTAATAATCTTATGTGTATTCATAAAGATCCTAGAAACAGCAAAAAAAAGCCTTCTTTGTCAGCATTAAGAAGTAGAGTTTATATAAACTTTGCCTTTTCACAATTCGTAATCACTAAGAATAGCGTTATTTTTTAAAAAGAGAGAATGAAAAATAATAAGATATTTTGTTAACTCTAGGAAAGGGAAAAGGTTAAAACACAGGTTTGTCTTCCAAGAACTCACAGTATGATTGCTTAAGAATACATATTTACAAATCAGTAAGGACCTAATAATGACCCTACAGAAACCAACAAAGGAATTTTGGAAACCCCATGTTTGGTTAAAAAAAAAATAATAATAATAAAAAGGAAAGTGGAAGAAATTACACGAAAGAGGCAGGATTTGAATTTTTCAGAGAAAAGAATATTTTCTCTGAACTGAATTCTTTAACTAGTTGGTTTTCCCTCTTTCTTTGAACATGTTTGCTAATGACTTTCTTTGGACTTTGTGGGCCATAGATTATGAATATTGATAAGGAAATCTTCATATACTTTCTTTGTTTGTGCCTTCACTTCAAATCACTGCTGTATCCGCAAAGGAACAGAATAAGAGTTGTGCATGAAATTAAGTATAGAAATGATTGAGGCTCTCCAAGATCTCTAAATTCTCCAGAAATAATCCTAATTTTCTACTCATGGGAATGAAAGATACGTTAATTCAGGTGGGTGCATTTTTAATACTATGGGTTGTATAGAGATCAATATTAATATTATAGAGTCTGTACCACCACCAGGGCATATGGAGACTGATGCTATTGCACAATTACATATCTGTGTCTTATTATTTCTAAGCTGAGTTCAGTCAAGATTTCAAAACAGAAGATTTAGTAATTAGCATATACTAATGCTAAGGGCAGTGCCAAGTTCTGAATGGGACTTATCTTCATAGGTAGGTAAATAAGATACACAATGGAAAGGAGCTTCACGAAGGGAGATGCTTTCAATGAGTATAGCTGAGACTTGTTCCTGAGCTGACACAAGGTCTGTTTTTTGGAATGGTAAATAGATCTACAGATACGATGGAGGAATAGTCTGCAACAATTAGTAGACGTGATATATAAAGATTGTATCATTTTAGAAAAAAGGATTTTGACACTATATGAAAATATTTCAGAGTTGGCAGAGTTTGTTGAGAAATATGGAGATATTTTTCAAGATGGTCAAACTGTAGTGTACTTGTGGAATCTGCCATTTAGAAGAGACTTGTATAAAATTCCATAGAGCAATAAAGGTATAACAAAGATGAAGGGTCTGATGAGGCCATAGGAAGAAGAGATGGAAATGACATTTATAGAAGCTTTGGCAGGGTGCTATGGTGGAATAACTCACTGACTAAAACAGTGATGAGAACGGGATTGGAGATTACTAGATATTAACTTGATTTTCAAGGATATAGAAGCCTGAGGCAAAAATGGACTTAGTAACATTTTATTTGAGGATGACATTTTAGAGAAACAATAATGAGGGTAAATGGATGTCAACAGAGAAGGAATAAAATAAAACACTAGGTGGCCACCGCTTTTATAAGAAACACAGATGGTTGCTCAGTCACACTAGAATTTTTTGGAGAGGCTATATGGAATCATGTTGGCTTGTAACTATCTGATGGCGGCAGAAGAAGATTTAAGTATTTTTTTTCTTTTTTATCTGTAGCCACCCGCTATCTCTCATCTTCCATCAGTCCAAGTTTGTCCCACAGAACATTAATTTTCAAATACTTATGGAGGATGTTTCCCAAGTTTTTGATCCATCTTTAATGCATCCAAATCCCCAGACAAATCTGAATGTATCTGACTTTCAAGGTGAGTCCACTATGAGCTGTTTGAGATCCCTCTGTCTGTTTGCCTGCCTCAGGTGCTGTCTAGGAGAGTCATTATAATTGTCCCAACTTGATAGTTTATCTTTTAATGGCTGATGAGCATCTGCAAGTCCACAGGTAGGAAGTCTGAAATGTACAGAAGGGTTTTAGATATGTGAAGAGTGGGTCTTAAGAGATCTGAGCACGGAGAGGGACTGACTGCACCAGGAAGATGGCAACAGAGTTTAAGCTATCTTTTTCCAGGAGTGCTCAAAACCAAAGGCATGGGTCATCTTGGGTTCCCAAACTGGTTTGTTGTGAGAAAACTATGAATCTGGAGAGAAAGCTCAGTAGGTAAGAATGTTTGCTGCCTTTACAGAGGACCAGAGTTTATTTACAACCCCCTCTAGTTCTAGCGTCTGGGGACCCTATACCTCTGGCTTCCGAGGTCACTTGTTCGCATGTGTACACACATACACATAAAATAATAACATGCTAAAAGGAGAAACTATGGACCAGTGGTTGAGAAGAAATGCTAAACTGTGGTGTAATCAGTTACTTTGAGAATGTTGCTGGTATTGATTAAGATAAGAAATGTTCAAGTCAGAATTTCCCTGGGAATAGAAACAAATGAGCTGTCTTTACAAAATTGACTGTCATCCTGGGGTGATATCCTCCAGTATATATCTTAAAGTACTGTAGTCCAGTGAAAAGTTAACATTTGAAGACACTTTAAAGGCAACATGCTAAAGTGTCTTCTTTTAGTCAGAGTGGAAGATGTGATTTATAGAGGTTTAGCAGTTTTATAAACAACATAAAACAAGATATAGAAGTGAGACTAAGACATTCCTTCTTTTCAGGCTACTAACCACAAGGAAGGCCCTGGCTACCCTGAGTTCTCATTCTTTGTTTGACAGTGGCACTAGTTTCAGTGACTATCTCTTAAAAGAAGTGACTGGAAAAGATATTTCCCAGTGTTCCATTCATCTCTCATATTTTTCTACTGTCTGTTGACTTCAGTAGAGCAATCCAAGTCAACAGAAATAGATTTGTAAACACAGTCTTTAAGCCCTCTCAAAACAGAACTGTTGGCAGAGTGATTATGATTTATGATATTTCTTGGTACAAAGTTAGAAATAAAACCCATAGAGGTTATCCAGCAAGAAATGAGAAGTGAAGTCAGAAAGAGGCCGGAAGTACCCGAGACCGAAACTAGAGAGCTGAGGGAGGGACTAATACAAACTTCCGGGAGGGGGGAGGGGAAGGTAGGACTGAACAGGAAAGGGTACGCATTGTCTGCGAATATAACCAAGGAAGCTCAGATTGGCTGATGATGTCTTTGAGACTGAAAATTACACAAGAAGTCAAGGAGGTATGAACTAGTAAGTTAGAAAAAAGTGGACAGAGAGACTGGCCAACAGGCTGGCCAGGAGCAGGGTCAGTTATATGGGGAAAACACCAGGAAAGGTCACAGCGGCAGAACAGACTGAGTAAACCACGGTAAACACGTCCAAGTGTGTGGAAATGAGGCCAAAAACGATAAGACTAAACCTCAGCCAATTTAGAGTATTCTAATATAACTGCTGCTTGTTAACCAGTCATATCTAAGATGACCAACTGTCCCTGGCACTCCCCTTAGTTATGCTTAAAAAGAGCCTACATGTCCTTCTTGGGGCTATCACCGTTCTGTACAGCTCAAGAACTCTACATGCATGCTGGTATAAAAAACAGTCTTTCTTTTGCATATTATTTAATTCTGGGGTCTTCCTTTAGCGTTTCCTCGGACCCTATAATTAAGAAAGTATAAATTTTACTCAGCATGATCTCAGTCTAGAAGGATAATCTGAAATAGAAGGAATAAACTTAATTTTGTAGGAGGATAGACTCCTGTCTGTAAAACAACTATTCTCTGAGATTTAAGTAGTAGCTTATACCAAAAGATTTCAGTGTCGAAACATATTCTAAGTAACTTATAGGAGGATTCTTTTGAGAACAAAATCCAGTTTTCTATTAAAATGCCTGGCTGGATAGACTGCTGGGAATTTATAGGCTTTAAGTATCAGCTTCGGACTTGCAATTACAAGTCTGATTCAAGCTTGTTGCTTCCTTGAGGAATCAAGTTCCCTAGGCTTGAACCTATGTGATGCAGTAATTATGAGTCATTGCTAATTTGATTAAAAGCAGAAAGAATATTATTTTTCAAATAAAATTTAGATGTATTTATATTTTCTGTTTATAAGTGTTTTGCCTACATATGTGTATGCATACCACCCATGTACCTGGTGTCTGTCCACTAGTTTAGAAGAAGGATTTGGATCCTCTCTGGAGTTAAAGATGGTCATGAACCACCGTGTTGGCTCTAGAAATTAAACCTAGGACTCTGCAAGTGTGGTAAATGCTAACTCCTAAGCCATTGGTCCAGCTCAGAGAGAATGTTATTGCCAATGGTTATTTGGTTGTTTACTTATTGCATACATACAATCTAGTATTATTGACCCATTCAAAGAGAATTATTATCTCTGGCATAAATTTATCCCCAGATCACAAGGGCGAATTCTTTGATAAATAGTCCCCAAATATCTATAATAATAAAATAAAATAAGACTTTACACAGCAACAAGTTTTTTTTAAATTTTTTTTTTTACTAACAATTGTAGGAATGAATTGTAAAAACTAAAATCACTATAAAAAGCTCCATTTACTTTATCACTCTAGTAATAAATAATTTGAAATGGCAGGGGAATTTATCATGAAGGATACTGACAAATCCCAGAAATCTTGATGAGATTGTCAGTATTATTTGATAAAGCTTGGTATCTTTGTGGTTTTACATATTTGTTTATAAGACTTAAGCTAGGAATGTTAAATTTATCAAAACAAAGTTATATTCCAACATGTTTTTATATACAACATTAAGACCACATTATCTAAGCTGAACTCCTGCCCAAATATGATTGAGGATTGATGCTATAAATTTCCAAGCCTTATTGCTAGTGAAATCAAGTGTTATAATAATTTCTGCTAACTTACTATGCCAGCAGACCATAAAAATGATCACAAAAATCATGGATAACAGACATCTCCACAATCTGTAGACTTACTATGTGATAGCTTAGAACGTCAGTGACAGTTGGACACCTCCTTATAAATCCCAAGAGCAGAGAAGTAGGCCATTTAGATGGCTCATTTAAGAGCACTTACTGCTTTTGCAGAGGACCCAGATTTGGATGCCAGCATCCATATCAGGAGTCTCACCACTGACTACAACTCCAATTCCAAGGGATCCAATGCCCCCAGGCCTCCGTGGATACCTGCACACATGTGGAGCAACTAAAACTTCTTTCGGTTACATACACATGCACAGAAATCCAAGTAATAAAAAAATTTAAGAGTGAAGAAAAAGAGAGAAAGTAGGGATTGGAGAGAGACATGAAGAGGAAGCAAAGGGTAAATATCCCACATTGAGTATCTTTAACCAAGAGAGAAAGTGATGTGGGATGTCTTTCTGTATGCTGTGTATTATCACTGGATAATAAAAGGACTATTTTGGCCTATTGTGAACCAGCTTATAGTCAGGCGGGAAATCCAAGTATAGATACAGGGGAAGGAGGATGGAGTCTTGGGAGACTCTATTCAGCTACCCAAGAAGCAAGATGTAATAGAGTACAGGTAAGCGAGATGGCAAAACAGATTAGTAGAAATGGGTTGGATTAAGATGTGAGAGCTAGCTAGCAATATCCCTGATCCATAGGCTGAACAGTTGTAATTAATATAAGCCTTTGAGTAATTATTTTATTAGTGGCTGTGGAACTGTGGGGCTAAGCCGGGTTAGATGGGCCAGAAACATCTTATTACAAGAAAGCAAGAGGCCTATTCAGATAATCTTTGGAGGTCTATTATCAATTTATTAAGGGGGTGCGATGGGAATACAGATTCACAGATACCGAAAAGGTAGACACCACCACTGATCTGATCAACTTGTGGAATTCTGCCGCCGTTCTGCCCAGGGCAGATGGGGACCAGCTGCAAGATGCTCCAAGCCTCCTGACAGGGTCCTTAACACCAAAGAGAGTGAGAGAGCACCTCCTTCTCAGTTTTAACCTGTCACTACTCAGAGAAGACAATGTCCATCGTTGGCTGAACATAACAAATTCGCACCACAGAGGCCGGATAGACAAATAGGTCAGCAATTAAGAACATGTACTTGTCTTACAGAGGACCTGAATTTGGATCCCAGAACTCACAATGAATGGCTTACAACTGCCTCTAATTCTAGTTCCAAGAGCTCTGACACCCTCTTCTGGCTTCCATGGCACCTTTGCCCATACGATGCATATAAAATCACACAAGCACACAAATGAACATGAATTTAAAAAAATAAACTCTAAAACTTCCTCCCTACAATATAGAAATTAGATTGAGGTGGCCAGGCTGACAAGTATGTGAACAGTAAAGATGTTGGAGGAAGATTAGTTTTTTCATTTATCTAAAGAGGATCCTAAAGGAGAAATGAAGTTTATTATCCACATGAATTAAGCATGAACTGAGCATGAACAAGGCCTAGAGAGTAGGTATCAAAAGCTTAATTAGGAATGGATTTTGAGCCAGGCAATGGTGGCACATGCCTTTAATCCTAGTACTCGGGAGGCAAAAGCAGGCAGAGTTTGAGGCCAAACTGGTCTACAAAACAAGTTCTAAGGGAGTCAGGGCTGTTACAGAGAGAAACTCTGTCTTGAAAGAAAAAAAAAGATTCTGATGTTAGGAATTAATTTCCTGATGAGACATGACCTCTACACTATCTAGTCATTTAGACATTTGCTGTTATATCCTAATAACAACATTATGTGCCCATGGAAAGGAGTTATATTCAATCTTATGTTTGGGCATTTAATCCTTATAATCCTCCTTAAGTTTTCTCACCCATATTAAAATCCAGGATGATGGGAGCTATCTCTGTCGTAACATACCAGGAAGATGCATATTGGTACAGTAATTTTTGGCTCCAGTAATCTCAACATTGTGCAAGGTAATTAGGAACCAATTATTCATGCATTGCATAACTGAAATGGTTATGGTGGTGAGTCATATCATCAGCTTCTTTCATAGACAGAATGAGCCTTTGTCTTAGTCTATTATGTAGACGGAATTGAAAACCGGTTGTGATGGTCTCAAATTGTGAGGCCTGTTGTGAAAGACGTTCATACCTATGTTTTTCAGATATTCTTCCATTTATTTGTTTGTCATTAATTCTTTTGATGGCAAGCAAACACCATTCATGGTAAAGACAAGAAACTGGTCACTTTTTTCCTTTCGTTTTTGTTTCTGATTCATATTTCTCTTTGATGTCAAGAAGTTACTTGGATGACCCCCAGATCATCATCATCACCTTCATCTTCATCTTCTCCTTCTCCTTCTTCTTCTTCCACGTGTGTGGTGTGTGGGTTGTTTCTGTGTGTACATATGCACATTTACAAGAATATGTGTATATGTACAGATGTCTCTCTCTGGGTGTATGTATGCACATGCACATGTATGTGGAGACCTGAGATTGATGTTGGGACTCTTCTCAATTGATCTTCTATCCTATTTCCTCTGAAGGCAGCAGCATCTCTCAGTCAAACCCAGACCTCACTCAAATGGCTAGTTTGGCTAGTTTGCTTGCTCCAGAGATATGCTCTACAGAGCTAGAATACAGGTGAGCAGTCATCTCCACCTGCTTTTACATTGGCGATGAGGCTCTAAACTCTGATCTTTCTGCTTGTGCAGAAAGCTTTTTAACTTTTGAGCTGTTTTTCTATACCTCTTGGAATGCTTATTATTATTTGGGATTTTTTTATATAGTACTTTTTTTTTAAAAAAAAATCATACTCTTTCTCATCCTTCAACTCCTCCAAGATTTCCCCACTTTTCTCTCTTAACAAACAAAAGAGAAGAAAATTACAAATAAAAAATACGGCATCTGATGTTTTTGTTGGCCAACTACTCATGAGCATAGAACCTGCCTTTAAGCAAGGCTGATATACCCAGTGTCTCTCCAATGAAGAGAATTGATTTTTTTTCCTTTCCTGACAGCTATATTTTGAAATAGCTTCTTAGCTAGGCATGGGACTTTGTACCCACATCTTCTCTGCTGGGATTTGTCTGGCTTGACTTGTACAAATATTTTGTATTGCTCAGCCCTCATCGGAGAAGCTTCCTCTTGTAGTAGATGCTAATTTACACAGAAACCCACATCTGGACAATGAGAAGAGTTAGAGATTTTAGAGTCACCCCTCAGCCCTGGATGACTGTCATTGTCTTGTCACTGTTACTCCCTGTGAGGCTTGTGGATCTAAGCAGAAGAGAGGGTAGAAAATTGTAAAAGCCAGAGGTGATGAAAGATTTTAAAAGAAACAGCATTTTCCAGACACATCAAGACAAATGCATGTATGATCTTTTGTTATTCTTAAAAGAATGTTTGCTACGGATATATTACAGAAGACACTTGTTTGCCCTTGGTCTTGTGTACTGTCTGTGTTATCAAGCCTCATGATCTGACCCTGGGGATCTCGTAACTTTGAGATGTAATGGTCAGCTAGGCTGGTCCTTATAGCATGCCCCTTCCCCAAGTCATAAGCACTAAATATTTGTTGTTATGTGAGAGAATACTGCAAAGGGATCACACTGTTACTTTATGTCTAGCTTGTTTAGTTTATAGAACCAGAAATTTAACTGGAAACCCTGCACCTGCTAAGCAAAGCTCTACTACTGAGACATACCTACCCCAACTTTTTAAAAATAAAATCACATTGTGTGTATGTGCACGCATTTGAATGTACATGTACATGCCCTGGAGCTCAAGTCTATATAGGTCAGAGGACAACTTGCAGAGGTTGGCCCTGTCTCTCCACCAAATGGATCCCAGGGATTGAATTCAGATAGGCTTGGCATCAAACACTTTTATATGCTGAGACACCTTGCCAGCTCTTAAGCTCATCTCTACTTCATTTTGAGACAGGGTCTCAGTAAGTTACCCAGGATATTTTCAAACTTGTGGTACTGCTTGCTTGACTCCCTAGTAGCTGAGTATCATTGCATTTATCATCATGTATCATCATGCCTGGCATGATGTTTGATGTTAGGAGCTGGAATGGATTTCACTCTGAAAGTGGCCTTGCCAGTAATTCAAAGATTTCTCAATGGTGAGACATGAACTCTAAAGAATTATGTACTCAGGAATCAGTGCTGGGTAGAGAACAGGCTGAACCCGATACCACGAGAGGAGGAATGTGTCTCCCACGAAGAAATAGCACACAAACTGATAGCTCATCTCACGGATCAGCATATGCATGCGTTCTGGCTTTGGTTTTATCTTTCCTATCAAACAGTAGCCCTGATACAGCAAGAGGAGGGGGAATCTAAGAAATTTCTTTCCTCAGTGTTTGCCAAACTATAAAGCACTCATTTTTATCTTTACTAGCTTCTGTTTTCTAATATTTTTTGGAATTTCTTTGGAAATTGAGGCAGTGTGTTTCTGTTCTTAAGTTGTTATCATACTTTTAACTTAGGCAACCAGAAGCACAATGGTAGGCTGTGCAAGCACCAAGGCTGGAATGTAGGGGAATTCTCAGCAAGGCAGGAACCTGGGCAAAAAGGAAGGCCTTATGCAAAGCCCTGGAGAATTAGCATATGAGAAAAACAAGTTGGCAAGGAGGAAGTCTCTGCAGAGGCTGAAAGAGGTTTGCGCCCATGGCATAGGTATGGACCCTCTCTGAAGAACTGGAAAGGAACCTCCCCTCCCCTCCCACCTCCTCCTCTGTCACTTGTTGGGGGGATGGAGACAACCTGGCTAAGGGCATTTGCTCTGAAGCTTCCCCCTCCCTCAGAAACCTATAAGAATAGCACCCACTCTCTTTGTTTGGGCCGGATTCCCTTCATATTCCCTGACATATGTTGGTCTGCCCATGATGTTTCCAGTTCTTCTAATAAACTTCTTACCGCCAACAGTTTCGTGTCAGTATGGACTTCATGCCCAAGACCTTTCAGCATGCAGAACTATGCATCACAGAAATAAAGCTCAAAAAACCAAACTTTGTAAATGTGCCTCAAATCCTGCTCTAAGGTAACAGACACCCCACCCCCAAATCTGGCTGGTTGAACTGGTAAACTCTTTCTATCACTCTTGTCCACCTGTACACCCTTGGAAGTATCCTCTGAACCCCATTGTCTGCTGGTATCGCCAGCTGCTGGGTGTTTTCTCTCAGCCTCCTGTGTAGGCTGCCTATCAATGCACATGAGGAAAATGACTTTAAATTTTAACCTGGTCCTGTTTGTGAAAAGTATAATAGCAAATTGCTTTTATGATTTCGAAAGTTCTAAGTAAACTCTCAAGGTCTGGACTTTGTGTTGTTCTGTGTTCTTTGTCCTAGTTTATAAAGACATCTTGAGAGAAACCAAGTACTTAAGAATGCTTTTTTATTTTTTAGGCTTTGTGGAGATATATGCTGAATTTTTTTTGTTGGCTGTATTTCAGGAAAGTTCAGTTTCTTTGGCAGATTCATTTACTTTGATAGCTTCTCTGTATAGTTTGACTTGACATTCCAGATTTAGATTTTGGTCTCACCTATGTCTTTATACCTGAAATGTGGCAGCCACTTGGACTTCCTTGGGTTATTGTACACTGCATGTTGATATGACATATATGACATGACCTATTTTTACTCTCTGAAGATTGAATAAGTGCTGGGCTACTGCTCTTGTGTAATAAAGACTTGGGGCTAACATTCCTAGGACATTGTCTGCTTGCATTAAATCAAAGTAAATTTTTGAGCATATTTCTACTGTGTAGACAAAAAAAACAACAGAGTGCTCAACTTATTGGAAATAAGATAAGAATAAAATATTTTATTCTGGAGCCATGTTTGAGTAACCACAGACTGGGAAGATAGAGTTAGGTTGTGTTTCAACATGGAAACAGTTTAATGAAAAAAGTCATAAATCAAGGTCAGTTTAAACACAATGTCATCAGACTGTCAATTATGGCAAGGTAAAGTTTCTCAGATGTTATCTCAAGTCTTAAATTTTGGGGTGACAGAAGATAGGGAGGGATCTGCTATGTTAATAGATTCTAAACATTTATCTGCTCTTTGTAGTGGGACACTTCTCTTCAGCCTGCCAGTTCCAGAATATCCAACAGTCACTTCTCAAATAATTGAGTTGGAGGCTTAATATTACTTACAAATGCTTGACTAGGAGCTCAAACTTATACTAAGTTTTATGCTTAAAATATCCCATAATTCATATCTGCGCTTAACTTCTCCCTCGGTACTTTGTCTCAGTCCAGCATTCTCATCTTTCTTCTTCTGTGCCTGGCTGACAACTGTTTCTCTGCCTTTCCTCTTCCCAAATTCTCCTACTCTTGTCACTCTGCCTATACTTCCTGTCTGGCTAATGGCCAATCTCTGTTTTATTAACGCAATGCTAATGACAAATCTTTACAGTGCGAAGAGCATTACCCATGGCATTTCCTATGTTTTTCTTTTTAAAACAAGAGCTGTGAATCTAATCTCTTTTGTTTAACTTTTTCCCCTGAATATTATCTATAGCAACTTGTAACTAACACTCTAAACAAAGATAAACATTTATAATTAATTTTTTTGGAAATGTAGGTGTAGTTCTCTAGACTACTTCCTAGTTTTTGGAGATCCTGGTAATCTTGAGAACCCAAAGAAAATTTAGGATTATGGTCAAGTCCTGCGGTGTAGGATCATCTCAGCCAGTAGCCTTGAAGCTGTTCTGATTGCAGAACTCACAGGAAACTGCAACAGAGGTGCTCTGAAATGTTCTATAATTTGGGCCACCCGTTCCCATCAGAGACTTTTCACAGGGTTTTCCTCAATGAAAACTTATTTTCTTTAACCCAAAATGAATTTACATTTTGTTTATTTCTGTGGAAATAAAAACTAAATCTCTTCTCCAAAGTAAAATATCTTTTGACTTAAATTTTGAAGTCAAGATATTTTCAAAATATAGAGGCTGTTTTAATCTAGCAGCATTTATACTCACATGACTTTTAGCAGTTCTTGCTCCTTCCTCTTCAGTCAAAAAAACTCAGAGATAACACTATAACATATAGTATTCAGACTCACTGCGGATATTCCATCTTTTCATGGCTTATTTATTTTTTACTCTATTTCTTCTTAAAGGATTCTTTCTATCCTTTTTCTTTTCTCTCCTAAGCCTATACATATTTTTAGACACGCTGTAAAATGTTTAGAGATTTTTTTTCATCTGAATCTGACTTTTCTGTATCTCTGTCTTTTTCTGACCACCTGAGTCTTTAATCTGCTAAAGCTAGGATTAAAGCCTTAGTTATGGAGGTTGCTCTGCTTCATTCCTTGACTTCCTGAGAGTCTAGCTTCATGGTGGAGGTATTGTCAAGAGCCACACCTATTGCAACAACTCTGCAGAGTTTCTAAGTCCATGTCACCACCAAGAAGCATGCCTCTGGCTGCTCAGAAGCACCATGTAAGTGTTAAGGAGCAGGGACTCTGAAAAGAGCCCTGTGGTTTTTGCCTCTCATGATAAGTCAAGAAGCTGTCTCTTAAAGGAGCCACAACTCTGCTTGCCTCTAGCAAACGGAGCCCACCAAAGAAAATGCTCCTAACCAAAAAGCTGTGCTTGGCTCTCTTATTTTGTATCTAGAACTTCTTTCCTCTCCTCTCCTCTCCTCTCCTCTCCTCTCCTCTCCTCTCCTCTCCTCTCCTCTCCTCTCCTCTCCTCTCCTCTCCTCTCCTCTCCTCTCCTCTCCTCTCCTCTCCTCTCCTCTCCTCTCCTCTCCTCTCCTCTCCTCTCCTCTCCTCTCCTCTCCTCTCCTCTCCTCTCCTCTCCTCTCCTCTCCTCTCCTCTCCTCTCCTCTCCTTTTCCTTCCTTCCTTCCCTTCCTTCCCTTCCTTCCTTTCCTTCCTTCCTTCATTCCTTCCTTCCTTCCTCCCTCCCTCCCTCCCTCCCTCCCTCCCTCCCTCCCTCCCTCCCTCCCTCCCTCCCTCCCTCCCTCCCTCCCTCCCTCCCTTCCTTCCTTCCTTCCTTCCTTCCTTCCTTCCTTCCTTCCTTCCTTCCTTTCTTTCTTTTAAGATTTCTCAGGCTTTATGTAGATGTACATGCCCCTAATTGGGCATCAAATGTTGCAAAAATTCTAATTAATCTAGTAATACAAACCTAGAGTCAGACATAGTTCTCACCTAGCACTCCTCGGGCTGAAAGGGGTAGATCCTTTCTCCATGAATGCTCAGAGTGAATAGGGGAAGTGAAGGGAAGCACAGGACAAAATGGAAGGGAAGAAAAAGGCTGAATTCCTGTCTCATCCTGCCTTTTGCTTCCTTCTCTGCCCAGACATATTCCTATTTCAGTCTTTCTAGTGTTAGGATTAAAGATATGAGACCCCACTGCCTGGCTCTGCTTGTCCTTGAATTTACAGAGATCCAGATGGATCTCTGCCTCTGCTTCTCTGAGTACTAGGTTTGAAGGCACATGACACCACTGCCTGGCCTCTGTGGCTAACCCTGTGACTGGCTTTGTCCTCTGGTTTTTGAGCAATTTTTATTTGGTGTACAATATTTCATCACAGTTTCTTCTTCTTTTTTAAAATCTATTTACAAGATATCAGTTTCCATATGGGCTAGAAGGTAGAAACTAGCCTACAATAAGATTATTAACTTCTGGACTGGCAACATCTAACCTCTCCACATCACTGCAATTCCAATTAGTCACTCATTCTCTGCTGACATAACTTCTTTCCAAAAGTCTCATTGACAGTTGCAAATTTTTATAGGCAGCTGTGGTCTAGGGAGAATTCAAGTTGATTAGTTGTTTTATGATATGAGATTGCCCTAAAAATGAAAGCCAGTTTTTGGTATGTTATGTATCATTTTATGTCTATGGTAATTATCTTGATTGAGGCAACAATAGTCCCTTTAAAGATTTATCAACATAAGTTTTCACTCAACTCTGAGCTAGAGATGAATGATCCCATTCTGTATGGCAGCAAATGATTAAAGTATTAAAGGTTAGCATTGGAGTTTTTCACCCAGAAAGTATGTACAGAGGTCTTATAATCACATCAGAAGAACATATCCCAATTTTAACTATGCACCGTTTAGTGCTGGGGCTAATTAAAATGGCTATTTGACCTGGACCAGCAGATCATTCTTACGTGACAGAGTCCTAAGTGGGGAAAGGCCAGTAAATGAGAAAAAGAAGATAAAAGATAAGAAAGTTTGGGATCAGGAGTCAGGAAGTCTCAAGTGGTGAGTCAGGCGACTTTTTTTTTTTTTTTTTTCCTTTTTTCTTTAAGGCAAAGAAAGAGATGGAAGTAGAAAAAAATCATGCCAAGTGAAGTAACCAAGACCCCAAAAAGACAAACATGGTTTGTACACATCCGTAAGCAGATATTAGATATAGAGAAGCTATGTAACAAAGAGGATGCTATGAGAGACAGACATCCATAGATTTTCCCTGAGAAGCGGAAAGAGGTAAGATCTCCTGAGTAAATTTGGAGTATGGTGGGGGTTAGAAAGAGGTCAAAAGAGAATAAGAGGGAACAAGATGGGTAGAGTTTGGAGAAGATCAAAGAGGGAGAGCACAAAATAGATATCTTGGCAGAGGAAACCATTTTAGGGTTAGGGAGAAATCTGATGCTAGGGAAACTACAAGGATCACTCCTGTTAGAACTTGAAGCCATAGTGGAGAGGCTGCCTGAACTGGCCTTCCCTTGTAATCAAATTGATGACCACCATAATTGTTGTTGTAGAAACTTCATCTAACAGCTGATGGAAGCAGACGCAGATCCACAACTAAGCACTGGGCTGAGCTCCCAGTCCAGTCAAAGAGAGGGAGGAGAGATTATGAGCAAAGGGGTGAAGATCATGATGGGGAAACCCAGAGAGACAGCTAATCTGGGCTACTGGGAGCTCAATGATTCTGGAGTGACAGCTGTGGAACTGTTGTTTTCTCATATGTACCTAACTATTCCCATTAAGTCAGAAAAATCCCCAGGTTTAAGTGTTACAGTTAGTGATTTCTGATAAGAAATTTGAGAAGCATTAACTCCCTGATGAATCTTAGGAGAAAATATTTGAAAAGGAACAGAATTTCCAGGGAAAATTATAGACAGCTATTGCATGTGATTGACAGAATAAAACTAAAAACCTCTCAAAGTATCACCAATATAATGAGAGTGAGAAGATCCCGAACCCACAAATTTTGTAAATTTGTCCCATGGACTACTGGTCCTTGCCAGATGAGAGTCTGTTTCCACAGGTGCCTTGTCCCCAGGAAACCCATTTGGAAAGATATTCATTCATATGCTGATCTGAGACTTGACTGTATAGCTCCCAACAGCAAAAACCACTAAAGTAAGAAAAACCTTTGATTTCCCACATACCAGATGTGTTACACTATCAATGAATATTGTATCTATAAATTGAATCCATAATTTGTCTAGAGTGTAAATTTATACAGATAGTTAACATTAGTTGACGATTTACAAAGCTACCCTAAGACTACACCCTAAACAAAGAATGAGTTATAGGTCTCAAGAGATTTATGGTTAAAATTTGAAATGTAATATCATAATTGTTAAACTCAAGAGTTTAATTTTTATTTTTTTTATTCTCCTTTTCCAAAGCCAATATTTTGAAAAGGAAACCAGACAATTTAAGGAACACTCATAATAGCATATATATATATATGTATATATATATATATTTATGTATGATTAACACTGTATTAAAACAGTACAAATCTGACTCCTGATTTCATATATATATGAAATATATATATTATGATGAGTCTGATGAGTCATACATATTTTACACTTAAAGTAGGCTTACAAAGAATAAATTTTATAAGTGTCTAAAATTTATATATAATTAAATTGGATATTATTAGTATATACTCTGCTAATGGTTGTATTAAAAACTCTTGGACTTCCTTAGAATGTTGACCTGCTTTTAGTAACATTTAAAACAAGCTAATTTTAAAAGATAAGAATTCAGTGTTTTATGACTATTGATAGTTTTGTCAAGATTTGAAAGCATCAGAGCTCTTTTAAATTTTTGTTGGGTTGAAATCCTGTATTAACTCACTGTATCTATGGTTAAATAAGGCATCTAAGATGCATATGATTAACAAATAAAAATAATTTTGAGGTCTAAAATTTTAAAAATTCTAATTTTAAAAGCTATTTATATATTTGTAACAGAAGAGACTCAAAAAATAAAGAGAAAATAACAATGAACTTCTAAAATAGCTGTACTTTGTCAGGAGGTAATAACTTTACCTTGACAGGCCTCTCCATGTAACATATAACAATTTCTCGATATTGTCTCCTTTCTTCCAGCCTGCCTGTCATATGCCTATTCTGTTACTATCTTTTTCATATGGTATTCTATTTGTATGAAGAGCATTTATAAGACCCTCTCACCTCCTTTGCCCATCTGTGTGTTTAATTTTCAAAATTAGTATGCTAACAGGGACATAACAGGTGGGGCTTGAATCTATTTTTCAAGAAAATGATGAACCTAGCCTCCTCCTTACAGATCTGCCAGACAATGACTGTGTCTAAAGAGAAAGAATTCTACCAAGTCTGAAAACTCTTCTATCAACTCCTTTATAGGTGTTTTCTACACTTCATAACCCCCAGGACCATTCTTCTTTTGAAAACTAGGAACTCTTCTCTAGGACATTTTCTAACAAATTTTCTATCTTTTCCACCAGACTTTGTCTCCTGATTTTCATGAGAACAGGTAGTTTGGAGACTTCTAAAGTTACAACGTGGACCTAAAGAAGGGGGCGGGGGGGGGGGGGAGAGAATGGGGACGAATGAAGGGACAAGAAACACTAAGAAGAAGAGCAAGACAGTATTTTGATCAAGCTCTGAAACTTTATTCTTGTTAGTTTCACTGTACATCAGTCCTTTAGAGGGAAGAGTAAGCAAGGTTAAGCAGGTGAGGAATTCACAGCTGCAGGCTATTCCACCAACAGAATGTGTAATCCTGGATACCTCTCTAATCTTAGCTATTGTTCAATCCTAGGAATATTACCTAATTCCTGGGAGGGGACTCACTGAACAGCAGGCTAACAGCAGGGGAGGCCACCTGGCTTCTGGGGAGGGATTCTTCTAGGGAAAAGGAAGCTTAATATGCTGGTCCCAAAATGGCATCACCACTGCTAAGGTTTTTCTGGCTCCCAGCATACAATTCTGATAACATAATATAATCAGAGCTGAGTGAAGTGGCTCAGTTGCTTATCTTTTTTTTTTTTTTTTTTTTTTTTTTTTTTTTGCAGGCCTCTTGACCTGAGTTTGATCCATGGATCTCAATAGGTAGGAGAAAACCGATTCCCATAAGATGTCTTGTAACGTCCACATTAACCATGGCATAGAAACCCTGCCTATATATAAATTAAATAAAGCTATACAGACAGAAACAAAACAAATACACATAATGTAACTATTGTTGTGGGAAGGTCATTAATAAGCATCAGAAAATACAAAGCTGGTCATCATTAAGGAATTTTCAGAAGTATGGTCCAGGAATCCCAAACTGCCAAAGCTTCATGTTACAACCTTACTTCACAGTGCTGTGGCCTAGTACCCTGTAACCCGGTTCTTTCACCAGAGCTAAACGTTGATCAGTCAAGAAACAATGGGATGGTTGAGTGGGGGGGGGGAGCAATGAAGGAGAACAAAGGAATAGATATCTCAATAGAGGGAGCCATTGTGGGATTAGAGAGAAACTTGGTGCTAGGGAAATATCTAAAAACCTACAAGGTGTTCCTGGCTATCAATCCAAGCAATAGTGGAGAGGGTGCCTAAACAGGACTTTCCATATAATCAAATGAATGACCACCCTAGTTGTCATTGGAGAACATTCATCCAGCAATGGATAGAAGCAGAAGCAGAAATCTATAGCCAAGCACCACTTGGAGCTCCCAGTCCAGCTGGAGAGAGAGAGAGTATATGAGCAAAGGGATCAGGATCATGAGGAGGAGACACATAGAAGTGGCTGACCGAAGCTATTGGTAGCTCACTGACTCAGAAATGACAGCTGAGGAAATTTCATGGAAAGGAACTAAACCCTGCTAAAGTAGGTTACAGTCAAACAATGTGGGCAGTTTGTGGAGCCACTTGCAGGAGAACCAGAGTTTATTCTAGGTACAAGAACTGACATCTTGGAGCCCATTCCCTACAGAGGAGCACCTTATTTAGCCTTGATACTTGGAGAAGGGACTTGGTCCTACCATAAATGAATATGCCAGCCTGAACTGATTCACCTTGGGATTCCTTGTGATCCCTGGGGAGGATAAGGGGATAGGGTGGAGGTAGGCTAAGGGAGGACTGGGAGGAGGTGGGAGAGGGAGAACAGTGGTGGGTTTTGACAAAAAAAATTTTAAACATGTCCCCCCAAAAGATTATACAACTGAGCAGCTCATGCCGACCTCCCAGAACTATACAAGTATACATCAAGACTGTCTTCATTCACATGGTGTGAATTACATATTAGGAAACTACACTCACATTAACTATACAAGTAGTTCACCCAATTAGAGACCTTGAAAGCCCACTTTAGAACACACACAGTTCAGGAACTTCTATAAAAATATTGTAAAAAACCCCAAATCTATCAAGAATTTTTCTTTATGAGACTGACAGGCTATTTATTCCATTAATGAGGCACCTCATTTTTCTTTAAAAGAAAATTGAAGCCGGATGAAATGGCTCAGTGAGTACAGAGTTTGACACACAAGCCTACTGGTGAGTGTGATCCCTGAAACCATCATTAAGAAGAAGGGACCACCCTTGGGATGGTGAATTCATGTTTAGTGATGCTAAAAAGAACAGGTGAAGAATTAGCCTGCCAATGGTATAAAGTACTTTTCTGTCCCAGAATTCTCATCCCTATTGCAGCCCCTATGAGCCACCATGAGGCTCTGTTGAATCTGTCCACCCAGAGGTAAATCTTTACCTCTTTGTCTTTAAGCTCTTGGCCAGAGCTGAAGTCTGCTTTCTCTGGTACTTTGGGCCTTTGCACTCTCTCTGTAATATTCTTATTTCTGCAATGAGGCTGCTTGTCCATCATAAGGCTGATCTCCATGCTATTTATAAGTCAAACAGCATGGCATTTTCTCCTTCTTTTCTGTTTCCTCTCCAGATAGATGCTGATTTATATTTATATTTATAGCTGGCCTTCCCTGTGGTTTTTCTTTTAAACTCTAATAAAAGTATCCCTAAGTATCTCCTTGATTTCATTTAAAAATTTTAAAAAGACTCAGAACTTTAAGAGGGGGACTCTTATTTCCCAGGTATCATCATTGCACCCTCCATTTTGTCAATTAGTCTGTTGAAACAGTAGGTCTACAGAAACCTCAGGGTCAGAGAACAAGAAGGTTGGAGCCTGGTATGAATGAGCTAGAAGGGAGCTTGGCTCCTGGCAAAACATTTCACACAGTCCTAAGGACTGAGTGCTCAAATGATGATGGGCAGGACCAGACCATGAATTAGATCCTATAATTGTACATACCTCTTGTTGTTTACTTAAACCCAGACCTTGTATCAGGACCCCACATAAAGATTTCAAGAGTCCCTGGGCCCATGTTCCTCTTCCCAATTTGACCACATGAAATTATTTGTCTTTTCAAGTAATGTAATTAAGGATGGTTGCTAAGCTTGACTTGCTATAGTGGCCAAGGCCAAAGCTCTTACTCCAACAACTCCCCTAATAGTTTTGGCAAGGCTGACAGCAGAAAAGATGCATCGTGGCTTTCCGCCACTTCCAGCACATTGACCTCAAATGGAGAGGAAGGAATGACCGGTCCCACACAGCTGCCAGCATCATTTTATTCCAGGGACTTTTTCTTATCTTCCCACTTCTGCTCACATCAGCTTATTTTCCCCTCCGTTTGATAAAATAGAGAAATGAGTATTTGGACTTCAGTTTGGACTCTTGAGATAGTCTGACCTTAGTAAGTCTCCTCTTTGTCAGTGTACCCCAGGCTTTGATGATGGTTGATTTCCTCACTCCTCATCCCCTCAACTTTGAATTGCTTTTGTTCCTCCGGAGGTGGTATTTTTTATTTATTTATTATTTATTTATTATTTATTTATCTATCTATCTGTCTGTCTATCTATCTATCTGTCTGTCTGTCTTTCTGTCTGTCTGTCTATCTATCTATCTATCTATCTATCTATCTATCTATCTATCTATCTATCTATTTATTTATTCATTTTTTGTGACTACTATTTGGTGACTGGCTTTGTTTTTGAACGTTCTAAACTGTTTTGGTTTCACTGAACTATTTGGGGGATGACATCATGTGTACAATATGACAGGCCTTGTTAAACTGAAGTACTTTTGGTCAAATTTACAGCACTGCTGAACTATTTGGGCATCGGCCATCAGATGGGAAAACTGAAACTTATTGGTCTTTGGGGGCTCTTTAAGCTATCGGGTTCTGTTTATCCAATTAAGAGAGAGAAGCAAGTGTGTTGAGGATATGTCAAATAGAATTTGGGAAACCCCAGAAAATAGTAAGTTTGTACTGTCTCATTGCTTCCAGGGAGAATTCTGGCTAACTAGAGTTTTATAAGTTTCAATGTGTCTCAAGTAGTATGCTACAAACTTAAACTGCTATTAGAAATTCTGATAACTGAATAGCAAAGCAAACCTCTGTTAGCTTCATTTTAAAATTATTTTGCAGTGAAATGCTCTCTCTCTCTGTGCATGAATATGTACTTTGGGGATAACTTTTGGACTCCACTTAAACATAAGAACTGTTTTTCATTTTCTTTGAAAACTGGCTAGTTAAAATGCAACAATTAAAACAGATAACTGTAGAATTTGAGGCTGAAAAAAGTGGCTTATCAAGGATTTTAAGTCAGTTGGACATCGCTATAGTGTTACATTAGAGCTTCCTTTATTCTTGGTGGGAGAGCATGGGTTTGGTACTTTCAAGTGTTAATTTTGGAAACTGAAATTGAGGGGAAAAAATTTGTTCCTAGATTTAAATGACAGGTAAATTAAAAGGTGACTATATCATTAAATTGCTAGATAAATTCAGATGTATATAGAAAGACAATTTTAGAATTGGTCTATATTTAAGGATACTTGTACACAATTTAAAGGCACATTTATATGAGATATTCATATATTTTGTCTATTGACAAGGACTAATTTTGCTATTGAGATAATTGCTAAAAGATAATACTTCTGTCATAAATTATATTAAGCTATTTTAATATCTAATTTAATGTTTATATGCATTATAAAGCTCTCATGATTTTACCTTTTACTAATATCATTATAATTTTAATTAAGTATTAATTAAAACATTATTTGTTTTATGTTAATTTTGTCAGGAGTTTGGCTGTGACGCCTGTGTTACCCGAGTGAGTCTCATATTGAGCAAGGGTCTGGAGATTAAGAGACGCAGAGACACTGGTCACTCTTGACCGAAGAATGCCATTTATTGGAGCACAGGGGAAGCCTTATATACTGGAGTTGCCTTATTCACCTTGAGTAACCTTGGCAGCTCACTTATTCACCTTGAGTAACCTTGGCAGCTCACAAGCAACACCTAGCCTGGGTAAACTTCTTTGTTCTCTGCTAACTTCCTGATTCCCTGATTGCAGCAACTGCTTGCGCAATGTTCCAACAATGGAAAAGGATCAATTGGTTCTGATAAACACTGTAGCCCCCTAAATAGTGCTCAGCTCTGGGGGCTTCAGGCCAACATCCACATTGGCTCCTTGGAAAACTGTTTTAACAAAATCAAGGTTCCTTTATGACTCTGTATTCAAGTCTATTACAGAGCCAATTTATAAGTAATTTTTTAATGTGTTTTTGGACATTTAATACCCAATGTATCTATGTCTACACATCTGTAGAGTTGTACGTCTAAACTTTAAATATTATGAAAAGGTTTGCATAGTTAAAGATGTGAAAGTTTAATATGTGCAGAGTGACCAGTAAATGCTATATTTTGTAGAAAATACATAACAGCAAATGAAATTCTTTTGATCTTTCTGCTATTTTTTTTAGATAGTATCATTCCAATGAAACCCCACCACTTAAACAATCCTGCTACTTGCATTTCTGATCAATATATTTATTTAAACAGAATAAGCATCTTGTTATTTTATTCCTGAGCTTCATTTGAATATCAGAAAATGAAACTAGTACTGTACTCTAAATTTGCAAGTTGTTTTGGTTTGTTTTTTGCTTTTGTTTTTGTTTTTTGTTTTTTGAGACAAGCTCACTGCATGACATTGGCTGGTCTGAAAATTGATTTATTGATTAGGCTAATTTTAAACTCACTGAGTTTTACTTGCCTCTGTCTCCCAAATGTTGGGAGTAAAGGTGGGCATCACCTCATCCAGCTAAAATATCTAAAATGTTAAGTTTAATAATTTGTAGCTTACATATTGTCTTATTGAGGAAAAGACTAAAAGTACTGCTTCAAAAATAGAATCTGAGTTAATAGTTAATAGTTATGATGATGATAATCCTAACAACAACAACAATAACAATAATAATGATAGTGGCGTTCTTTAGTTCTCCTGTGTAATGATACTAAGAGATGCTGGCTCCTTCATATGTTAAATTTATTCATGTCTTTATTGTGTTATACAAGGCTATTACTTATAAGGGTTTTGGAAAATACTGATATCTTCCAAACTAAAAGTATCAGTGATTTATTTTCCTGGTTTGTGTTTGCCTGTTCCTAATTGTATTGTAACGGGTAGGCCCCCCCCCAACTTTAGTGCCCCTAGACACCCCAAGACCACTGTTAATGACCACTGTTAACTTTAAAGAAAAAGAGAGTTTAATGAATGATATGCTGGTACATACATGTGCAGGCTCGAGGCACTGTGGAAGCCAAGAGCCCCGAATATTTTTAGGGCAGAAACTTTATACAGCAATCTGGGTAGGGGAGGTGGTATATCCGGGCTCCTGAGATAGGAAAGTGGAAAGTTACAACAGGGTGGGGCCAAAGGTCAGTTTAGGAAGGATCTTAGGAATGTGACAGGCAGTCAGGCATATTTCTTGTGAAACAATAGTGAGTCTTGGGCAAGTGGGGGACCTGCAAGGGGGGGGGGACCACCTAAGGATATTCATTTCCTGGAGCAATGGTCACAATGGAAGGCACAGTGAGTCAGGTGGCCAAGCAATTCAGGAAGTACATCCTTATCTTGGGTGGTCCTGCTCAGAGTGATTAGTGTCCAGAAGGTCAAGCTGACCGGGTGTGTCCCAAGTGTGCAGTTGAGCAAGCAGCCATTAATCCTGTGAATAGAGCTTTTCCAGGAATCTGAGTTCTGAGCAAGCTGCCACTTAACAATGGAACCGAAACTCTGTCAACCTTGGCTAGTTTCAGGGACCTCAGAAAGGGGGTCAGGGGGATCTGACAATTGGGGGCTGAGGCAGGACCGGTCCAGCCGGTCACTCCCCGGAGCTGAGCTGGATGGTGAATGCTGAAGGTCCCAACCTCCCCTATCTACAAGAGAAGCACACTGAGCAGGGAGTCTTGTCAAAGCAGAATCTCAGGCAGGGAATTATGTCAGTTGAGATCAGGAGGAGGTAAGGAGATGGATGAGAGTTTGGAGCCAATGAGATCATGTCATGACAGTGGTGACTAGGCAGAGGCAGTCATTGGGTCAGGCCATGCTGAGTCACTCACATGCAGAAGTCGTGGCCAAAAACAGGTTGCCAAATTCGAGCGAGGCTTGGGAAGTTACACCAGGCCTCAGGATCATTGTTAAAGGCCTGGTGAGAGACCCAACAAGAAATCTCTCCTGAAAGATAATCTAACAGTTTTCAGAACTTATGACATTTCTTCCTGGGAGATATGTTTCTCCAATTGTAGACTCAGGCTTCAAATGTTTCCTTCTCCCAGATGAGTTTCTTACAGCAATTTCAATGCCTTATACATTAAACAATTTTAAATGTACACAAATGGTTTATCTACTCATAGGTCTTTGCATCATGTGCTTGCTTGGTACTCATGGAGGCCAGAGCGACATCAGATGTCTTGGAACTAAAATTAAAGACAGTTAATAGTTACCATGTGACTTCTGGGAATTGAACTTTGGAAGAGCAGCAGTGCTCTAAACTGGTAAGCTTCTTTCCAGTCCAAATTCCAATTTATCAATGACCTTTTATCAATAATCTGGTAGCCTAAGGAAGATACACAAGTTTTTTTGAGTATCTTTGTCCCTGCTAGGATAGTTACAACTAGGTAGGCATGAATGATTTATATGAGACATCTCTGAGCTCTGAAAAAAAAAAAAAAAAAAAAAAAAAAAAAAAAAAAAAAAAAAAAAACAGAAAGCCACTGACATGTTATTCTCAATAATAGAGTAATACCTGGAGGAAATTGACTTTGGGGAAAAGATAACTCCATAGAGTTAGGATAGCATAGAGGCAGAGCTATTGGGGAAAGAGAATGATCTAGAAAAATCATTAGGAGTTTAGTTAAACAAACATTATATTGTGATGTTAGGAATATAACCCAGAGCATCATGCATGCTAGGCAAGTGTTCAGTCATCACCTACATCCTGCATTGTACACCTGACTTTTGAATGACTAAGAGAGTAAAAGATTGAAATAGGAAGCTCTTTAGTTCTAGTCTCAGCAAACTAGTTGGATATTAACATCGTTACCTTTGCTCCTGTAACTAGCTTTTTTCCTTGTCCTTAGTCCTAAGGTTAAAATGCCCAGAGATACACAACGCAGTCACGTCCAGAAGGCACACAAGTCTGGGCTCAACGAAACAATCCAGCTGAATGTTAAGATCTATAACCACAGACATGGATTAAAACAAACAAACAAAAAGCAAAACAAAATAAAAACCTGGGCATAGCACTGGCAGAAGGAGCCAAGCAGTATAAGACCTGAGGAAAATTTTAACATGAGGGGAAACGAATTTACAATGACAGGGACCAGTGGAAGAAAGCAAGAAAGTGGTGGCCAATTCTTCAGTAGACTCATCCAAAAGGGAATTTTCCAGTGACAAGTATAAAAGTGGTCTAAGCG